>JANAVB010011397.1:16583093-16833093 GCA_029216955.1 Iris pallida | reverse complement strand
AATTTGTTATGAAATGCGAACTTCGAAGAACACAAGCAATAAAGTCCATCAAAAACATTCACAAAACACATTCATAAACCAATTCGAAAGAAGCAAGTGCGGCATTAAAAACAGAAACAAAAACCAAGCAGCGGAAAGGTCCCACGCGACTATGTCGTAGAGTCCTTCTTCGAGACGCAATCCGCTGAATATGGGATTGGATTCCGAAGAAACCAATCAACAACAAGGAAAGGATCTTGATTCCATCTGTCCCAATCAATCGATACTGACAGTGTTTCTTAACCGTGCTCCTTGTGAACAAGGAACATGGCAATACATTATAACCAACAAAGAAAAAGTTTCGTCCTCGAAACTTAGGAATGGAACCTACCCCTAAGAAAATAAAGAAGGAAACTTTTCCTTCATCTTGGACTCAAGTTCCCAAGTCGACTCTTGGATTGGACTTAGTGATTCTACCAGAGCATGTGAACGAGAGGGATCGTACGATTCTGGAGCAACTTATCCTTCCGTTCCAAGATTTGAACATGTTCCTCCACGTAAGACAAGTCCGCCTGCAAATCCAGCTGACAAAAATCTACCAAATTGTTCGGGTCATGCACGTACTTTCATAGCTGTGAAACATGAAAGATGTCATGCACATCCGATAGGGCTGTGATAATTCAATTAATAGCAACAGTGACGAGGGTATACCTGGTTTTGGGTGATTATTTCCAAAACCCATTCTAAGGGTCTGGCGGTATCCTACAGTATACCAATGGTACACCTTAGTATACTGCATGTTGGAATCGGTTCAGAAGTGGGCCCAAAGTAAGCATATAATATGACTGTGTCATCAAATCTAGACGATGAGGATTCTTGTTGGACTAATTTAGGGATTTCCTAATCCTAAATTAAGATTTATTAACCTATATATAAAAGTTAAAGGGGGTTGCCAACAAGAATCTCACGGGAGAGATTCAAGAGAGCAAGTCCATATGAATCTTAAAAAAAAATCATACTTTGCTCTTAGATTCGCTTTTCAAGATAGTCTAATGGAAAAATCTGTTCGAGGAGTCATCTTCTTCGTTTAGGAAGATCATCACAGGGTTAGGTGAGTGATTTCATTGTGTATATTGTTCTTATTTCTTGATATTAGTGAGGGGGCAAAGAGTTTTGTTTTCAGTCTTGAATTATTGGAATATGTATATTAAAATTTGTCCAGGTGAGATAGTCACCAAACATATACTATGTTTGACTTTGACCTATCTTGGTGCCTACATGAGACGGAAGTTTGTTATATTTTGATAGGTTGACATTGTTTCCGTGGCATTTTGGGATCAACAAAAATAGCCTCTTACTACTCAAATGTTCCTAAAAATTGTGCTCCCATTGGACCCCTATGCTTCGAGTAAAATGTGACAAAAGGGAAAAAAAATCCACCGACCCCATCACCAATACCAAGTGTTCTGACGTGTAGTAATCCATACTCTTTCGTAAGGGTTGTGAGAGATCCAGCTCTAGGCAAAATCAATGGAATAAGAATCTTTTGTATCTTAATACATGTACTTAATTTATTCGGAGCTATTAGAGGCGAAATCCACTCTTTCAAAAATACGGGTCAAGCATTAACAAGAATATTTCTAGTGGAACATCATCTTTTACAATCCTAAAGAGATTGTCGAAGAAATACAAATCAAAAAAATATTTTGAAACAAATAAATAGGTTAAACGTCTTATGTGAATCTGAAACAAAATCCAACCCGATTACGATTAGAAGGAAATGAGTTTAGGCCGAACCCAAATCCTCATAGGATTTAGTTTCGAATCTTTACATAAATTTGACCCAAAACCCGCTGGGTAAAAATACCTAACTATTGTCATTTAAAGGTAACAGAATAATCCAAGTATTTGCTGATGTGAAGAGAATTAAATATGTATAGCAACGAATCAACCAAGAAAACTGAAAAAACAATGGCATCTAACCAAAAATGACATCATATTCTAAAAAAGAAGAAAAATGTCAATCACACGGAAGATAGGAGGCCCTTGTCCATGATCCACTTCTCTGTGCCCACCATCATTATACTGTCAATACACTTTGATACATATCACATGAAAGCAGCTTGTGATAATTCAATTAAACACCAATGCTGATGAATACATATCACACCACGCTTTTAAACAGGGTACAATAGCTTTATCTGCTTCCATCTCTAGCACACAAGAAATTTTACATGTCATCCAGTATTTCAAGACCTTTTGTGGTCAATGAATGTTTAGAATAAATAAACACAGAATCTATCATTGCTGAAATCTATGTTGACGAAATATTCATTGCTTCAAGAAAAGGAAAGAATTATCAATGACACAACATATCGTTTTCTTTGCTCATCATTTATGCATTAAATATCAAACAAAGAATGGGAGAAGGATTGATATATAAAAACCTTTCTTGCATGCTTCATAGTAAAGTGTCTCCAAGATATTTCATTTTAGAGGTCTCATACCCTGCATGGAAGCTCAAAGGAGTTTAGACTGTTGCTTATTGGTCCTAAGCACAGAAGGATGAAATATGCTCAAATATTTCTTTTAATGAAACACCAAAGGTTTGAATTAGATGGAGAATATAAAAAATCCTATACTTTGTGTTAAAAAAAAAGGCATCGTAAATGTGTGCCTAGGCCGACCTGAAGCTGATAAGTCATCTTACATAAAACCAGATTCTGACTGGGGACGATCATAGATTTTATAGCAACCCCTACCCTCACAAGGCCCATCATGTTGCGTCTGACCAAAAGTGTGTATTGTGATTACCAAACCCTGACATAAATGTAGGAGTTGGTTACCAGTTAACCGTCTAATAGAAATTCATAATCCATGAAGGGGTCTGGAGAGGGCTGGTTTGTTGATCGAAAGAAGAAACCGAAATGACAACAAAGAAACAATTGTGAACACCAAATATAATGTGGTTCGGCAATTGCCTACTACGACCAAAACTGAAGAATTTTATTATATCAGAATAGAATTATCAAGGCAAAACTTTCTGAATCAACCTTATGGTTGCAACTTTACAAATTTTCTAAAAATTTTGTATGCATCTAACTCTAGTCTGCACCTCTATTATATTTAAATATTCCTAATAATTTTAGGCATACTTAAACCTAATGAGTATATTTAAATTAAAAGTAAAAGGGCAAATTTAGGAAACCAAATCTAATCTGGATAGGGTTAATTAAATCTAACCCATATAGATTTAGATACGACCAAATCCTAATATTTCTAAATTAAGCCTAACCTAGTTGGATTTAAATAAGTCCAAATCTGTATAGAATTAAACTAAACTTAATCCAAAAGCTAACTCACCTAAAATAGCTTTCCTAATACAAGAAACAAAATCCTAGCAATCTCGATCTTGGCTTGTAATTCAAATAGCCTCCTTGAAAATCAACTCGTTGTCTTTATCTTGTAGTTATAGTTGTACTTACATGGAACCTATCACAATCCTCCTGCCTAGAGTTGAGCAAAATCTTCAACTCGGAGAACTCTGGTGAAGTCCAAGTATGACTTGAACTTCTTTGTAGGAATTGATTTTGTCAACATATCTGCTGGATTCTCCTTAGTGTGCATCTTCAGTAAACGAATCTTTCTTTCACTGTTCCGCTCTCCTTATGTGATGATACCTAACCTTAATATGATTTGTTGTTTGGTGATATACCTAATCTTTTGCCAGATGAATGATACTATGATAGTCACAAAATAATAAAATAGCTTGTTGAGATATTCTAAACATGTCGACCAACCCTTTTAACCAAAGAGCTTCTTTTGATGACTCTACTACTACCATCCGTCTCTGTTGTCGAGAGAGCTACCGTATCCTGCATTGTAGACTTCTAACTTACTTGATCCCCAGCAACTGTGAATACATATCCTGTAGTAGATCTTCTATGATATAAATCTCTTGCATAATAAGCATCAACATAGCCCACAACTTGATCTGACGTGACATCTTCCTCATAAAATATACTCAATTATACCTTTTAAATACCTTATATCAACTTTACTGCATTCCAGTGTTCCTAGCTTGGGTTTGACATGTACCTGCCCACCACACTAAGTGCATAAAATAAATATGACATAGTGCATACCATAGCATACATCAACGATCCAACTGCATTGGCGTATGGTACTCGAGACATAATCCTTCTCTTTTGTGGTAGGACACAACTAAGAGGATAATCTAAAATGACTTGCAATATGAGTAATTACTTTCTTGGCATCCTGCATATTGAATCTTTCTAGAACTTTCTCAATTCACCTTCATTAAGACAACCATAACTTTCCAGTATGTGTCTCTCTGCATATCTCCATACCCAAGATATTCTTGGTAGCCTCAGATCTTTTATGTCGAACACTTTTACATAATTGATGCTATAATGAATGAATATCCCGTTTAATTCTAGCATATGTCAACATATCATCGTCGTACAGTAGCAAGAACATATATGAACCATCAAATAGGGCTTTGAAGTAAAGATATTTGGTGATTGCTTCAGCCTATGTTGTTACAGGCGACACCTAGGCGCGCCTAGGCGGCCTAGGCGTCCAGGTTGAGGGGAGGACGCCTTGACCAAGAGAAATTATCTCCGTGTCTAGCGATGGACGCCTAGCGCGCCTAGGAAGGCGCCTAGGGTCGACCAGGAGAAGTAAAAGGCGAAGAAGGCATCTTAATATCTTATACTGTTATAAGTACATACAAATTTATCAACTATTCATTTTAATGTTAATTGTGTATATTAGTTATCAACTATTCTTGACAAATCAATTGTTCTTTTATACTACTATATTGTTGCTTCTTAATATCTTATACTGTTATAAGTACATAACTTATACATAAGTACATAACTGCACTATCTGCTATATTGCATATTTTTTCTTGCACATAATCATCTGTGACCTGAGCGGACGCCTAAGCGGCACCTAGGCGAGGCGTGTAGGATGTCGCCTCGTCTCGCCTAGCATCCAGTACAACATAGGCTTCAGCCCTAGTGATATCTTCAATTTGCAACATGGTCTTTTCCTAGATCTTCGAAACCTTTAGGCTGTTGCATATATATTTGTTTTGCTAACTCCCCAAAGAAAGGCCACCTTTATGTCGAGCTACTATAGCTTGAGATCAAATAGTAACCATAATAAGTAACACCTTGATAGATGTATGCTTCACTACAAGAGATAATATTATTATAATCAACATGTTCTATGTGCGTAGCCCTTTCCTACCAATCGAGCTTTGTATTGCTCATTATCCTTCTTTTTGAATACTCACTTGCAATCGGTTACCTTTCCTTTTGGAAGCTTGACCAACTCCTATGTTTTGTTCTTCTGAAGTGACTCCAATCTCCTCAATCATTGTTATCATCCGCTCGTCGTTGTCAGCGTGCTCTATAGCTTCCTGAAAACTAGTAGGACCTCCAATTTGTGTTACTAAATTAAAAGAAATTTTGTTGACACTAGGAAGCTTAATCCCTAACCCAATCTATAAATCAGTCCACTCAAATCAGCCTAAACCCAAACCAGAAACATTCTGGAAACAGGGTGACCGAACTCGGACCGAGTTCTGCCAGAACTTGGTCAGGGTAAAACCCGGTTCCTTGGTCAGCCTCCTCTTCCTGAAGACCAGGCTTCTAACGTTCGAATTTATAAACGTTAGGGGACCGAACTCGGTCCCTAATAAACCTATAAATAGGCATTGAATTTTCCATTGTTTTTCACCAATTTTTTCAATCTTCACTTGCCTATCTAGTTGAACTATAAGCCTTCTCCATTCCCAAGATCAACTCCTAACCTTCTAGTGCCAACGTGGTTCCAATTTTAGAAGTTTGATCGAGTTGTAAAGCTTGAATTTTCATGTGTTATCTCTACACTTGCTGTTTGAAGTCGACAAACTCTTTGTATCAAAAGCTTGTGGTTGTGAAGTCGTCGTGCCCTTTGGATTAAAGCAAGATGTGTAGGAAGTCTCGTGCCCTTCGGATCAAAGCTTGTGTTTCACGGATAGTGGATTAAATATAGAGCTAGAATTCTTGAGGCTGGACTAGTCCCTCAGAGGGAAACCAGTATAGACCTCAGTGTGTTTGCGTTTGCTTTTATGAACTTCTTACTTTACGCAATTTACTCTGTTAATAGTTGGATATTGCCTGCCTATATATGTTTTCTTACTGAAATAATTTTAAATTGGTAATCATTATTTCCGTTGCACACACGCACCATATTCACCCCCCTCTAAAGGTGCTCAGCATTCCTACACCTCTGAGACATTACAATGCATAGTTTTAAAAGGCGAAAGGCGCACCAAAGCGCAAAGGTTCCTGGAGCCTGAGGCGCTAGGCGCAAGGCTCAAGGCGCGCCTTTTGAAAGCTAGGCGCATTTTTTTCTTTACATGTAAAAAATATCTACATTTAAAAACTTAGCTACATAGAAGTCCAAATTCCTTGAAAATATCACTAATTATAGGCACAAAATTATTCTTTATATATATATATATATATATATATAACAATCTAAAAGCCCATTAGATATAAATAACCCAAACTATATACATATAATATACAAACCACATATATATAAGCCTTTAAATATAGAAGTACATTCTAATTTAGAAAACAATCTAAAACCCACAATAATATTAATGACAATAATTTTTATACTTTCCAATAAAGCCCATAAACTATATAACATGTATATAGAAGGTTGGAATATATATATATATATATATATATATATATATATATATATATATATATATATATAAAAGTAACTTACGCCTAGGCGCGCCTTGTTGAGCGCCTGGAGCCTGCGCCTTTCTACACTAGGCGTGCGCTTTTTTAAGGTGGTGCGCCTGGCTTGTTCCTAGGCGCTGTCCCTGCGCATCGCTGTGCCTTGCGCCTAGACGCGCGCCTAGGCGCGCTTTTTAATTCAATGTTACAATGTCTTGCTTGCCTCATGTGACTTCGATGTCCAAGAACTACTTCAATGCTCCCATATCTTTGGTCTGAAACTGCTCGTCCAGATATTTGTTTTTAGTTCAGCAATGTCTTGACTGTCGCCTCGTATAATCACAATATCATCAAGACACCAAGAAGTATCCGTCCAGCTGATGTTTGTCGATAAAATATCGAATGAACCTTTTTCGATTGGCACATGCCAAACTGGGTAAGGACATGTATAAATCGACCAAACCAAGCACGAGGTGATTGTTTGAGACCGTATAGAGACTTTCGCATATGACATACTTTACTCTCCCTTGCAACGAACCCAGATGGTTGCCCCACATATACTTCTTCTTCAAGGTCCCCACGGAAAAATGCATTTTTCATATCCAACTAAAGTAATAGCCAGTCATAAAGGATGACTAAGAACATGAATACGCACATAGAGGTCATCCTGACAACTGGAAAGAATGTCTCAAAATAATCTTCACCATAAGTCTGTGAATACCCTTCTGCCACAAGACGAGCTTTTAGACGATCAAGAGTGTCATCTGGTTTCACCTTGATTATGAACAACCATTTGCAACCTACCGCCTTCTTACCAGTAGACAAATCCACCAAGTCCCATTAATAAGGACTTCGTATAGCACGTATGAGATTTTCGACGCGTATATAGGCGCAGAAAGCGTCTCGGACAGGATCTGACATTGCTCATGTGGTTTTGAATTGACATTTTACTATTAGGTTTATTTTAGTCCCATATTACTTGTAGAGAGTTTATTTCTTTTATTTGCATCTTTAATCCCAAATTGCTTGTGGGTTAGTATGTTCTTCTTTTGTACGCCTATATATATAGGCTTACTCTTGTCATATTGGAACATAAAATAATCAAAGAAAAGTTGTGAGAAGAAAAACTTACAATCTATTTTTTTGAGGTTAGAGTGTTAAACCTAATCTTCCTCCCCCTTCCTCTCGCATGAGAAACCCTAAGGTGGTCGTCCGTCGAGCGTCCTTGACCTCCTCTCCCCAATCTCGCGTGAAGCCGTCCGCCATCTGATCCAGACAATACCAGCAGCTTCACGCCGTCCTGCCTCCCGCCCTGGTCACCGCCACCCCTTGTTGCTATAGCAGGCCGCCATCACTAGGCTGCCAGCGGCCTACTTTCAGCCGCAAATTTGTCAACCAATGTCCTCTTTCTTATATAAAAGATTCAGGTGCATCGTTCCAACTTCTTTAATATTTACGAAATTATCCTAGGATAAGTATCTCTTTAATAGTTTTAACCATTCTTAGCTGTCATTACTTTTTTATTGTGAGGAGCGAATCTTTTTGACAAAAGACTTTATATTTCCAACAAAAAACTGAATATTAAATTGGGAACTAAAATTAGAGTACAATTTATTACATTAATTTTCTGATGAACAATGAATACAAGATTTGCAAATATTATTGTGCTTCTGCTTAAAAATCATTAAGATCCCATATTGAACTTTAAAATTCTTCTGCTTAATTAGTCGTTCTATACAATATAACATTAATTCTCGTTTATTCTGTTGATTTCAATAACCTGCAACAACAAAGAGACGCATGTTAGAATTAATCAAATCATGTATTACATCAAATTTGGTATCAGAGCATGGTTTGTGCATTTAGATCATTCTGCATAAATTATTTTAAAGGCAAAACTCATACAAGATATGGTTGGAATTTCATCACCTATCCATAGCCCAAAAACCACATTTAACTAAATTTAAATTTTATTTAGACATTGGCCTTAAGCACTTCTGATGTCAGTGTCTCGGGGTTGCCGACCACATGAAGGTTATTAGGACTTTAAAGGAAGCGGTTGTGATGTGATCTGATATCAATGAGTCTCGTGCTACTGGAGAAGTCCATTTACTTAATCCGGAGAAGTTAGGAGCTATTAAAAAAAACTTGCATTCTAGGGTTTAGTATTTCATTTTAAAAAAATTAAAAAAAAATTGTCATTTGCTATAACAACAATCATTTAGGCTTAAGTAGTGCATGCCTACACGATCTGGTCATTCATATTTGTTAGGAGAATCTAGTCAATCATCCAAAGAGTCAAATAACCCTTTGAATTTATCATGCAAATCTACTAAGGACAACATGGAATCCAAGTTAGGAAGTTAAAGGCTCTAATAGGACAAATGGGTACCATTGCTCAAGAGTGTAGGGCTACCCACGAAGTCGTAACTGAACTTCAAAAATAAACGAATGATAGGTTCACCATAATTGAAAGAGCACATAGTCGTACCCCACAGGGAAATGACGAAGTGAAAGTGCATAGTCAGATACCTCATAGGAATGAATATGACCATTAAGCTGATTACGGGTTCTCATTCCCCACGATGAAACCAGAACCATCGACCACAACGATATAACCCTCACGAGCAATATTGAGGAGTATAAATTGAGGCGCCGACATTTAACGACAAACTCAACCCACAATACTTTTTGAATTGGCTCAAAGATATGGACCGCTACTTTAAGTGGTATACATTGACCGAGGAGAAAAAAGTAAATTTTGCTGTTATGAGATTGGCTGGCCAAACTAGTCAATATTGGTCTAATGTAGAACACTTGAGATAAATAAAAGGTGAGTTGCCCGTAAGGACTTGGACTGAAATAAAACAACAATTGAAAGAAAATACCTCCCTCCCTTCTATTATCCCTATTTATTAGATCAGTAGAACCTCTTATGCCAAGGAAACATGTCGGCTAACGAGTATGTAGCAAACTTTGATGAGTTTATAGTAAGATGTAGCACTATCGAAAGTAATATTCCTAAACAAATACTATCTAGGTTTAGAACTGGTTTGCGAACTGATCTAAAAACTGAGTTGTTCGCACGAGACATTGAAACACTTGAGAGAGCTTATGCCCTAGTTCAAGACCTAGACGAAGCTAAATCACATCCGAGTTTTAGGAATCACGATTTTTGTGTAACAAACTTCACGATCATTAACAAACCAATACTCTAATCAAACTATTTCCAACTCACCCCAACCTAGATAATATACAAAGGGCAAGAATGTTGAAAAAGATTTTTCAATGATTGGCCAACAAGTAAAGTTTTTCAATGTCAAAGGATATGGACATGCTGATGCAAATTGTTCTAGTCCTTTTAAGATAAATTTGATTGAGGAACAATTTAAAGAAGAGTCAGTACCCGATGATGAGTACATTCATCACATTGACAAAGACGCATAATACTTTGAGGAAGGAAATAATGTTGTCTTAGGTTATATAGGATTTCCTTCATTAGTTGTTGTTAGGTGCACCTTGCCTCAACCTAAGGTTAGCGATGACTCGAAAAAAAATACGATCTTTTACACTTTTACAAAGATTGAGGATAAAAATTGCATGATGATTGTAGATAGTGGTAGTTGTATTAATGTTATTTCCGCTTCTACGGGCCTTATGACAGTTCCACATCCTAGTCCTTATAAGGTGTTTTGGATCCACGAGATTGTCCTCCATGTCCAAGAAAAGTGCCTTGTTCCGCTTCAATTTGCAATATATAAAGACAAGATTTGGTGGGATGTATTGGATAGGGACGTTAGGTTTACGAGTTACTTCTGGATTTGGCGAAAAATGAAAACAAAATTGTATATTTCCACAACTTTTCACCCCCATGGTGATGGTCAAACTGGAGTCGTTAATAAAAGTTAGGGAAACATGTTGAGAACGTTAGTTGGTGAGAATTTAGGAAATTGGGATCTCCATCTGTTTATTGCTGAATTTGCTTATAATAACTGTCACGCCCCAGAACCAGAATACTGGAGAGCGGGGGCAGACATAGCCAGCTACGTATATTGAAGTGCAACCCACCTCGCTATACGGTCACGGCTGTCTAGGATATATGAGGGTTTATCTACAATCCATCAGTCTCTTAAGGTCATGAACAAGCCTAGTGTCTCAATCACAAGCAAGTAAGAGTTACAAGATGTATGATCATTAAATATACAATAGTAAGGCGTCCCAAACATTACATATTCAGCTGATCATGAAGCTAGTCATTACAAAATGTCAGGACTAGCAAGAGTTTAGTCATACATGATCAACCCTAGGATCTGTCAATCATGTTACAGCCCGTAGGCAGACAGTAAATAAGTGCAATCGAGCTAAACAGGTGCTCGTCGGCTAAACGCCTCAAAAGAATATTTTTACAATAAAGTAGGAGATCAAAAATAAACCCACTCGTTGCCAGGGTTCCGTCTAGTGGCCACCATCTGGCTGGAAGGTCGGTAGATCCCCTGGAGCTGCTCCGAAATCTGGCCACACAAAACCAGCTGGGTCAGACCCCAGAAAGAGCAAGTGCCACAAAGGAAGCTTCACTTAGGAACTAAAACCAGCAATCAGCACAAGATACAAACAAAAGTAAGAACTGAAAATAAAGAAAATACATCAGGATGATATACGACGAGATAACCATGGAACTATTCAGATAACCAGGTTACAACCCGTAAACCAAACAAGGACCGGGGTTGTAACCTTTCGTCTGAACAGAACTTGGAATTCTCACCATTTATCAGTAAAATAAATACCAGCATTCTGGTCATGCAATAATCTGGAACAGGATCAGGGCAAGACTAGACTGGTTAGACTCCATCCAAGGCGTAAGGATATAAAATGGACGTTAAATATCTAATAAAATATCAATATGCAGGGCTATAGAAGAGTCATGCGGCTAAGAAGGAGTTCAGGTCCATGCGGCTGGAAAGTGTAGTATCATGCGGCTGGGTATAGAAGGAGGCGCATGCGGCTTATAGAAGCCCATGCGGCTGGGTCAACATGGCTTCTTATGCGGCAGGGAGTGAAGGGTGCATATGCGGCTGATAAGGGACTCAACCTCATGCGGCCAAGAGAAGGGCAAGACACATGCGGCTCAATTAGGTGAGCGCATGCGGCCCGGGTCACTGGAACCCATGCGGCCAAGACAAGAGGGGCGCATGCGGCTCAGGGGGACGAGGGCGCATGCGGTTCAGTAGAAGCCCATGCGGCTCAGGAAATAAAGGATGCATATGCGGCTGGGATTAATCAGGGTCATGCGGCCCGGATTAAGAAGTCCATGCGGCTGGATCTGGGGGTTCTCATGCGGCTCGAAGATCAGGGCCTATGCGGTCCGCAAGTGCTAGAGTTCATGCGGCTCAAGGAGATGGGCACATATGCGGCCGATGGGGAATGAGCCCATGCGGCTCAGGAAGTGAGATCCAGCCTATGCGGCTGAGAGTCTCATGCGGCCGAATCACTTGCCGCATGAATTGTCATGCGGTCAAGTCAAGTCTAAGCACAGTTCATCTTCTCTAAATTTCTGAGAGGAAGAACACCATGAGAGCCAAGTTCTCAAGCTCCACAACTCCATCATCCGGAGCCCAAATCCGAACTTCCATAGGTCAAAATGGGGTAGAACGAAATTCTCTACAACATGGAACCATCAAAACTCGAAAATAACAAGATTAAGTAGATCAAAACCCAAGAAATCCGAAAATAAAATAAACTTAGATCTACAAGAATCTAGCCATGGAAATGAGAAATGCCAAGTACTAAAGTGCTTTAGAATGTAGTAAGGAAGAGAATGAAGTAATAAAATTGGAGTTCCTCCATGAAGCAAGTTGCACTTGCCTAGACCTCTCTCTTCTCTCTCTGGTAGGTAAGGAAGTAATGGTGGAGAAGATAAATGAAGAGAGAGAAAGGAGAAGGGTTAATAAATGGTAGTGGTGGTGGTAGGTAGGGGGTTCACCCCTTGGTTCATGATGAACCAAGAGCAATCCCAAACCGAACCAAGCCAACCCCAACCAAGAATAAACCAAGCCCAGGGAGGAAATTAAGCAAGAAAATCATGCAACATAAGAATAAATACGTACACGTATTCCAGAAATACGTAATACGAACCACAGGCATTACAATAACTCTGTCAATAGGTCTATCGTTGTCTATCCAGCTGAAATAGTTTATGGTTACAAACTGAGACAACCTATAGACCTCATTTCTATGTCTACATCTCATAGAGTATCTGAGTCGGCATCTGCATTCGCATCTCGCCATCCATAATTTTCATAAAGAAATCAGCAAGCAAATCGAACAGAATAATGTCAAATATATTATTATGTGCTAATCTAAAAAGGAGGTTAAGTTTAAAGAATTCAAAGTCTGTGATTATGTAATGGTTTGGATTCATTCGAAACGATTTCCTTCATGAACTATCAAAAAGTTGCATGCACGAAGTGCATGTCCATTCAAAATTCTAAAGAAAACTAATGATAATATGCTTTTGTCTTCGACCTTCCAGAAGGGTTTAATTTTAGTTCTACATTTAATATTAAGGACTTAGTTGAATAAAAATGTCCAGATTTTAACCCAGAAACCCTATGGTTGATGGCCTTACCCTTGAGCATATTCTTGAGGGACCTTCTTTACCTCCACTACCAGAAATACAATCCACCGCAGCATATGATATTGAAAATATTATTGATGATCATATCATTTCTACTAGCAGTGGTGGTATTCGTAGGTACGTGGTTCGTCGGAGAGGTTGTCCTGAGACTGACGACACTTGGTTAGCCAAGATGATTTACAGAGACTTGATCCAGATGTATTGAAGTACTATGAGAGCAGTAGAGCCCCAGCTTCGACAGAGTCGAGCTCTTCCTTATCCGGGGAGAATGACGAGTACATCGTACCACACGCACGAGATTTTCGACGCGTGTACAGGCATAGAAAGCATTTGGGACAGGATCCGACATTGCTCATGTCATTTTGAATTGACATTTTAGTATTAGGTTTATTTTAGTCCCACATTACTTGTGAAGATATTTCTTTTATTTGCATCTTTAGTCCCGTATTACTTGTGGGTTACTATGTTGCTCTTTTATATGCCTATATATAGGCTTGCTCTTGTCATATTGGAACATAAAATAATCGATGAAAAGTTGTGAGGAAAAAAATCTCCTCCGATCTATGTTTTTGAGGTTATAGAGTGTGAAACCTAAACTACCTCTCCGCATTCCTTCCTGGACGTGTGAAATCCAAGGGTGGTCGTCCGTCGAGCGTCCTCGACCTCCTCTCCCTAATCTCGCCAAGCCATCCGCCACCCGATCCAGGCGATACCAACAACTTCTTGTCGTCTTGTCTCCCGTCCCGATCACCCGCCTCCCTCCGTTGGTGCAACAAGACGCCTGCAGTCAGGTCATCCTTCACCAGGTTGTTCGCCGTTAGGCCGCTAGTGACCTACTTTCGGATGCAGATTCGTCAACCAATGTCTTCCTTATCTAAAAGATCCAATGCACTGTTCCAGCTTTAATATTTGCGAAATTACCACTACTAGAATAAGAAATTTTTTAATATTTTCAACCATTCATGGTTACCATAATTTTTTTGATTGTGAGGATCGAATATGTTTGACAGAAGACTTTATATTTGTAACAAAAAACTGAATATTAAATTGGGAACTAAAATTAAAGTACAATTTATTACATTAATTTTTTGATGAACAATGAATACAAAATTTGCAAATATTATTGTGCTTCTGCTTAAAAGCCATTGAGATCCCAACATTGAACTTTAAAATTCTTCTGCTTAATTAGTCGTTCTTTACAATGTAACATTAATTCTCGTTCAATCTATTGATTTCAATAACCTACACAATATAGACATATGTTAAAATTAATCAAAACATGTATTACATCACCCATGTATAGTTCTTTCGAAGCGCTCGCATCTCCTCTTCCATAAAGGTGCGCCAACAAGGATGTTTGAGTCCCTCCTCTGCAGAATTGGGAATCTCAATCCCATCAATAGTAGCCACAATGACTGAATATGACTCGCGAGTCATTTGTAGTTGTCAACATACAAAAGATGGTCGCGAAATGCACGAGGGAGAGCGAGCCAATATATCAGGCGATGGTGAATCGGTGGAGCTGGATGAGGGCTCTGATTACGATGTCAACTCTACGACTATGGGCACATTGATGATGTGTGTTCTGACGGAGCTGGTGTTTGCGGACCATTAGACGGTAAGACTGGCTTGGTGGGGGAGGGAACTCTTACGGAGGGTGGTTGTGTTTGAAATGGATATAATATAAAGTTCTCATCTGGATAAACCTTTGGAACAGAATCGTTAGTTGGAGAAGGTAGGGGGAACTCGGTCTCGACAAAGGTAACATTCCGAGATATAATGTACCTCTTCAAAGTTGGGAAAAAATAATGTACCCTTTTTGATCCTTAGGATACTCAAGAAAAATACACCTCAATGTTTTCGGAACTAATTTAGAAATGGTAAGTCGAGTATTCCGAACATAAGACAAGCATCCAACAAATTTGAGAGGTAAGAGGAAATGGCATTCGATTGGGATATATTCGAGAAAAAGGAGTGGCTCCATTAAAGACACGAGATGGCGTACGATTAATCAGATAACAAGACGTCAGTACAGCATCCGATCAAAAAAATTTGAGTATACTAGCGTGAAACATAAGTGCTCGAGTTGTTTCCAACAGATGATGATTCTTATGTTCTGTTACACCATTTTGTTGTGGTGTATAAGGGCAGAAAGTTTGATGAATAATTCCATGTTTAGCAAGATGGGAAGAGAACGTCCGAGACATATACTCACGACCATTGTCGCTCCGAAGACACTTAATGGAAACCCCAAATTGAATTTTTATTTCAACAAAAAAAGTACACCAGATATCAAATAATTCGGAACGGTTCTTCATTAGGTAGACATAGGTGACTTGTGAATAATCAACAAAAAACACAATATTTGAACTCTGTCACTGATTCAACAGGACATGGGCCCCATATATCAGAGTGGACTAATTCAAACGAAGCGAAAACAGATTTATGCAAACTCACAGGATAAGATACACGATGATGTTTAGCTAGACTACACGAATCACAATTAAGAGAAACTCGAACATCTAGCAATGGACATAATTTCTAGAGAACTTGGATAGACGGATAGCCAAGCCGATAATGGAACTCAAAAGGATCGTAGAACACACTGGCACATACAACAGACGAATTCAACTCATCCAGGTATAAGCCTCCAGCCGCATGCCTCCTACCAATGGTCTTTCATGTCTTCAGGCCCTAAAAAAACACAACCATCAGGAAAGAATGTAATTGAGCAATGTAAATCTCGAGTTATTCGACTAATGGATAATAAAACTGAATAGGTTGTCAGGTGTATGTAAAACTGAACTGAATGGCAGGGTGGAAGAAAGACGGGCACTCCCTCGTTCACAAACTTTCAGAGAACTATCATTCGCAAAAGTAATATCTGGCACACGACTTACAGATTTATAATCATGCAACGTACCAGTATTACTTGTCATGTGATCAGATGCGTTTGAGTCGATCACCTACTGTTTTGAACTTACTACACACGCCACTGAGTATCCGGTTGTAGATGCAGATGTAGAGACTTTACCACGCGTCCACGACATTGAGCTTAGAATTCAACAAATTTTGTATGTTTATACAGTCATCTGCACGAATCGTCCTTCATCATTATGAGAATCTAATGCAACATTAGCAATAGAAGCTTTGGGACACTACCATTGAAAATAGCCATGCTGACCATAGTTGAACATATCCACGGTCGTCCTCTATTATGCCTGCCATTGTCTCGTCCACTATCATGGAATGTATTGCGGCCATCACGTCTATCACCATGACTGTCACGGAATCCACCTCAAGCAGCACCCAAGACAGATCGATCAGCACGTACATCACTCGTATCAGTTCCAACTACTTTCACTGTTCGTAGGACCCGAAAGTGGGCTTCCTTTAGAGAGAAAACCTCGGCCCCAGCAATATGTTGAGATCGTGCAGAGTCTGCATCAGAACGAAGTAAGACAAGGTACACCATAACATAGAGCTGCTGACATTGAGTCCTTGCCTCATTGATATCGGTCGTCAGCAGGGATAACACGCGATCCACCTCATCAGTTAGGGCCTCAAAGGTACAGAAGTGGTCCTTATGTGACTTGTCTTCTTAATCAGCTCGGTAGACACCAACAACCGAGTCATAAATGGAAAACAAATCGTGTTTTTCATCAATAGCAATTGCTAAGACCTCTCATAACTCCTTCACCGAGTCCGTGTTCTGAACCATATCCTCGACGGATGGTTCTATCGAATTCATCAATTGTGTAACAGTCTGATATCATCAGTCTCCTACTGCTCATATGTGGGATCAATCTCCTTCGGAGGGTTGTTTGTGAGATGTTTTGAAAACCGCAATCCTCAAAGCAATTTTTCAACCTTGTGCCATGTAGAGTTGCTTTTCGAACCATCAAGCTTCCGATCGACTAGTCGAATCGAAGAAATAGTTGTACCAGTAATCGGTGTTCCCACCTCTGTGTTCCCGATACTGGTGCTACCAGCACTGCTATTTATCGTAGTGTTCGACATCCTTCATGTTCTTGATTCGACTATCGATTATTGTCCCGACCCGATATTCACATCAATTTTGCCAATGCAAGATCAACGTTGTAAGAATTGGCTCGTACAATATTGACAGTGGTCGAATATGGATTACACAAGCCAGGACTTAGATTCACGCAAACCTATATTGTTTTTTGTTAAATCTTGATATGGATACCGGACCAAGAACAGAGATTCACACAAACAATTAAGTTTGTTCTCTAACTCCTAATGTCGTTGTCGAGGTTCAGAAGTTCACGCGAACTATTATAGTTTGTCCTCTGAAGTCTCAACTCTGACGTTTTTTCATCTCTTTTTTCAGATTCTAGGGTTAGGTTTCTAGGAGATGGAGGCTGACGGCTAGGGTTTGTATGGTGAGGCTAGGGTTAGGGTTTGCATGGTGGGAGGGCTGGGGTCAAGTGGCGGGGGGGCGTAAGGAGGTGTAGGGGCGGCAATGGCAGGGAGGTACAGGGGGTCGGAGGTTCTCTGCAGGTGGGGCTATTTGGTGGTGCGGCAGATGGTAGAGGGGAGCGGGGGTCAACAGCAGCAGAGCAGGTCAATCAGTGAGTAGGTCAGACATTCAAATATTATCAAATCTGAATAAGTGATTGGTTCTCTTGTCCAAACTTCATCTGGTATTTGTAAGTCCATTATTGAAGAAGGTGATATATTAATGAGATAGCATGCCTATTCATTGCTTTCGCCCATAAATTTTGTGGTAATCCTGCATTCAATCTCATGCTTCTAGTTGTCTCGAAAAGTGTTCTGATTATGTGTTCTTCTACATCGTTTTTCTCTTGACGTCCTGGCACATAGAAGTGTCGCATTATTCCTTTACCTTCACAATATTTGATGAACTCTATAGACACATGACTTGTCTGCCTGTCACGTCCTGGCACAGTGAAGTATCGCATTATTCCTTTAGCTTCACAATATTTGATAAACTCTATAGACACATGACTTGTCTGCCTGTCTGCTCTGGTCATGTGTTCTTCTAGATCGTTTTTCTCTTGACGTCCTGGCACAGTGAAGTGCCGCATTATTACTTTAGGGTCTGCTTGGCAATTGTAAGGGTAGCGGTTATGAGGTGTTTTTAGAGTACCGGTTATGAGCGGTTATGAGGGGTCCGATTTTGGGTGGTTTTTAAGTAGCGGCTTTTAAACCAGTCCAATCCATGCTTGGTAATTCACTAACGAGCGGCTCTGAAAGTTTTTTACATGAATAAAATTAAATAGGGAAGGGTATTAGTAGTTACAATTATATATTTTTGGTGAGGATATAATGAAATAAAATAATAAAACTGCTCAAAACCCACCGATTTGGAGTGTTTATAAAGCCATCCAAAATTGCATTACACCGGTTTTGGAGGATTTTTGAGCCGATCAAAACCAGTGCCTCAAAAAAATTAACAAGCATGGGTTTTCATAAACGGTGGGTTCAAAAATACCCCAGAACCGGTGAAAACACAGTTACCAAACAGACCCTTAGCTTCACAAAATTTGATGAACTCTATAGACACATGACTCGTCTGCTTCTTAATTTGGGTCTTTCACTCCTTAAATTTGTTGAAAGTCTATGACTGAGTTCTTCATGAAATAATCTCAAGCGGCCAAGCCTTTACTAAGAAATCATCTGTAAATGTTACTGAGTATTCTGCTTCTCCTTTGGACTTTATTGGTGCAGGTCCCCAAATATCTGAGCGAATGTAATCCAGGATGCCTTTGGTCTTCTGGATTGCTGTTATGAAACTAACCTTATGTTGCTTTTAGACTTGAAGAATTCTAACTTGCAGGCTTTTATCCCCTTCAACAATTTGCGCTTGTGAAGTTCCATCAAATCTCTTTCACTTATATGCCCTAAAAGCGTGCCATACTATCAGAACAAGACCTCCACTGAACCCTTCGTAGGTGGTTACCCAATCAATGTTCGGACACATATGACATGAACAACCATAATCAAGAATCCACGGATCTGTAAAAGAATCTTTACATGAATGGACTGTGAGAATGTCTCATGCAGCCATGCTTTCTCAGGTTCTGAAGCAACATTGGTTCTTTCTGTATTCTTCTCTTACTCTGGCAACTTGCAGCCATCTTATGTATCATATGCATTGTTTCTTGAAGTGACATGGTTTCTTGCAAAAGAAACATCCTTCTCCATTTTGGTTCTCGTTTTGATCTTTAGATTTTGATCTGAATCTATTTTTATTTCCTGCTCTTAGACCTTCCTCTTCCTTGCCAACCAGACCTTTTCACCCTCATCAATAGTTTGAGGTCTTTTTCTAATCTCGTTTTCAACAAGAGTGGATTTAACTTCTTCTATTTCCAGGGTGTCTATACTGTAGAGAATTGTGATTACCAAGTGATCGTACGATGGCCAAAGCGATGTGAGAAGTAGGAGTGTCTTATCTTCTTCCAACTTTACATGAACACAGAACAAATCGGTGATGATTTTGTTAAAAGTGTTGAGATGATTTAGAATTGTTGTACCTTCTTTCATGTGCAGATTATATAACTGTTTCTTATATATAATTTGTTTGAAAGACTCTTGGTCATAAACAAACTCTCAAACTTCAACCATAACTACGCTATATATGTTTGATCCATTTCGTTGTACAAAACTTCATCAGTCAAATAATACACGGTAGTGCCCATTGCCATTAAATCTAAGTCTTCCCAATCAACATCGAACATGTCTTCAGGTTTCTTCTCTTTTTCGAGCAACACCTAGAAGTCCTCTAACCATTCTTTGTCATAGCGAAAAGTTTCCTTCGTTGTCGAACTTCTCCACCTCGAATCTGATACTTGTAGACTTTGTCGCCATGTCTTCCAATCAACCAGGTACTCTGATACCAATTTGTTGCTCTAAAGAAGAAACCGAAATGACAATAAAAATACAATTGCGAACATTAAATATAATGTGGTTCGGCAATTGCCTACTCCACGACCAAAATAGATAACTTTAGTACTTACCAGAATAGAGTTACAAAGTAAAACTCTCTAAATCAACTTTCTGGTTGCAACTTAACAAATTTTCTGAAATTTTTGTATGCTTTTAACTCTAGCCTGCACCTCTGTTTATACATAAATATTCCTCATACATGTAGGCTACTTAAACCTGATGTATAAATATAATAGGATAGGTTTAGGAAACCAAATCTAATCTGGGTAGGTTTAATTAAATCTAACCATATGGAATTAGAAAAGACCAAATCCTAATGTTTCTGAATTAAGCCTAACATGGTTGGATTTAGATAAGTCCCAATCAAGATAAACTTAAACTAAACTAAATCCAAAAGTTAACTAACTTTACAAGACACAAAATCCTAACATAGTGATTGTTGGGAAAGGGACTAAAATAGCTTTCTTTCCTAATAACACAGAATTTTGGAACATACCTCCTCCAAAACACTAAATGTAATAACATTCCGAAATTCCAAACACAAGACACTCGAATACCTGGAATTACTCTTGTTCGTACACTTCTGCTTGTTCTGATTAGAGGAGGGATATATTCAACATTGTTAGAGTCATTATTGTTATTTATCTTATGAGGGTATAATAATAATTTTTGAAGTATTGTATATCAATATAAATAGCATGAGATGCAACATAAGGTTTTTATGTCATTGCAATCTCTTTTCTCAAATTCTCTCTTCTTCTTTTCTCCTTCTCTTCTCTCCAAATTTCACTTGGTCGGCGGCGACCGACTCGACTTTGCCCTAGTCGACGGGTTAAAATCGGCAAAATGCTTAGGCGGACAAAATCGGACATTTACAACTAGTCAGCCGACTAGCCGGCCCCTAGTCAGCCGACTAGCCGGCCCCTAGTCGGCCGACTCGAGTTCATAAAAAAAAGGCGTCAGATCCCACCCTACCCAAAAATCCAATCCAAAAGGAAAAAAAAACTAAGTCGATAGCAGCATACCCTTTTCCACAGAGAAGAAATTGGAGAAAGAAGAGAAGGAAAAAGAAGAGAGGGAGAAGAAGATTACCGCCGATGCCAACGTCAACGCCGATGGCCTCCTCCGCCGAACAGCAGGTAATTTTTTTCTATTTTTCCTTGCTTTCTTGTTCTTTATGACTGTTCTTCTTCTTCTTTGTGGCTACTTCATCAGCCTTCTTTGGTTCTCTTTTGTTTTTTTCTTCAATAGCACTTTTGACTTTGTTGTTACTTTCACCTCTCTTTTTTTACTTTGTTTTTTTGTCTTCTTGTAGCACATTTTGTGGACAAGAGCATGCCTGCAATGCAACAGTGTATTATTTTGATAAAGGCCTGCCATGCAACAGTCTTTTTTTTTGGACAAAAGTAGCAAAAGTCTATTCTTTTGATAAAGGTCTGCCATGCCCATTATGTGGACAAGCAACAATAGTCTATTTTTTGGGTAATTAATACTAAGTTGATTGACTGAAAGTTAGTCCCCATATATATGACAAAAGTAGCAAAAGTCTATTCACTTGTACACAAAAAGATGTTTCTTTTTTTTTTTGCTTTTTTCTGCTGTTTTTTTTCTATTTAATAGTTTTGTTTTATTTATATGTATCCAATTGTTTTATATATAGGATAATAAAATATGAAATAAATATGGCATATATATATATATATATATATATATATATATATATATAAAATTAAAAATATCTAAACCGACTAATCCGACTAGTCTCCGATTAATCCATAGTCCCCGTGAAACGACTAGCGACCGACTAGCGATTTTTACAACCTTGGGTACCGTACATCCCATCCACGATTTGGCCGATCGAACTCGGTCATGAGTTCGACAAGGGTTCGGGGGTGGTAGCCCCTGATCAGCCAGGTTCGGGGCAGCAACCCCGGAAAAAAAATCGACTATTTTCATCTACTTTTCATAAATCGTCGTTCGTCGTTCGTGGTCGTTCGTCGTTCGTTTATGAGATCTAGAATTTCTACAGATCTTTGTTGGTTGTTCGTTGTCGTTTGTGGTTCGTTGTGAAATCTAGGATTTCTACAGATCTCGTCTTCCTGTTGTATCTGCAAGTATGGCGGGGACTGAATCTTCTGGCAAGGTTAATAGTGTTGGTGGTGGTAGCGGAGGTGGTTCTCCTTTTACTATTATTCATAATAATGAATTGGAAAAATCAATTACAGCGGTGAAACTCAATGGGGTGAACTACCTTGCCTGGTCCAAGTCTATCAAAGTAGTATTGAGGGCGAAGAAGTTGAAATTTTTAACGAAAGAACCCCCGCCTGAAACGGCTGCCGATTATGAGGATTGGATGAGTGCTGATGCATACGTTATATCGTGGTTGTGGCACAGTATGTTGCCGCACATTGCTTCTAATGTTCAGTGGTGTGGATCCTCTAAACAGATTTGGACATCTCTAGAAGAATCATATTCACAGAAGCAGAACGTGGCCCGTATCTATGAGTTGTACGAGTTATTGTTTAATATAAAGTAAAATGGGAAGCTTGTGCATGAATATTTGGTTTCAAAGAAGGCTTTGTGGGAGGAACTGCTACAATATCATCATGTTACTACTGATTTGAAGGAAGCTCAGCGACAGAAGAAAGAGTTTCATGTTTCACTTATCCTAGCTGGCTTGGATCCTGCGCCCGAACCTTATAAGGCTCAGATCCTTGTTGGAGAGCAGTTACCTACGGTAGCAGATACTTTCTTCCGTCTCAATTGCTCCTTCCTAGGACAGAGTTCTGTGGTGCCGGATAATGACTCTTCTACCCCTAGTTACAAGTGCATGATGAGAATATGCAATCTCAAGTCACCACTTCTGCTCCATGAGATGATACTTCAGGTTTCAATCAGACTTCCACGTCAGATACCCCATCTCCATTGGAACAGATCCTCCAGAAGTTGAACGCGCTTGCTAGTACTGCCTCTCAATCTAGTGCAACCATGGCACATATAGGTAATCATGCTTTTGTAGCAACCCAGTCACCATCCACCTCTTGGGTCATCCACTCAGGAGAAAATTCTCACATATCTAGTATAAATTCTCTATTTTATCATCATAGTCATATGAAACATAATATTATCTTAGCTGATGAGTCTACTCGTCTTGTGCTCGAGAAAGGTGTCATTCACCCTATCCAATCAATGTCATTATTTGATTCATTATATGTGCCTAATCTTCCTTTCAATTTGTTATATGTGAGCCAGTTAACTAAATCTCTCCAATGTTCTGTAACATTTTCTTCCAATTCTTGTATTTTCTAGGATCTCAGGACGAGAAAGATGATTTGTTCGAGGCATGAAAAAGATGAATTGTATTACTTAGATCTACCTGAAAAGGCTTTCACTTATGCTACTTCTCCGTTGCAGTGGCATTATCGTTTGGGTCATCCATCTTTGACTAAGTTGCGTCAAGTTGTTCCTAGTTTGAGTCATGTTTCTATTCTTGAATGTGAGGCTTGTCAGTTAGGCAAGCATCACCGTAGTTCTTTTTCTCGTCGTTTTGAGAGTCATCAGTTACAGTCTTTTGAGCTTGTTCATTCTGATATTTGGGATCCGTCTAGAGTCAAAAGACCGAAAGAATTTCAGTATTTTATTATTTTTGTTGATGATTATTCCAGAATGACTTGGTGTTATTTAATGAAAGAAAGGTCTGAGTTTCCAAATGTATTATCCACTTTTTAGAGTAAAGTCTATGTTCAGTTTGATAAACGTATAAAAAATCTTGCGTTCTGATAATGCTTTGGAGTATACTCAATCTTTTGTAAACTCTTTCTGTATTGATCGTGATATTATTCATCAAACCAGTTGCGTTCACACCCCTCAGCAAAATGGTATAGCCGAACGCAAACATCGACACATTTTAGATGTGGCTTGAACTCTTATGCTCAACATGCATGTTCCTAAACAATATTGGACAGATGTCGTTCTTACAGCATGTTATCTAATTAATCGCATGCAATCATCTGTATTAAATAATCAAGTTCCATTCTCCATATTACATACAGGTGTCCTCATTTTTCCTTATCTCCTCGAGTATTTGGGTGTGTCGCTTTTGTTCACAACTTGGAACCTAGTCGAGACAAGTTGTCTCCTCGATCTCTGAAGTGTGTCTTCCTTGTTATCCTTGTACTCAAAAAGGTTATTGTTGTTACAGTCCACGGTCACGCAAGTATATTATGTCAGTGTAGCTGTTATCTTCTTCGAGTCTACCCATTTCTTTCCCTCAAGAGACTGTCTTATTTCATTTTCATCAGATTTGGTGTCTTTCATACCACTTTCGGTTATTCCTGAATCAGTTTTTGTCTCCATTCCTCCTTTACAGGTTTATCAAAGATCCAATAACAGGCCAGTGGTTCTGCAGAATTCAGCCCTCAACCAGTCAGTTTCCGAGCTTGTGGTTTATGTTCCCGTCACCACAGATCCAGATGATATTTCTATTGCTCTCAGGAAAGAACAAACGCCTTTGTACCACAAAGAACAAACATCCCATCTCTAATCATGTTTTCTTATATTGTGCTTCCTCATCTTTTCATGCATTTGTTGTTTCATTGTCTTCCATTTTCATTCCCAAAGCTTATAAGTAGGCTATGTCATTTTCTGGTTGGAAAAGTGCAATGGATAAGGAAATGTGTGCTTTACAGCAAAATCAAACTTGGGAGCTTATATCACTTCCTATTGGGAAGCAGACAGTGGGTTGTTGATGGGTGTACAATGTTAAGTATCATCTGGATGGTTCAGTTGAGCGCCTCAAGGCACAGTTGGTTGCAACAGGGTATACTCAGACATATGGTGTGGATTATATGGAGACTTTCTCTCCAGTGGCTCGGCTTAATTCAGTTCGAATTCTTATCTATGTGGCGGTTAATCGCCAATGGCCTATATATCAGTTGGACATAAAGAACATTTTCTTGCATGGTGACTTACAGGAGAAGGTCTATATCAATTACTGGGGTATGCTGTAGCTGGAAGTGAAAAACTCGTATGTTAATTGAAGAAAGCATTATATGGACTGAAACAATCACCTCGAGCTTGGTTTGACAAGTTCAGTTCAGTTCTTATTCAGTATGGGTTTCGACGTACCACATCAGATCATTCAATATTTTGTCATTTCGGCATGTATTATTGTGTTAATTGTTTATGTTGATAATATCATTATATATGGAAGTGATTATGTTGAGATTGTAGACTTGAAGGCCTATCTTAGTCGTCCGTTTCATACTAAGGATTTGGGTCTTCTTCGATATTTTTTTGGAATTGAGGTTGTTCGATCTAAGAAAGGTGTGTATCTATCGCAACGCAAGTATATTCTAGACTTGCTTTCAGAGACTGGGATGTTGGAGTGTCGACCAGTTGAGACTCCTATGGATTATCACGACAAGCTTGATGCGGTCAGGAGAGAGTTATTTAAGGATGTTGGATATTATAGACGGCTGGTTGGAAAACTTATATATCTTACCGTTACACGACCAGACATCTCCTATGTAGTTGGAGTAGTTAGTCAGTTTATGCATGCCTCTTGGCAACCACATTGGGAGGCTATTTCTCGTATTCTACGATACTTGAAGGGTGCACATGGAAAGGGTTTGTTGTACAAACATTCGCAGTTGCTTACGGTGACGGAATTTAGTGAGTGACAATCTTGTCACATGGCGTAGTAAGAAGCAGAATGTTGTGGCTCGTTCTAGTGCAGAGGCCGAATACTGTACAATGGCTCATACAGCTTCTGAGATGATGTGAGTGCAGTCTCTTCTTTATGAAATAGGAATTATGGTTCCTATTCCTATGGAGATGTATTGTGACAATCAGTCGGCCATTTTCATCGCTAGTAATTCGGTATTTCATGAGCACACTAAGTATATCGAGGTGGATCGTCACTTTATCCGTGCTTTGTTGTTGAAGAAACATAACATCACTCCTTATGTTCGGTCTGAGAATCAATTTGGTGATATCCTCACCAAACCACTTGCTCGTGGTCCATTTTCTGATTTATGTAACAAGCTGGACATGTCTGATCTATATGCTCCCGCTTGAGGGAGGGTGTTGGAGTTATTATTGTTATTTATCTTATGAGGGTATAATAGTAATTTTGGATATACTGCATATCAATATAAATAGCATGAGATGCAATCTAAAAGTTTTGTCCTTGTAATCTCTTTTCTCATATTCTTTGTTCTCCTTCTTTTCTCCTTTTCTTCTCTCCAAATTCCACTAACACCATTAAGGAGAACTACATTGTGGACCTAATTTGCAGCTATCAAGAGGCCTACTGCACTATAAATCAAGAAAAGTTGCTCCCAGCCGCTTTGTTCCACCTAAGCATTCCGAAGAATGCATACTCCCACCCTTCCGTTCCATACCATGTGGCATACCACGTTCGTTCTTGTTCCACACCTTCGGCATTCTAGGTAACCTTGCATATGACCTCTCTACTAAAATTAAGGGTGTCCATACTCCTTTGATACTTGTGTAGACAAAAGAAAGTATGATCACTTATATGAATCATAATATATTCATCACCCACAAAGAGTGCCGCGTCTTATTAATGAATACTCCAATATTTCAAATTTTAAATATTACCTGCCCGGTTTTGTACTTGTTAAGTTCTTTATTATCCAAACAGAAATAAACCACAAAGTAAACTATATGTATATTTAGTTACAAAGATGAACATATGTAGCAATATCCTTGTGTCTAGATTTGGGAGGATTATCGTATCAGACACCCTGTGACTGTCAAAGTGCGACACCTCTGTTTGTTTTCACCAACAATAGCTTTTGTACAGTGTCATATCTCCATAAGTTGTGTTGTTATCACAAAGTTTCATCTACATGATGACACCTAATATTGCTCCGCAGTTGCACGAGCTTAAATTACAGGAAGATCTACCTACCCGCCAAATATCATTCTAGGTTTTGTGGGCCTGTGGCAACCCTCTCTTGCTCATAGCTACCTTCACTAGGAGCTTCTCACAACCTTCCTGATATGGGCCTTCTCTCGTAAAATATTTCATCTATGTTTCCATCTGGGATGTGGTTCAATGTTTTTGACTTTTGAGATGGGGTAACCCTCTTTGCTTTCTTCGATAAAGATAACAAGTCATCAATTCTTAACATTTTATGTTAATGACTTAATTTATATTGAATTCTTAATAATATATTTGCCAAGCCTAATATATAAAGGACAGGAGACTAATCAAAGGATAGAGAAAAGTAAAAAAGAATTAAGGTGAAGTCTGTCCAGCTTTATTTGACTTTTTTTTTCTCTAGCCAACTGATTCACTTGTGTAAAGAAATGAAATTATTCGACAAGTTATTTTCTAATTCACCGTACAAGTTCTTATATAATATAGGATTGCTACCATAAGGATATCCTCAAGTATAAGTTACAATCTCGAAGATAAACTATACAATTGATAAAGAGGAATCCTTAACCATCCCCCCTTCAAGTTGATTAGTGAATGTCAAAAACTCCCAACTTGCACTTGAATGTCTCAAACTATTCATTACCTTCCCTCATTGCAGTCATTACTATATAAGAGTTATATATGGAAATCTCTTCTTTTAGTATACTAGGCTTGTTATGAATCATTTACTATTATATACCTCTCATTAACCTATATATGGGCCCTTCCTAACTCTATGAAATCATCCAATACGATATCAGAGCAGGTTTTTCTATGGACCTAATATCCCTTCTCTCCTAATGTCAGCCCTACTCGTCTCCTCTCCACAAACCTCCTAAGTCCTAACATTCCCTCCTCCCTCCTCTAGAACCCCCTCCAATCACAGCCTCCTTTCACCGCCCCCGAACTGCAGATTGAGGCCGAAGGCATCCAAACACACTAATGGCTCTCACTGTTTGACATGAGGACATATTATTCTTCTGCAGTTACTGCAGTACATTATCAAAGTACGACAGATCATTCTTCTGCAATTAGTGCAGACTTACCAACCATATCAAAGCCAACTGCTGGAAGTAGCATAAATCTGTTGCAACCATTCCTATAGCCGACCACTTACTGTTTGTGATGTCGCCGTATCCATTTTTGCACCATCCACTAGTCTCACCAGAGGACAGTATGAGTCTGCAGTCTATCCTCACTCCTCTACCAATTTGTCGACTATCTTAGGTATAACTTATCTATCTCATTCGACTCTATCGGTGTTTGATTCCAGGGCGTCTAATTAGATGCCCTGTAATATTTTTTTTTACCTTTTATGGTACTTTGGTACACCGGAAATCTTTTAATGAGAAAATAATTACCACATTTGTTTTGTTATAAAAAATTTCCCAGGTACATTTAATTTCCGGAAATTCCATTTTCCCACAAATGTGGGAAAGCTATTCCCTACCAAATTGATGGGTACTTTTATTTTTCACGGGAATAAATGTGTCTGTCAGACTTAAGTCGTCATGTTCAGATCCAAGTTGGGTCTATTCGGTTTCAGGTCCAAGTCGGGTTGGATTCGGATAAGGTTGGATCCACTCGGGTCGAGTCAGATCATGTCAAGTCCAGGTCGCATCGGGCAAAGCCGAGTCGGTTCGAGTTCAAGTACAGTCTGGTCGCATTCAGGTTCGGTCCGGTGAGTCGGGTGGGGTTCAAGTCTAGCTAATTCAGATAAACATAATATACAAAAAAAACTACAAAATCTCATGAGTGCTAATTAATAATGGAAATGTCTTAACCAATGGTTATAAAAAATAACGTAAAATAAATCAGGAATGACAATTCTTTTACATAATTTATTTATTGTCAGGAATATCATACGTTACACCAAACATAAGAATATAAATTTTCCATGAATTTGATTCCAAGGAATTTGATCCATAGGAACATGGAATTCCCAGCTACATAGAATTTTGCGTACCAAACCGCCCCTTCATGCCTAGTTGTTGACTACGGCGACACTACTCGTATTGGCTCAAGCACACTTCAGTTAGCCCCCACCTTAAATGTTCAATTCTTTCTTGCAGTATCCTCTTTACGAACTAAGTATTTGCCCGTTAGTCGTCATATTAGAGATCATATTTGTTTCATAACTTTTTCTTCTCTTCTATAGTAATTGAAGACCTAAAGATGATGAAGTACTTGGTGGATCATCCTGAAAATGAATTGCACCACTTGGATACCCCTCTGTATGTATTAGTTTGTGCTTTTACGATCAACTAGCATTCGGCTAGGTCATCCTCCTCCTGGTCTTTAAAACCTATTCCCCAACCGATTTCTTTTTAACTTTTCAAGTGAACCTTCTACATGGAAAAACGCCACCACTAATCATTTTTCTTTTAACCAAAGTGAATAAACACTTTCTTTCGTGCAATCGGATAATGGGGCCCCTACAAACTACCAAGCTCATTAGATTTTCGAGTGTGATATACTTTTATTGATGACCACTCCCGCACGACTTTGTTGTTTTTATTTCGCGATAGATCAGAATTATTTCTGCCTCCAAAATCTTCTACTAAGAATTCAAAAACCAAATTTACACCATTTTTAAAACCTTTAGAACTTGTAATATAATAGACATGTTTGCCATGAGAAGTGTAACATCAGTTGAAGTGAGAACCTTGTTTTCCTACCGGATAAAATAAAAAGTAGCCAACAAAGACATGTTTGTTAGCCTGAGGAGCAATTTTATCTCGTATGGTCAATGACATTGAACATAACAAGTACAAAAGGGAAAAAAAATTAGGTGATGAAGGGAAGGGTTCTTTGTTTGGAAATATGATAGAGAATGGAGTTTAGTTGTTGAGGACAATGTAGTGTGCGGTTAATGAGGTGGCAAGGAATAAGCATGTTAAAGTTCTAGAAGTCTTAGGAGCATTCATTTTATTATGGAGAGAGAGAGAGAGAGAGAGAGAGAGAGAGAGAGAGAGAGAGGCACCTCTAGAATACTTTTTTTTACACTATTTTGTTTGTGATGGATGTGAGCAATAAGTTTAGTGAAAGATGCCATGTTGCCATCCCCTGGTCCTTTCTTCCCAGATCCTTCCGAACCCCCTCGACCCATTATCACTTCTGATGAGCCAACATCGTTAGTACCAGATCCTTCACCGTCACATTCTCCAGATACATCCGACCTCTCTCGATCCATTCTCATTCTCGGTGACATAGCACAAACAGAAGTCCAAGTCTACACTCGTAGGAAGAAAAGGTCCCAACAGGATCGGATCCTCTCTTATTGCTATATGCAACACAATCCACAGGTTTTCTGCCTCCACCAGATGGTCACAATGAACGCCATATTGTGTTGCATAAGAAACCTCACTTTTGTACTAGGAATCCTATTGCTAACTTTGTTTCTTATCATGTCTTATTCCCTCCTTGCGTTAGAAAGAACAAAGAACAAAAATAAGCAACCACACAGTCTAGAATACTAAAGAGAGTTAGAGAGCAGGGAAAAAAATTAAATATATCACTTTGCTGCATAATTCACTATTTTGATAATTACCACTACTAACAACATAAAAGTATCATCCTACCTTGGAAGTCCTAAGCTCATTGACAGCCATTCGAAGAGAATCATCTGATAATATTAACCTTGACAGAGCACCTGTGCTTAGCCTGCATGCATTATGGAGGTAAACTAATGCTACTTGTGCATGGCAAGTTGTAACTGATATTGACAGAGCATTCAACTAAGTAACCTATTTCTGCCAGAAAGAAGTGATCCATATAGTATCATACTTTGCGTTCGGCTGATTTGGCAAATAATAAATATTACATCGATGCGTCATTAGGATTAAAGGTACTGGTGTTAAATTGGAAATGACATGCATAGTTTTCTGATTCTCTATGTAGACATATGCGTCATTAGGATTAAAGGTACTGGTGTTAAATTGGAAAGGTACTGGTGTTAAAATATCAACACTCACCCTGAGGATTCACCATGTTACTGTGAATTGATGCATTTATGTCCCTTTATACCTTTTGTTAAGTGCATGCCATTAGATTGAGATAGAAGGTGAAGCAAAAAAGTGTAGGAACAGTGGAGTTAAACTTCAAGTCCTCGCTCTCTTTTGTTTCATACAAGAAAAGCTCATAATAAACATCAAGAACAAAAAGCATACAATCTAGCGTTCTTCAAACCTTGTCATAAAAAACAGAATGGTTTAGCTAAGGCAAGATGGGATAGTAATCACCTCTGGATTTATTTCATCCTCCAGTATGAGGGCATTAACATCTATCAGAACTCAAAATGCCACATGAAAGACTACTTTCATGTTGCTATAAACTGTGGCAGGAGGATAAAAAAGTGGCGAATGATGCACACAACATCCAAGTATCACACAAATAAATTGTGTCCAAACATCTTATTTCTTTTGTTGGACAGGACCTCTAAAGGCAATTATAATTGACGAACATAAAGCACAAGTACTATCATGCCCTTGCATATAGCAAACTTCTCAACAAAAGTGAAGCAGAAATAATATCTAGTCGACTTAAATCACTGTTACTCTATGGCAACAACTAGAATATAACAAAAAGGGTATGCATCAATCAGATATACAAAAGGAATCCAGAAAGCAAGCTGGAGCTACTTGTCAAGCATGGCACAGATTTTTCCACTATCTGTGTATATATTCGGAGTGTCTGTGTTGTGCGTAATATCCGACACAGACAAACACAGATATGCCAATGATTTTGGAGTGTCCATGCTTCCTAGAGCAGGAGATAATGCACTAATGTGTTAGAAAGAAAACTAAAGCAAAAATCAATTAAAAGACATTTTTCGTGATTTCACTTCAGTATTATATACTATCTTATGTGTTGCCTAACAATGTCACTTGACAGGGGCGGCCCTGGCCCAGGGCAGGCCGGGCGACGGCCCAGGGCCCCTGACGAAAGGGGACACCAACATGGAACTATTTACATTAGAACTAGTATGTATCATGTGCCTTTTTTTAACAAAAAGCATTGTGGTGTACGGTTATAATGCTAGACTTATATTTAAGAGGTCCTTGGTTCAAATCTTGACTACAACAATTTTTTATTTTATTTACACTTTTTTTTTATATTATGTATGAGGGCCCATTTTGGAAGTTTCGCCTCGGGCCCCCATCAGCTCAGGGCCGGCCCTGTCACTTGAGCATTTTGGGCAGTCTCCCTTGGTTTCCCATCTGAGAAAGATACATTTCCATTCCCAAAAACACCCAGTTACAGATAAATGCACTTAGCAAGAAGATAAATTGTGTGAAAAATAGTGATATTGAAGAAGAAAATAAATACCCTAATTTTTGTGCTGCCTGTGACACTGAGCCTTCGACTGCAAAAATTAGATCTAACAAAGCTTGCACTCCCTGTAGAACAAATTTTATGACCTTCACCATGATATTGCATATATTTGAGATTCAGATATCTATGTAGCACACACAACAGACAAAGAAAACATGTCTTTAATATTATTCATACCAGTGCAAATTTTGGATTATTCGGACCAATTTGTGAGCCGATGTTGGGTCCCCTTGCTGTTGACTTTACAGGAAGGATATGAAGAAGTTCCAGGGGAGGTGTGTACTCATCTAACTCGATTTCCTTTCTGACTAGTTCAGGAAAAACATCAGCTTATCAGAGATGGCAATTTACATTAAAAGGTAATAAAAAATGTAAGAAGTAGACAACACAAATATTTTGAACTAGCAAAAGGTAGAAGGCTAGAAGCATATAAATAAAAAAAAATAAAAATCTAACATCATCATACAACAAAATAGAAAGACAATCTTATAACTACAACCTTTACCATATAAGGTTTCTACATCAGGGAAGCTTTACATGCACATCTTATCTTTGTATAAGTTTTAAGCAATAGAAGCAACCCATGGGCCCTCAACTGTTTCTACATCAGGGAAGCTTTACATGTACATCATATCTTTGTACAAGCCACGTGGCATGGCTCTGTCAGGATTTCGTTCATTGCAGAAAATTACCCACTCCGGCAAGATTTCGTCCATTGCAGAAAAATTACCCATTGCTGCCTCTTGTAGTAGTCTACACCGCGTCTCAGTCCATAGTGTGACTAGGACAACAAATGAAGAGCAGTTTGTGAACTCAATTCGACTATGACTCTGCTCGACCCGTCTTGGTTAACAAGCCAAGCTTGAACATGAAAACGAGCTTCATTTTCTTAACAAGCCAAGCCTGAAGGTAGGAAGCTCGTGAACAAGCTTGACTTGCAAAGCTGGACAAGTACCAGGCTATGCTCGAGTCCTATTGACTCAATAAGGACTCTAACCCCACTAGTTGACTCAAGTGTTATATACATAGTTGTTTTTGAAGAGATACCGGCCAGTCCATAGTCCTGATATTGTTAGTGCTAGTTTTGATACAAAACAAGCCAACTCCAAGACATAATTGGTTTTTTCCCTCTATATTACAATATTGCATGTACAACACACTCGGCTTGATCAAGCTTGAGTCTGAAAGTTTGTCAGCTGCTCTCAGATCGAGCCCAGCTGCTCGCGGTCCTAGTCAAGTTCAAGTATGGACATAGTTATTAAGCTCAAGTTAAACTGTTAAAGCTCGAGCTCATCAGAAATTTTAACTCAAGCTCGCCTAAATATGTTCAGGCTCGAACTCAATTACTTCAGTCCACAAAGGAGCTGAGCTTGAACATGCCAAGCTCGAGTCAGCTCGGCTCAATTGCAGCCCTAAGTGTGTGACTAATCGTCCTCTAAGACCAACTACTAACAACTAGTGATCATAGCCTAGGTAAGTTATTGCCTCACCAACATGCTAATCAGACACAAGCGTCCGAGCCCCTTGGAAAGATTCCTCGTTTTGTTTCTCCACATACAGGGTACTAGAAACTCTTTCCAGTTGTTCCCTGCCAAGGGGAGGTTCTTATGAATTACTCATCCACCACTGGAAAGATCACTTCCCGTCTGACTTTCCAATTAGGGCCTGTTTGGTAACTGGAATTTGGGGCTGGATTTCAGCTTTCAGCTGAAAATGAAGCCAAATCCATAGCTTTCGTTGTTTGGTTCGGGAGGCAAACATTTGGAAAGGTAGTGAAGAAAGGAACTTGCAGTTCCTGTTCCCCTATTGTCCCCTCCCAATTCCATATATCCACTTCCTAGTTAATCTTTAGGATGCGAGTTTGATGTAAAGAAAAAAAAATATATGAGGAAGAAGAAGATCTGCAAGGCCGGTGCCACCTTACTCGCTGTTACTGAGGGCCATTGTCAGCCAAAATAGGGCGGCGGCATGGTGAGGTTGTCGGAGAAGGGAGAGCGGCCGCATCGCGAGATAACTGGAGAAGAGGGAGCGGCGAGGTCGTCGGAGAAAAGAGAGCGGCGGTGTGGAGAGGAAGTCGTCTGCGGCGTAGGTTGGGGGCAGAGTTGGGGAGTTGGGGGTGGAGAGGCGACATGGAGAGGAGTTCTTGAGGGGGGGGGTTAGAAAGGGAGAAGTCAGTGGCTCTCATTTAATACTTATTATTATTATTATTATTATTATTATTATTATTATTATTATTACAGTTGATTGTGCTTAATTTAACTTTTAAGAGAGAAAGGGAGCTGTGGCTCTCATTTAACCTTCTTTATTATCTAGTAATTAATTATATTAATAATTATAGTACTAATTAGTCATTTGTAAATAATAATAATTATTATTATTATTATTATTATTATTATTATTATTATTATTATTATTATTATTATTAGATTTAAGTAAAAAAGAATTATTATTATTATTGTTATTATTATTATTATTATTATTGTTGTTGTTGTTGTTGTTGTTGTTATAACTATTATTAATATTATTTAAATTAAAATAATTATTATTATAACATATTCTTCCACTTCTCACTTTTCTATCTCAACCAAACACCTTTGTTCCCTACTAGGGGGACAAGAAAGTGCATGGATTCCTATCATTTTTTCCTCATTGAAAGTCGAAATCCAAATCCAAATCCACTTCTTGTTTACCAAACAGCCCCTTATGTGAATTTGTTTAGGTAGATTGAGCTACTTTGAAATACAATGTTGTTTTTCATAGTAGTCTAAGAGGTTGGTTCACTTTAGAGAATGAGACGAGTCGTTTATAGGTAGGTGTCAAGTGGAAGTTACATTTTGAATCGACTTAACTGCTACCTTTTGAATCAAAGAATACCTAAGATAGCAGGAGCATAGCAGTTCTTTAGCATACATAAATATATTCTTTTACCCATCTTGAATTATAGAAGTTAAGATCTTTCATGTGGTGATAGAATTCAACCACAGTATTCTACCAATTCTTGAGAACTTTTAATATTTCGGCTTCACTGAACAATTTCTCACATGTAAATATATTCAAGCCCTGCTCTTTACTGGTGAACTCTCTGCTTAATAAGTGATGTAAGTGCTACCCTGTACCCTAATTATTTATGAGCATCTAACTTGTGTCTACTTTCTTTAGAGTAATCAAACTCATAAATTAACAAACTTTTCAAATCATAAGTCTGTTTACCTTGGTGACTGTTACAACTCACTTAAACAAGGTTTTTGATGATGACACCCTCAATACGGTTTCCAGTAGAACTGCCCTTTGTTTGCATGCATAATCCATTTTGAATCGACTTAACTGCTACCTTTTGAATCAAAGAATACCTAAGATAGCAGGAGCATAGCAGTTCTTTAGCATACATAAATATATTCTTTTACCCATCTTGAATTATAGAAGTTAAGATCTTTTCATGTGGTGATAGAATTCAACCACAGTATTCTACCAATTCTTGAGAACTTTTGATATTTCGGCTTCACTGAACAATTTCTCACATGTAAATATATTCAGGCCCTGCTCTTTACTGGTGAACTCTCTGCTTAATAAGTGATGTAAGTGCTACCCTGTCCCCTAATTATTTATGAGCATCTAACTTGTGTCTACTTTCTTTAGAGTAATCAAACTCATAAATTAACAAACTTTTCAAATCATAAGTCTGTTTACCTTGGTGACTGTTACAACTCACTTAAACAAGGTTTTTGATGATGACACCCTCAATACGGTTTCCAGTAGAACTGCCCTTTGTTTGCATGCATAATCCATAATATAGATTCTGAGTTTTTGCAACCTGTTGGTTGCATTGGTACAAGCAATAGTCCATTTGGATATAGATATTTAAGACATGTTTTAAGTGACTTCAAGGTGAATTAAAGAGGACATTTAACTACAATGAATTAGAACACTCTCAGATGCAATTACATTTAGTTCCCTTCGGCTGAACCATTTTAGTGATAGGAAAGCTTAGGATTGTCCCAGACTCCCAAATCGTCCTAAACCTATTATCTTAGTTTAGTGACATTTGCAAGTTAGGCTTTGATCCAAACTTCAAAAGTCCCAATAATTGTGCAGAACAATTGTTGCATTCTTCCACTCATAACTCGACCTACAGGCAGTTCCGTGGATTGATTCAAGAATCTTCGTAAAGAAGATTTCTGGAAATTCAAATAAATTTAGTTGGAGCGAGCATTAGGCGTGAGTCCCATCCCTTAACGTCTCAATGTAGGTGGAACAAGGCTTCCTTTATGATGTGCACACATCACAACACCTCTTACTGAGGCTCAAGCCCTTCGAAGCACATCTCATACATATCATATTTTATGTGTTATTTATATTATGTTTTTACTTATCATTAGATTTGTACCATGTGTGCAGAAATCAATTTGAATCTGTCTTTTAATATCCCTTTCATAAGTAAAGAATGAGGACAGATGAAAAGATCTGGAACTTTGATGAAAGAATAAGAAAAAAGAAATCCTAAAATCCTTCTATGCATCACGACTGTCACCTTCTGACAATCGGCTCTGAAGCAACTCAATCAAATGTATGTTTGTCCTCTTTCTTCCTCTCCTCTTCTTCGATTCTTATAATTCTCGTTTGTCAGTTTTTGTTTGAGAAAAATGATTTTTCCTTGAAAGATAAGTACTTAAATTTAATTTTCCTTTCAATTTGGATTCTTACTAGTACTGCTCTTAGAGTACTAGTATGCTAATTGCATATAGTTCACCCGTGAACAAAACATAAAATATGAAGTAATCATATTATTGTGCTATGTTGTTAGTATCTTACGACATACAATACGTCTACTAAGATAATATGTACTAGCATTTCGTTAAGTATGAGTTTATCCAATACGATACATATAAGCTGATAGCTAATATTGGTTTTTTTTACTTGAGTCATGTAATATGTACTTATATGGATTCTGGAAATAGGTAGACATGCAAAGATGAAACATATATTAAAATCATAAGAAAATTATATTAAATCATGTTTATATATGGATTTAGAAGTATAAACTGACACTCCTAGAGTTACTGTATCATACGATACATGATACACGATACACAAGCGAATTACGCAAGTTGACAACCTAGTTATTATGCAAAAGAAAACAATAAATAATCAATAATTTAGTGTTAATTTGCTTATAAATAATATTTCTTACACATGATTTTTAATAACTTTTACACAATCTGAATAAAGTTTCCCCACCTTCATGAGTCTCGCACTTTCGCCTTGTGCCTCGTGTGATCCGCTTTAGTAAGGTCCCTTTTATTAATTCCCTTATGATCAAAGTTAAAAAATTTGCTCTGCAAAGTTGTCATGTGTGCAGTCAGACTAGAGGATAGGACCAAGTAAAAGGAGGGATAAGTTGGCTACCTTCTTGGCTCAGCTTACAGGAGCATGGATTATCCACTAACTGCAACGGTTGCATATACCATTTGTTGTGGGTTCATATGCAACCATTGTGACTGTCAGTGCCTTTGTTGCACGAATAAGAACAAAAATACAGATAAGGACATGATAGAAATACAAGCTACAGCATTTTAAAATATGTACAAGGTAGTCACCTATGTTGTACGGGTATGAAGATGGATTTGGGTACGGGCACGATACGAATACGGACACTATTTTCTTGTATCCATGCTACATAGGTTAGTACCAACTAAGGGCATAGCCAGCGAAGGATCTAACTCAGGGTTGAAAGAGCCAATAACTAGCCCAATAGTTTGTATGTGGTCAGTATAGCTAGCAACCGGAGCATCAAGAACAACCCCCCCCCCCCCCACCCCCCCCCCCCCCCACCCACCACCACCACTGCCATCACCAAACTAGCCAATATTCTGTTCTACCTGGCAAATTCTTCGATCTCAGTTTCTTGAGTTTGGCAATTTAAGCCATATTTTTGGCATTTATACCAAGTATTGCTGCGTGTAACTATCCAACATTATTGCTACATCTTAGAAGCATGTAACTCTTAGAAGCATATAACTCTTACTTGTGAGCAAAAACTTCTTACTCTAATCATGAAGGTTGTATGTTAAATTTAAATGAGATTTGTAACAGTGTTATAGATATCATCAATATCGGCCGATATATCAGTTTGGCCTAAACTGGCATATACGGCCACATATATTGTATATATCCTTTTGAGAAAAATCGTCCGATGTATCGGTTGTCCGACATACAACCGATATAATAGTGGACAGTATCTCCTGTTATTGTCAGGGCATGATTTTAAGATGAAAAACTGAATTTACCACAACACTTCGAAGAAGGTGCACAAAAGAGATCCCGGAGGATTATGTGAAATGAAATCAAATGTGACATTTCAAAGAAGGCACAAAAAGATTTCGTAGTAGCAGCGTTAAAAGTCCACAAAACGTTTCTGATTAGATCAGAGAAGATTACGTGGACAAAAGATAAACAGAAGATCTCGTTCAGAACGAGATAGAAGTAAGAAGAGATGGACGGAAGAACGGCCTGCTGGGGTGAATAATCATCGGCGCTCAAAACTTGATTTGCCCCACACGAACAGCTTCCAGGAACCAGCAAGTTCAGAAAAGAACTTATGGAACATTCTGCTCTTCGGACTCCTCGGATTGTGCAAACTCTGCTCGCAACGTTCCTCTCTTCTCTGCTCTGAACTCTGAAAATTTCGTAAGAAAATTTCTCCATGAACTGTTTTCAATGAGAGAGAAAAGAGAAACTTAAATAGGCACGCGCACTAACCGCTCAGTATGCAAAAAGTTCGGGACGTGGAAAAAATCGCTCCCGAACGTTTTGCAACCGCTCAAATCGTGCACAGAAACGACTGCGCCAATTGGCGCACAGAGCGCGCCATCTGCGATAACTGCCCAATTGCGGATAGCGCACGTACCGCGCCAAACATGTCAAATGCGCACACTGCGCCAAACACGCACAACGTGCCAAACGCGCACACCGCGCGCTGCACGCATTGCGCGCCAACTGCGCACAAACTGATCGTGCGAACTGGCGCGCGAACTGCAGCGCGAACTGGCACACAAACGGCAGCGCGAACGATTCGAGCGAACGGGTGCGCGATCGGCAGCGTAGAGGCTCATGCAACGAGCGCAACATAAGCGCACTATGCGCCTAGCGACGATGCTGACGTGCTAAGTGCAAAGTGCGCCAACAAAACACCATATTACGTCTCATGAGCCCGAGTCTGAGTCGAGTCCAAGTCGCTAAGTCCTTACGGGACTTAGCTCCAAATAGAATAAATTCCAAGAGCATGACAAAAAGCATTAATGCTTCATTGTTGAGTTAGCCTTCATTCCACTAGAAAAACACCCCCACATGGCACCCATGTGCCACTCCACACCTCATGTGCTTCTCTCCATACAAGAAAAGCTATATATGGAGATACCACCCATTTGGCGTAGGCAATATGGGACTATTTATTCTAGTGTTCAAGGCCAAACACCAACAATTTCCTACATATCTCCATATATATGGGTATGAGTGTTCTCCAGAGTAACTGTCCATCATGTATTAGGATAGATGTCGCTGACGACTTGAATCTTCCCGCATGGGTCAAATAGCAGACTATAATACAAGAACGGACTAAGCCTTGAATTCTGCACCATAGCTGTAATTTTTTTCACTCGCATAATGTAGTCACATGTGCTTCTGGCTGCACATTAAAGGTCATGTGCCAGCCTGGTTTCGGTGTATGTATTTTAGACGTCTACAAGTTTACCCTCAAGAGACGGCCTGATATCTCTGTTCATACACTATAGGTGAGTTCTTTATTAAAGAGAAATGGCATGAAATCTTGTGCTTCCTTGCGGTGCTACGCCGCTATAACATGGCTTAAAGCCGAGACATTATCCCTACCCGGAAACCTCATCGTAGTGTCATACTACTGTAGCATGAGGTCACAAGCCTCTGTAGTGCCAAACTATCCAGCATGAAACCTTGCGCTTCTTGCGGTATTACGTCGCGACGACATGGCTTGCGAGGCCGAGGCTTTACCCCTATCTGGGTACCTCTTCGTGATGTCGTGCCACTGTAACATGAGAACATCGTCCTCTTTGTAGTGTTGTCTACAACTCTTTAATTTTATCACAGCATTAGGCTACCTGTCTATTTGCGGTGCTACGCCGCTGTGCCTTGGATCGCAAAGCCGAGGCATTACCCCTACCTAAAAATCTCATGGTAGAGTCACCCCACTGTAGCATGGAGTTACACTCCTTGTAGTACTGTGCTACCGTGCTTCCTGTAAAGCACAACAGGCATTAACTCTGCCTGAGAACTCATTCAGGCGTTTAAGCCATCCTCACCACAGGATCTGTTCTCCGCAGAAAACATAAAGTAGACAATAGTGGTTGTAGGTCCGTATCATTTCCATGCCACAGAGGATATGTACCCACTGTTCCTGATATTTTTCCAGTTAGTGGTCCTCCCTTGAACCAAAAGCTAGATGTCTAATAGATTTCTCTTTGAACTAATAGCATAAAGCTTTATGCTAGGATTACAATAACACAATATCAATGCCTTCAAGCCCATTTTACAAGCTGTGTCATCGACCAGCTGGTGCTTGAGGTCCTTTGTGAATGGATCCGCCAGGTTCTCCTGACTCCGAACATCAATCACTGCAATGACACCTCTCTTGATGAGATCGTGCACTGCCATGTGCTTTAACCGTACAGTTCTCTTCTTCCAATTGAAGAGGTCATTTGATGCCACCGTCGCAGTCGTCTGGTTGTCGCAGTATATCGAAATCGCCGGTATCTGCGCCCCAACCACTGAAAGATCATACATGAGCTCCCGAAACCATTCTGCATCTTCTGCTGCGGAATCAAGTGCAAAGAACTCAGATTTCATGGAGGAACGAGAGAACATAGTCTGCTTCTTCGACTTCCAAGATATAGCAGCTCCACCCATTGTGAAAATGAATCCACATGTGGATCTCTCGCTCTCCACCTCTGAGTACCAACTGGCATCACTGAAACCTTCTACTACCGACGGATCTCTGTTGTAGTGCAGTGCATATGTCTGAGTTCTTAAGATATCTCATTACCCGTTTCACAGCTTTTCAGTGCTCAACGTCTAGGTTGCTAGTGAATCGACTCAGCATTTCCACGGTGAAAGCTATGTCAGGCCTAGTGGTTGTAGTAGCGTACATCAAACTCCCGATGACGCTTGCATACTCCAGCTGCCTGACGCTTTCCCTCGAATTAAGCTTCAGTTTCAGGTCACACCTGTAAGGCGTATCGATCACTGCAAGATCATGATACCCGTAGAGTGTGATAATCTTCTCAACATAATGAGACTGTGACAGCGCCAATCCAGTACCCGTCCGGATGATCTTGATGCCCAAGATTACGTAAGCTTCCCCCAAGTTCTTCATACTGAACTTGGTCGATATGAACTTCTTTGTCTCCGTGACACAACCCATATCTATACCTAAGATCAGCATGTCGTCCACATACAGACAAACGATTACACCTCTTCCTTCAACGAACTTCGTGTAAATAGACTTGTCCGTCTCGCTGACCCTGTAGCCATTTGACTTTATGACCTTGTCAAACTTCTCATACCATATTTTAGGAGTCTGTTTAAGACCGTACAACGATTTCACCAACTTGCAGACTTTGTCTTCAAGACCCTTGACGAAAAATTCCTCCGGTTATTGTATGTAAATCTCTTCGGTCAGCTCGCCATTCAGGAAAGCTGTTTTTACATCCATCTGATGTATCACCAACTTATATACTGCTACGAGAGCAATTAACATTCTGATGGCGGTCATCCGAGCTACTGGAGCATATAGTAGTCGATCCCCTGCTTCTGAAAAAATCCCTTGGCTACTAGTCTAGCCTTGAACTTCTCAATAGTTCCATCTGCTTTCATCTTCTTCTTGAAGATCCATTTGTATCCGATGGGTTTCGCTCCTTCGGGAAGATCAACCAACACCCAAGTGTTATTAGAGGTGATTGAATCAATTTCATTGTCTACCGTCTCTTTCCAAAATACAGCGTCTCTAGTCTTCATCGTCCCATCATAGGTAAGCGGATCTGCTTCCACATGATAGGTGACAAAGTCTTCTCCAAAGTCGAAGATCTCCTCACTCGCTTAGCTGACGGCTCAGCGAGTTCTGGTTCAACAGTTGTTTCTTCAACAACTTCTTCTTGAACTACGTTCTCATTGGAAACTTCAATTTCCTGTGCACACTCATTATTCTCCGGAATATCCGCAAGAACAATGTTTTTGTAACTTGCAAATTTATCTTCAAAATATTCTACGTCGCGAGACTCGATGATATGATTTGATTCTATCAGTGTTCTAAAGATCGCTAGGTGAACTCGGTGCGGCGGAGGTCCGCCTAGCGCCTAGCCCGCCTAGCAGCACCTAGGTGGCCGCCTAGAATTTTTTTTATTTTTTTTGAAATTTTAGAAATTTTGAATTTTGAAATTTCAATGTTCTAAAATCCAAATACTATCTTAAAACTCAAACAAATATCCAAAATACAACTAAGAATAAACAAAATCAAAAATTCAAAAAAATCAAAAAACACAGACGCCTAGGGCCCGCCTAGCCCACCGCCTAGGCCGATTTTTAGAACACTGGATTCTATATCAAAAAATCTCCGAGCATCACTCTTCTCGGCATATCCCAAGAAGATTGTCTTCGTAGTCCTTGTCCCGAGCTTCTGAATCTTCAGATCTGGGAGCTTTACATATGCCAGACACCCCCACACTCGAATGATATTCAAGTTATGTCTGACTTTGAACCAGAGTTCATGAGGAGTGATGTCCGAAGTTACATGCGGCACTCTATTCGGAATAAAAGTGGCCGCCAATGTACTTCTCCCCAATAGCATTTTGGAAGACCCGCAGTCAACAGCATTGAGTTTATCATTATGTCAACGTTATGTTCTTCCTTTCTGCTACTCCGTTGGATTGGAAAGAATACAGAGCAGTAGTCTCGTTGACGATTCCATATTCTTTACAGAACGATACGAATTCATGAGACCGATACTCTCCGCCTCGATCATTTCTTAACCTCTTGAGTTGTTGTCCAGTTTGCCGTTCAGCTTCGGCCCTGAACTCCTTGAACTTCTCGAACGCTTCGTCTTTAGACTTCAGCAAGTAGACGAACGCATATTTTGAGAAGTCGTCGATGAAGGTTATGAAATACTTCATCCCGACTTTTGTAAAGAATTGTTTAAAGTCCAAATATCGGAGTGTACCAACTCGAGAAGATATGTGCTTCGATTAACCCGATGAAAGGTTTTTCTTGTGATCTTTGTTTGAGCACATACTTCACACTTCTCTACCTTACCCCCACATTTGAAGATAAGTCCTAGACTAGACATTTTGTTTATTCTTTTACAATGAACATGTCCTAGTCTATTATTCCACAACTCAAGAGTATAACTAGAATGAGCGATTGCATTAATTACATTAGACTGATTTACAAGCTAAAGTTTAAACATTCTTTCGGTATAAAACCCTTTCTTGAAGTATGTTCCTTTTATGGATATCGCCATCTGGCCAGCATTGATGTCTATCCTTAGGCCTGCGTTACAGAGTAGGCCTCCAGAGATCAGGTTCTTTGCAATAGCAGATATATGCTTCACATCTTGAAGCGTCAGAGACTTCCCTGAAGTCAGCTTCAAAACCACCGACCTGACCCCTTGCACTTCAGTTTGTGCCTGGTTCGCCACCATAACAACTTCAGAAGTTAGTATGTATGTGGTGAACCAGTCCTTGCTTGAGCATACATGGCAGGTGGCACGAGTGTCTACCCACTAGTCAGAATCAGTCCCCCACCGAAGTGACCTGAGCAATCATAGCAATTACATCAATAACCATGGAAACCTTACTAGGCTCACCTTGCTCTGATTGCTTGGGCTTGGCTCTGCATTCACTCTTATAGTGGCCCTTCTTGCCACAGTTGAAGAAAGTCACTTTGGACTTTGGCTTCTGTTGCTTGAAAAAAGGCCCCTGCACTTTCAGATTAGAGAGGTCCTTCTTCTTCTGGTGGGAAGCCGTCTGCTTTTCCTTGGATTCCTTGTGATGGACCAAGTTGGCCTTAGCCATCTGTTTGGACAGAGCGTCCACCTTCAGTTGAGCCCTCATCTGGTCCTCAATGTAATTTTCTTGCAAGAGATCTTCCAGCCTGATCTTCAGTTTCTTCTTATGCATGTTTGCATAGAATTTACTCCATCCAGCGGGGAGCTTGGAGACGATCCCTCCAACAATGAACTTGTCGTTGAGGGACATCCCCTCATCTTCCAACTTCTGACGCAGCTTCAGGAATTCCTTCACCTGAGGCAGCATCGTCTTTTCGTCTTCAAAAAGCCACTTGTGATATTTTTCAACGATAAATATCTTGCTCCTGTTCTTGTCATCTTCGTACAGTTTTTTCAGAAACTCACATATCTCTCTGGCAATGGTCTTCTTAGAATATGATTATGCCAGGGAGTCCTCCATAGCATTAAGGATTAGTAGCCTACAGAGGCTATTTTCCATTCTCCATTTTGTCTGATTTTTAGTAGCAGCAGTAATTGCGGCTGTAGACCCAGTTTCTGGAACATTTGGTTCTTCCTCAGTTAGCACGTGGTCGACTTCCACAAGTTGAAGATTAAGACTAACATACCTCTTCCAGATTTGGTAGTGCTCTCCATCGAATTTCTCTAACTTATTAAAGTTGGAATTGGTGAGAGAAGCACGAGAGTTTTCCATCTTGTATAAAAATCAAGCTTTGAGATTGTTATTGCCTGGGCATGATTTTAAGATGAAAAACTGAATTTATCACAACACTTCAAAGAAGGTGCACAAAAGAGATCCCGGAGGATTCTGTGAAATGAAATCAAATGTGACACTTCAAAGAAGGTACAAAAAAATTTTGTAGTAGCAGCATTAAAAGTCCACAAAATGTTTCTGATTAGATCAGAGAAGATTACGTGGACAAAAGATGAACAGAAGAAGATCTCGTTCAGAACGAGATAGAAGTGAAGACGAGATAGACGGAAGAACGGCCTGCTGGGGTGAATGATCACCGGCGCTCAAAGCTTGATTCGTCCCACACGAACAGCTTCCAGGAACCAGCAAGTTCAGAAAAGAACTTATGGAACACTCTGCTATTCTGACTCCTCGGATGGTGCAAACTCTGCTCGCAACGTTCCTCACTTCTCTGCTCTGAACTCTGAAAATTTCGTAAGAAAATTTTTTCATGAACTGTTTTCAATGAAAGAGAAGAGAGGAACTTAAATAGGCACGCTCAGTATGCAAAACGTTCGGGACGTGAAAAAAACCCTTCCCGAACGTTTTGTAACCGCTCAAATCGTGCACAGACACGACTGCACCAATTAGCGCATAGCCCGCGCCATCTGCGCTAACTGCGCCAATTGCACCAACGGCGGATAGCGCGCGTACCGCGCCAAACACGCCCAAGGTTATAAATGGCGGTAGGCGGATGCGCGGCGGAGAGAGTCCGCCTACCGCCTAGGCGCCGCCTAGGCGGTCGATACATTTTGAACATTTTTTACTACTTTACCACTGTTTTTTGCATAATATGCATATTTTAAGGGTGTTCCATGCATAACTAAGTTGTAGAACGAAGATTTATAAAGTTTTAGTTTTGTAAAAGTGAACCATAGGCCCATAATGTTTTAAAAACCTTTTTGGCCAAAATATTTTGTAAAGTATTTCTCCGCCTAGGCGCCCGCCTACGCTGCATGACCTCCGCCTATGCCGCCAACCTCCGTTGGACGCCTACTCCACCGCCTACAGAAAAGCGGTGCAGAGAGGGACCGCCTACCGCCTAGGCGCCGCCGACCGCCTAGGGACCGCCTACCGCCTAGGCGCCGCCCCCCTAGCCAAAGGTTCTGGGCGGTGCAGAGAGGGACCGCCTACCGCCTACCGCCTAGATTAGTGGCCAAAGAATTTACCCAGAAGAAAGGATTAGATTATTTTGATACCTACTCTCCTGTAGCTAGAATATCTTCTATTAGAACCCCCCTAGCCTTAGCTTCCATTCATGACTTGCTGATCCATCAAATGGATGTAAAGACAGCATTTCTAAATGGAGATTTAGAGGAAGAAATATATATGGAGCAACCTGAAGTTTTTATTGTTAAAGGCCAAGAAAACAAGGTTTGTAGATTAGTAAAATCACTTTATGGCCTAAAGCAAGCTCCCAAGCAATGACACAACAAATTTGACAAAGTCATTATAGAATTTGGTTTTGTGCCAAATGAATATGACAAATGTTTGTATTCTAAAAATACAAATGAAAGTTGTGTCATCTTATGCTTGTATGTTGATGATATACTTATTTTAGGATCTTCACTGGAATTGATAATGCTAAGGTGAAGCAAACCTGATCCTAGGAATGCAAGTGTCCAAATGCAAAGAGGGTTATACTCTATCTTTAGCACATTCAATTGAGAAAATGCTAAGGAATGTTGAGTATTTTGACAAGAAACCTGCTCTTACTTCTTATGATAGTAATGTTGTTCTCAAAAAGAATGAAAGAACACCCATAGAACAACATAGATATTCACAAATGATTGGGTCCCTTATGTACATAACAAATAGGACCAGACCTGATATTGCATTTGCTATTGGGAGACTAAGCAGATATACTAGTAACCCAAACCAATCTCATTGGACTGCATTAGACAGAGTATTTAGATATCTTAAGGGTAATCTAGATTATAAACTTTATTATACTAGACACCCTGATATTATAGAAGGTTACTCCGATGCAAATTGGGTAACTGATTCACATGATGTGAAATCCATAACTGGATATATTTTTATCCTGACAGGAGCTGCGATCTCCTGGGGTTCATGTAAATAAACTATCATAGCCAGAAGCACAATGGACTCTGAAATGATTGCTTTGGACACTACCTGTACAGAAGCCGAATAGCTTAGAAATCTTATTATGCATATACATGTCTCTGTTCATCCTGTTCTTGCAATTTCTATAAATTGTGATAACAAATCTGTTATAGAACTACTAAAGCATGATTTTGTGAATGCTAAGATGGACAGGCACCTGCAGTTGCGCTTTAAGTCAATAAAGAGCCTATTGGGCAAATATGTTGTTCTTGACTATATAAAGTCAGAAAAGAACATTGCAGACCACTTGACGAAGGGTCTGTCTAGGACATTGATCCTAGAATCATCGAGGGGGATAGGGTTAAGCCCATAGTATAGTCACCAGCAGTGGCAACCCAACCAAGTCTGACTGGAGATCCCAAGAAGCCGGTTCAATGGGTAGGAACAAGCGGGACTAGGTGACTATTATGGAACACTGACCTGAGATTAAATTCTCTTTAAAAATTAAAATAAAAGCCCACGAGGCTGTACATGTGTACATTAATACCCCATCCCTATAGTGACAGTGTTCCTTTTGTGATATGGATAGGATGAGTTTAAACTCTTAATAAGTCCAAGCATGATATGTAGGGTTGATTCCTATCACCAACCCTTGAGGACTTACCTATATGAGAGGTCGTGAGGGCCGCGACTATAGGACAGGACAATCCTAGACAACTCTCATGAATGTGTAAAAGTGCACATGGCCAACCAAACGCGCCACCCGATAGACCCAAGTACCTCTAGCGTACTATGTGTGCTATTCTCTGAGTCTGGTTCAAGAAAACTGATTCAAGGCGTAGTCCATCAAGCTCTTCTTCAGACAAAGACAATAGTCACTACTTGAGATTCAAGGCTGTAGTCCATCTCATTTATGCATAGTATACAACTGCCAAGAAATTCTCTTACTCCTCTCTTATTTTTTACTTCCTTCTATTTTCTTGGAACTTGAGCTTTTGGAGGGGGATTGTTAGCTGCTGCTTTGTCCTTAAGCAAAAGCTCAATTCCTTGTACATTTTTTAACATGTGTTTTTTGATCCTCTTCATTTATTTTTTACCGTTTCACCAATTAATTCAGTAACGGTTACTATTCAAATTCCATCCAGGTTCAATGAACCATATTTTTAACATGTGTTTTTTATGTGGTGTAACATTTGAATTAAATTGGCTAATTAAAACTACGTTTAATTCTTCTCTCAATTGCAAGCCTATATATTGAGCTCCTTTTTCATTCTCCACATACATAGAAAAAAAAAAATCCTTTCCGCAACTCTCCCGAATTCTTTACTCCTTCAAAATTCTGTTCGTTGTTTCGCTCTGGGCAGAGCTAAGTTGGTGGTTGCTCTCTCCAAGTCGTGTGCGGCAAAGAGATTCCGGTGGAGCGGGGATTTTACCACTAGGAGCGTTCGGATACCGTCTGCACATAGACCCGAACTATCTCTTAGGGCAGTGCTTCGTGCGCGACTTCCCCGGAGGCCGGTAACTTTTAATTTATTTTATTTTGTTGCAGATTCTAATCCGAAGAATTTGAAGAAAAATCTAACAAATTCATCAGCATTCAAGCAAACAATTATGAATATAAGTTGACTTTGATAAGATGACTCAAGATAATACACTCTTCTTGATTTTTAAACAATTGTAAAAAGCCTCTATACAAAAAATTTGGGGTCAGCTATTTGAATCACTTTCTTCTAGTAAAGGGTCATGTAAACATTAATTGTTTTCTTGGTTCTATTCTTCAATTTCTATTCAGTCCTATCCAAAATTGAACAAGGATTGAGATTCTGATGTACCTTTCAGAGCTAATAAAGTGCGCAAACGACTGAGAGCTGAAGCCCGATTCTTATGTTGGGACCTATCCTCAACAGCCTACAAGGCAAGTCACAGAATCAAAGGACTATTACAAACATAAATTTCAAAATTAAGAAAGAAAAACTAAGCATCAATATTCATTTAGAAGTAAAACACGTGTTTGATTTCTCCTGATTTCCAGAAACGAAAAACATATTTGATGAGTGTGAATATAGAATTCAAACAGCTGAACTCCATATAGTGAGTAGAATTCCAAAATTTACAATTCATATCTTTGTACGACGCCTACTTTTCCCTATAAAAACCCAGAATTATAACCAAACAACAGCTACAAAATGTGGATATAAATACGATGATGTTCCAGTTAAACTTAATAAAACGAAAAGTAGAAATCAAAAGCATGAAATTTAGATGATCTTGTAAACCTCCGTTGTTACTTGTTACTATATTACTTCATCCATAAAGGAGGGGGTTACACTTAAAAGAAGTAAACGAGAGGGTGTAGATGAATAAAATATAAAAATGAGTAAACTAACTGTTCTTTCTAAATTACATGCTCTTCTTAAGAATCCCAGGTGAATTTCAAATATTCAACTTCTTAACAAAATGGGTGTCTGCCCCTACCAAAATTCTAACTTCCATTGTAACGGAGTAGAACTATCATACATTTAGGCCAATGCTAATAGCACAACAAAATTTGTTAAGGGACATCACACTTTCTGCAAACCTGGACTACCAAAATTTTGGTAGTCCAGTGTTGCAGAAAGTTTGGCAGTCCTAAACACAGAAAGGACTGCCAAAATTTTTGCAGTCCTGACTATGTACAGGAATGCAGAAAATGGTGACAGCCTTCAACAACAAATGTAGTGTCCTTAGCATTGGCTTATATATTCCTCGGTTCCTTCTTCTAACCAAATATATCACATATGATACGAGAAGTACTATGAAAAGTACTTCAAAATCTGAATTTCTTTTAATATATATAGATTGATCTATCTAAGGAAAACTCTTTGGCTAATTTCCATTTAGATACCTTCATCTTTTACGTCTTATCCAATTCGCCCCGTACAAAGTTTAGTAGAAAATTGCTTCAAGAGTAACATCCACATGTAACTAATTTAGGGCAATTTTGCCAACACCCCACCCCCAACACACCCAAAAAAACAACAACAATAAGAAGAAAAAAAAATCCCGAAAAAGAAAAAGAAAAAGTTGAGGTTAGCAAAGTGCTAACAGAAATAGCAAGGGGGTAGAAACCTGCAAATGCGTGAATGAAATGAAGGCATTTAAAATGTAAAAGTAGTTCATACATAAACATAGGGGGAGAGGTCTGCTTTGCAAATAACAGAAAAAGGGGGAGAGAGAGAGAGAGAGGATGGGACCTGGGCAATGATGCCGGTGGGAAGGTGCTTGAGGCGGACGGCGGTCTCTCGCTTGTTGCGGTGCTGTCCGCCGGGACCTGACGCCTTGAAAGTGCCCATATTGCACTGCGACATCAACTCTTCGTCGGAGAGACTCAAGTAGTTGTTGTTGTTGTTGTTGTTGTTGTTGTTGATATTATTATTAGTGGTGATGCTGGAAGAGCTTGTAGAGAAGAAGAAAGGTTTAATAGGAGAGAAGAGCTGACGATGTGTTCTGCTGAGAAGAGGTGGTGGTGGTGGAGGAGGAGAGAGAATCCACCATCTCATGAGAGCTCTGGCCATCTTGCTTGGTCGAGGTTTGAAGGGGAAAGAGAAGAAAGGGGGGCGTTCTTTGGTCCCTAGGACCTGGGCTCACTAGGGTCTGGTCTAAAAAAAATAATAAATAAATTGGGCACGGCTAAACGCACCCCAGCAGTTACTTAGCACACCCCAAGTAACTTAAGTTATAAATTATTTCAATGTTAAAAGACTAATATACCCTTCTCTCATTTTCACACCCCACCACTAGGGATGGCAATATCCCCCCGAACCCGACGGGGACCCGATTTTTTTACCCGATGGGGACGGGTTTGGGGATTTAAAAACGGGGATGGGGACGGGGATGGGGATTAAAAAAAATTCCCGATCGGATTCGGGGACGGATATGGGTATAGTACTCATCGTCCCGATAAATCCCCGACCCCGATTACTTATATCCATATCCATATGTGCAACCCTTTGGAAATGGTATGTTCTCCTGATCTAACTAGTAATATATATATTTATTTTATGAAAACCATTATTAACATGCCATGTAGTTTTTTTGAATGAAAATAATTTTTAAACTTATATAATGTACATGAAAATTTGTTAATCGAACGAGAGACGGAGATGAGAAAATTCGGCCCCGAAAGTGCTAACGGGGCGGGGACCGGGACGGGGACGGGGAATGCATTGTTTAATGGGGATGGGGATTGGGGTAAAAAATAAAATCCGACGGAGAATGGGGACGGGGATGGGGATTCAAACACTACTCGGAGATGGGGATGGGAGATATGGTCCCCGACCCCTACCCGCCCCATTGTCATCCCTACCCACCACACCCCATCAGCCTTCCCAAACACACTTCTCTCATTTTCACACCCCACCATCCTCCTCCTCATTCTTCCTTCTTTCATCATCTTCTCCAACAAAACCCTAAAATTCTAGAAAAATCCTAAGTTGAGAAGCCATCATGGAGGAAGGTGGTCCATCTGAAAGACACAATGTATGTACTCTCTCCACGTTCTTGCTCGTTTTCAAGTATTAAAATTAGTATGAGAATCGTTCCAAACGAGAAATTCAAAAAAAAATCGCGATATGCACGACCTGTGTTCGTCGCGCATTTCATGTTCTGTTCGACTCCTAGCTGTCGAACATAAGAGTGATGTTCGACTAGGAGTTGTCGAACGTGTCTTGTATTGTTCGACCCTGTTAAGTCGAACGTTTTTCGACAAGTTCGACCTGTCACTGTCGAACAGAAGATACTTGTACGACCTGTAATGATCGAGCACTATGTTTTTTGATTTTTTTTAACTTAGTAAAGTGTGGGTCTTTTTCTTTTCAGGATAGTTCTTCAAACGACACTGGAATGAACAATGAATTGAGCATTGTTAACTTTCCCATGTATGAACAAGTTGATTTTTCAGAAGAATTTCAGACGGAAGAGATATTTGATAATCGTGAATCGTTGTTGAGGTGGGCACAGACGGTAGGAAGACGTCATAATATGGTCATTTTGTTTAAACGATCCGATAGCGGGGATGGAAGGCGGGCTCAGATAGTTTTGGGTTGTGAGCGCGGTGGTAAATATCGGCCTCCCAAGACTAAAGTTGCTGAAACAAATTCGGCGAACATTACGAAGAAGGCAAGACGGGAAAAGCTTACGGGGACGAAGAAATGTGACTGTCCGTTTCACTTGAAAGGAGTGCAATTCAATGACCTAGGACAGTGGTCATTGACTGTTGTATGCGGCTCACATAATCACCCACTCGGACGCAATTTGGTTGGACACTCATATGCCGGTCGACTAACACCGACTGAAGATCAACTTGTGAAAGACTTATCGAAGAACAATGCAAGGCCGAAAGATATATTGAGCACATTGAAGAAATCCTTTAGCGAGAATGAGTCGACATTGAAGACAATTTACAATGCTCGGCAAAAGCATAGAGTTGTCGAGCATGGGGGCCTATCTCAAATGCAATACTTGTTGGGTAAGTTGGACTCAGAAAAGTACTACTATTTAGATAGGAGATGTGAGCAAACCGATAAAGTGAAGGATCTACTTTATGCTCACCCGACTAGCGTGGATTTGTTGCGTGCTTTTCCTAATATTTTATTGATGGATTGTACCTACAAGACAAACAGGTACAGGATGCCACTTTTGGAAGTAGTAGGGGTCACATCCACAAATATTACATTTTCTGTGGCATGTGTTTATATGGAGGCTGAGCGGGAGGATAATTATATATGGGCGCTTAGTACGCTTAAAGGATTAGTGGATCAATCATGCTTACCGAAGGTGATTGTGACTGATCGTGAGGTAGCACTTATGAATGCTATAAGCGTTACGTTCCCCAGCTCCACACACTTGCTATGTCGGTGGCATATTAGCAAGAATATATTGGCCAACTGCAAGAAGTTGTTTCGTACCAAGGAGAAGTGGGATTCTTTTAACAACGCATGGAATTCGTTGGTTCTTGCCGAAGATCAACCAAGATTTAATGAGTTACTTAGAAGATTGGAGCAAGATTTCCACGATTATCCAAAAGCAGTTAACTATGCCATTAAGAATTGGATTGAGCCGTTTAAAGAAATATTTGTTTCTTGTTGGACTAATAATGTGATGCATTTTGAGAACACGACAAGTAGCAGGTACGTGTCTTTAAACCATAGTTTGCATATATATATGTTAATTACGTTATAATGTACGATTTTGACTGTATGAATTTCATACTCACAGGGCGGAGAGTGCACATGCAAAATTGAAAAAATAGTTGGGCACTAGTCAATCCAATTTTGAGATCTCATGGAGCAGGATACATGATTTGTTGATCGCTCAACACAACCAAATTAAGGCCTCATTTGAGATGAGCCTTAATGTGGCACCACATCGTTATAGTTCCCCTCTATTTAACACTACCAAAATACACTCAATTAGCGACGGATATTTAGCGACGAAATTTTTCAGTCGGCGTTAGCGACGGATTAGTGGCCGCTGGCCGACTGATTACCGACCACACGCCTTTGCCATTTTTATTTTAATTTTAGGGAGAGGAAAGGTCGCACATCCGTCGCTAGACTGTCGGAGTTATAGCGACGGATTTACAGTCGTCGCTACACAGTCGATTATTTGGCAGAAATTGTGTAGAGAATTGGCGGGACATATCTTCGACGACTTAGCGACGGATATTCAATCGGCACGTATCAAAAAAGGCGACTGCTGGGCGACGGGTTTTTGCTAGTCGCGAGTCCGTCACTATATATACGTACCAGACTTTAAATGAAACGGCGGGGGAAACTTTTCACATTCCCCCCAAATTCACTCTCTCTCCTCTCTCTCTCTATCTCTCTCTCTCTCTCTCTCTCTCTCTCTCTCTCGCCGGTGTCGGCTTCGGTGATCAGCGTCGGTGTCGTCGTCGGCGTCCTCTCCTCTCTCTCTCCCGAAGGTAACCCCCTCTCTCTCTCTCTCTCGATCTCTCTCTCTCTCTCTCGCGGTGTCGTATAGGGGCTGGACGGCGCGCTTGGGGCTGGGCCGTCCGGGGCTGGGCGGCTGGCTTGGGTCGGGGGCTGGACGGTGGGCTTGGGGCGGGGGCGTCGGGGGCTGGGCGGCGGGCTTGGGGCTAGGGCGTCGGGGGCTGGGGCGTCGGGGGCTGGACGGCTGGCTTAGGTCGGGGTCTGGACGGTGGGCTTGGGGCGGGGGCGTCGGGGTCTGGGAGGCGGGCTTGGGGTTGGGGCGTCGGGGGCTGGGCGGGGGCGTCGGGGTCTGGGAGGCGGGCGTCGGGGGCTGGGCGGCTGTCTTGGGTCGGGGTCTGGGCGGTGGGCTTGGGGCGGGGGCGTCGGGGTCTGGGAGGCAGGCTTGGGGTTGGGGCGTCGGGGGCTGGGCGGCTGGCTTAGGTCGGGGGCTGGGCGGTGGGCTTGGGGCGGCGGCGTCGGGGGCTGGGCGGCTGGCTTGGGGCGGGGGCGTCGGGGGCTGGGCGGCTGGCTTGGGTCGGGGGCTGGGAGGTGGGCTTGGGGCAGGGGCGTCGGGGTCTGGGAGGCGGGCTTGGGGCTGGGGCGTCGGGGGCTGGGCGGTGGGCTTGGGGCGGCGGCGTCGGGGGTTGGGCGGCTGGCTTGGGGCGGGTGCATCGGGGCTATTTGCAACCGACGCACACCCATAAGCACTCTTCATATATATATGCAACCGAACTACTGGGTGGCGGGCTTGGGGCGGCGGGCTTTGGTCGGGGGCGGCGGGTGGCTTTGCTTCTCAAATTCATCTGAGTTTATATATTGGCTAAATAATGTGTTATCCATATTGGGTGTTCCATTAGTTTGGTGGTGTTTGGATTAGTAAATATGAATATATATGGGGTTTGGATTCATGGTGTATATGTTCACTATCTCAAGGACAGTGCGAGTTCTATTAGTTGTGTGCTTCTTTATAGATGTATATATCTATACATCTAGTTGTGATATACATATGTGTATGTGACAATCTCAGTTAGCGACGGACTAGTTACCGGTTAGCGACGGATATTTCCAGCTCCATTAATTGCATTAATCTACGGTACGACATGGTGATCAGGACATAGTCCATGCAGCCATTCGACTGGCGAGGCACAAACTATGTAGCCGTAGATAAAGTTGCCTGTCCTTCGACCCTCATCCCTCGGCAATGATGATACGACAACCTATCACTATATCTTATATAGTAGTAGATGATGTCTTAGTATTACATTAGTGAGTTCATCTTGATTCTGTTACGTCCTTCAGATACTAGATACGATAAGAACATATACTACACGATATGTATACAAAATATAGATGATTCACACTAATGTATGCTAGAATGAATCTTGGGTTGTGTTCTGAGCCATCCATTCTCACACTTAAAACACATAGGAATTAGTAGTGTGAGAGCACCGGAGAGAGTGAGTGCACCGGAGGGGGGGAGGAGAGAGAGAGAGTAAAATGGTACGACATGGTGAAGTAGTACTGTATTTTGGCTCCAGTTCCAGCTCCATTTGCATTAATCTACGGTACGACATGGTGATCAGGACATAGTCCCTGCAGCCATTCGACTGGCGAGGCAGAAACTATGTAGCCGTAGATAAAGTTGACTGTCTTTCGACCCTCATCCCTCGGCAATGATGATACGACAACCTATCACTATATCTTATATAGTAGTAGATGATGTCTTAGTATTACATTATGTGAGTTCATCTTGATTCTGTTACATTCTTCAAATACTAGATACGATAAGAACATATAGTACACCATATGTACAGAACATAGATGATTCACACTAATGTATGCTTGAATGAATCTTGGGTTGTCTTCTGAGCCATCCGTTCTCACACTTGGCAAAAATTTGAATTTTTTATACTTTATCGGCTTTCGAAAATGTACTCAAATTACATGATGGTTTCTTTAGTTAGCTTGCTTATGTTACAATTATATTATTTGTGACTATCGATCTTACCAGATGGCACCCATGACCCGAGGAGCGGCAGTTATTTGAGGAAAACAGTGAATGCTGAGGTAGCTCCTCCTATAGTTAAGGAGGAATGGCACCGGTTGCTAGTGAGACCGGGAGTTCTATTCATCCAGCACCGGTAGCTAGTGAGGCCGGGAGTTCTCTTCAAGCAGTCCTTGCAAGGGACGACATCTCTCCTCACGCCAAAAATCTCACTTTTTCGAGGTGGTTGCGTGATCGTATCACTGAGCGTTTGCGTGAGCAGCGTGGTTCTCATTAGCTATTAGTACTTATTTGTATTGGACTATTTGTATTGAGTTGTTTTTGTATTAGACTATTTGTATTGGACTACATATTGAGTTGTTTTTGTATTAGACTATTTGTATTGGACTACATATTGAGTTGTTTTTGTATTAGACTATTTGTACTGTCCTCCGACCCTCATCCCTCGGCAATGATGATACGACAACCAACAAGAGAGAATACTCTGAGAGATCCATCTGAGTATGACGTATACTCTGAGAGATCATATTTACAAGAATGATATCAGTAGTGGGATTGAGTGCTGGAGGAGATATTATCAGAGTATACGTCCTACTCAGATGGGTCTCTCACCGTTATTAATTTTTTCTGACGGCATGGTGGATGTGCTCCCTCAACAGATTCTTGCTCCGAGCCAAAACTTTGCCCCGGAGCTCAAGTGGACATCCTTGGTGTAGAGCTCGAGTGAGAGGTTCCTGACAGCATGGTGGTCTCCTTTGTCAAAGTATCCGTGCTCATCCCATATTGGTTGTGGGACGAGTACGGATACTTTGACAAAGGAGACCACCATGCTGTCAGGAACCTCTCACTCGAGCTCTACACCAAGGATGTCGACTTGAGCTCCGGGACAAAGTTTTGGCTCGGAGCAAGAATCTGTTGACGGAGCACATCCACCATGCTGTCAGAAAAAAATAGTAACGGTGAGAGACCCATCTGAGTAGGACGTATACTCTGATAATATCCCCTCCAGCACTCAATCCCACTACTGATATCATTCTTGTAAAGGTGATCTCTCAGAGTATACGTCCTACTCAGATGGATCTCTCAGAGTATCCTCTCCGGTTGGTTGTGTTCTGAGCCATCCGTCCCAGGAATTTGATTCTGTATTTTGGTTTCTGTATTTTGGCTCCAGCTCCATTTACATTAATCTACGGTACGACATGGTGATCAGGACATAGTCCCTGCAGCCATTCAACTGGCGAGGCAGAAACTATGTAGCCGTAGATAAAGTTGACTGTCTTCCGACCCTCATCCCTCGGCAATGATGATACGACAACCTATCACTATATCTTATATAGTAGTAGATGATGTCTTAGTATTACATTATGTGAGTTCATCTTGATTCTGTTACATTCTTCAGATACTAGATACGATAAGAACATATACTACACCATATGTACAGAACATAGATGATTCACACTAATGTATGCTAGAATGAATCTTGGGTTGTGTTCTGAGCCATCCGTTCTCACACTTGAAGATAAATCGAATTATAACGACGGATATTAGGTTAGTCTTCAGGATAATTGATGTCTATTTTATATTAATTTGGTTTGGTCTATATGATTCTTGGATAATTGGCGTGCATTAAATTCGTATGTGCATATTTGGTCTATGTGATTCTTGGATAATTGGTGTGCATTATATATTGGTTTGGTTTATGCATATTTTTGTGAACAGGAAAAGTGCTACAATTTTTTTTTCAAAAAAATTCTCAGTTACCGACGACTAGTGACCGGTTAGCGACGGATATTTTCAGCTCCATTTGCATTAGTCTACGGTACGACATGGTGATCAGGACATAGTCCCTGCAGCCATTCGACTGGCGAGGCAGAAACTATGTAGCCGTAGATAAAGTTGTGGCTGAGAGAGTCAAATAAAAAGAAGGGAAGTAGGGAGGAGCAGATTGGTTCAGAGCCATGGTGGAGGAGAGGAGAAGGAAGATGCTTGATCAGAACGGATGGCTCAGAACACAAGCCAAGATTCATTCTAGCATACATTAGTGTGAATCATCTATGTTCTTATCGTATATAGTATCTGAAGGACGTAACAGAATCAAGATGAACTCACTAATGTATGCTAGAATGAATCTTGGGTTGTGTTCTGAGCCATTCGTTCCGATACTTGGCAATTAAGCCATTTGACTGGTGAGACAGAAACTATAAGGCTACTTGCATGTTCTTCCAACTTTAAATTACAAGATTACTACATTAGGTTAAATAAATCACTAACCTCATCGCGGCCAATGTTTACAGTCTTGGTCTCAACTGTCTTCGATTCTATGATCCCATGCTTTCGGAAAATAGACAACTCAGACTCCATGGAATAGAATGGCCTTACATGCAAATCGTCTGTGATTATGTATCTTTTCCCTCCTTTCACAAACACGCCATCCTTGTTGCCTCCATCTGCAACCCCCTCCCACGCAATATCCTCATCCATTGCCTTACCACAGGGACATCGAGCGCCAATAACCGAACTATACAGACGGTGAGTCTTGGTGTAGCACTCAAATATGGGGCACCCGTAAATTCGCCGAGGTTTTAAATCATCGACATTGAGTTTTAAACCCTCACGTAGCCTTTCTGCTTCACTTCTAGGCTCGAGCAGCATCTTCTTGCAAGCTTCGGTCTCCAGATACTTAGTGTCAAGATTCTGGACGCTTTTGTAGAGCATGTCAACGCATCCTAGCGTCAATTTCCTGCCGAGGAAATTGACGCTAGGATGCGTTGACATGCTCTACGAAAGCTCCAGAATCTTGACACTAAGTATCTAGAGACCGAAACTTGCAAGAAGATGCTGCTCGACCCTAGAAGTGAAGCAGAAAGGCTACGTGAGGGTTTAAAACTCAAATGTCGATGATTTAAAACCTCGGCAAATTTACAGGTGCCCCACATTTGAGTGCGACACCAAGACTCACCGTGATGAGGTTAGTGATTTATTTAACCTAAGACATGGGATCATAGAATCGAAGACAGTTGAGACCAAGACTGTAAACATTATGTGAGTTCATCTTGATTCTGTTACATCCTTCATATACTAGATATGATAAGAACATATACTACACTATATGTACAGAACGTAGATGATTCACACTAATGTATGCTAGAATGAATTTTGGGTTGTGTTCTGAGCCATTCGTTCCCATACTTGGCAATTAAGCCATTCGACTGGCGAGGCAGAAACTATGTATCCGTAGATAAAGTTGACTGTCCTCCGACCCTCATCCCTCGGCAATGATGATACGACGATCTATCACTATATCTTATATAGTAGTAGATGATGTCTTAGTATTACATTATGTGAGTTCATCTTGATTCTGTTACATCCTTCAGATACTAGATACGATAAGAACATATACTGCACTTTATGTACAGAACGTAGATGATTCACACTAATGTATGCTAGAATGAATTTTGGGTTGTGTTCTGAGCCATTCGTTCCCATACTTGGCAATTAAGCATGTGAAATAGAACTGATTATGTTTAGTTTGTCTTACGATACAGATTTTCATATCCAAATTGAAATGGATCGTTACTTCGTTGTTCATACATGGATGTACTAGCGGATCAACCTCCTGGACCGTAGGTACTTATAAGTATTGACCGTATCGGATTAGTATCGATCTATCGTTTTGGTATGGGCCGTATCGGTTGGTATTGGTCTTAGCGAATTGGTATCGTCCTATCCGATATGTATCGGCCGTATAGCTAGGATTCATATTGGCCTTATCGATTTGGTATCGGTCATATCCGATAGGTATCAGCCGTGTTGGATTATTATATACCATTTCGGATTAGTATCGTGGAAGGTTTAGTAACAACTGTACTTGGATTTCTCTCTTCTAGAGCTAGATTACCATTACAAGAGAGTCACGAGAGCGTAGATGGCCAGTTACAGAACATACATACTTCCTTTTCAATCTCGTTTTTCCTGATGGAAAAGGAAGTATGTATGTTACTGTAACTGGCCAATCACGATCTGGTGATTCTCTTGCAATGGTATTCTAGCTCGAGAAGAGAGAAATCCAAGTACAGTTGTTACTAAACCTTCCACGATACTAATCCGAAATAGTCTATACTAATTCAACACGGCCGATACCTATCGGATATGACCGATACCAAATCGATAAGGCCATATGAATCCTAGCTATTCGGCCGATACATGTACATATCGGATATAGGACGATACCAATTTGTTAAGGCCAATACCAATATGATACGTCCTATACCAAACCGATAGACCGATACTAATCTGATACACTAGATACTAAGTACATCTGACCTATACCAGCGGATCCACAAATTACTGCACGATAGGCCCAACGACTCCAGTTACATCCGGTTATTGGTGAGTACATGATTACATAGTAATTCTGTTAGTCTTGTGATACAGATTTTTACTCTCTCATGCTACCAACGTCACAACTTTTCCAGTGCTGCTCCCTCTAATGATGATGAACGCAAAAAACCAACGTCATAACTTTTATAACTTGAGTAAATTTCTTTACCCTATATGAAAATTTCTGTTGTCAAAAAGATGGCTCCTAGGACTCGTCGAGGTGGTGCTGCTAGTCGAGGAAGGGGTCGAGGCAAGAAACCCTTGGAGGTCGACACGGAGGAAGTCTCCGTCGTCAAACAAGAGCCGGTGACTGTTAAGGAGAAGGTGTTACCAAAGGTCGAGGTCAAGGAAGAACCGATGACCATCAGGGAAGAGATTGCTCCCAAGCTTGAAGCTAAGGAGGAGCTACCGTCAGAGAGTAGTAGCATCGGGACCGACCCTCCTGTCCCTACAGAAGACCTCAACCAGATTGAGCCTTCGTATGCAAAGTGGCTGATAGAATGGTACATGCCTCAACGCAACTATCATCCCTGGCTGTGAGGATTCATCGTCTGACTTGTGATCTTTGTTGAGGCCAAAGTTGATTTTCCTATGTGTTTTGGAATATTTGGGAAAATTTTGGAATATTTGTGCTATGATCGGTCGCCAGCGATGGATATTAGGTTACTGTAACTGGCCAACTCTTTCATATGTGTTTTGAAATATTTGTGAAAATTTTGGAATATTTGTGCTATGATCGGATTATAACGATGGATATTAGGTTACTCTTCCGGATAATTGATGTCTATTTTATATTAATTTGATTTGGTCTATATGATTCTTGGATAATTGGTGTGCATTAAATTCGTATGTGCATATTTGGTCTATGTGATTCTTGGATAATTGGTGTGCATAATATATTTGGTCTATGTGATTGTTGGATAATTGGTGTGCAATATATATTGGTTTGGTTTATGCAAATTTTTGCGAACAGGGAAAGCGCTGTAATTTTTTTTTCAAAATATTCTCAGTTAGCGACGGACTTGTGACCGTTTTGCGACGGTTACCACCAGTTTCCGACTACTTTTCGACGGTTATTCCGTCGCTAACTGGATATTTGAAAATGTTCCCAGGTAGCGACGGATGGTCGGCATGGTATATTGTTCGACGGAATAGCGACGACCTATCCGTCGCCCTTGTTCTGGAAATAACAAGAATTTCCAGAACAAGATCGACGGTTAATTCGTCCGTATTTCGTCGATATATATCGACGGAATAGCGACGACTTATCCGTCGCCATGTTGCTGGAAATGACATGAATTTCCAGAAGCTGATCGACGGATTTTCCGTCAGAAAACCGTCGCTAATCCGTCCTTTGTTATCGAAGGCGTCGACGGATTAGCGACGGCATGATACACTCTGATACGCTATTACGACGGGTTACCGACGGAAATTTACGTCGCTATTGTCTACACATTTCAGTACTTAATACTTGAAAAGGACGCTAGTCCGTCGGAACGTCGTCGCTACTGCTTTGTATTGTTAAGTCGATAAAACGTCGCTATTCCGTCGCATGTCGACTACGTAGCGACGGACAGTTATTAGCGACGAGCTGATTGTCGACATATTTTTTTGGTCAAAATCTGTCAATGATCGGTCGCTAATTGTAATTACCGTCGGATTGGCGACGGATATAGCCGTCGCTAAATCGATAAATTTTGGTAGTGTAAGAATATTCGAAGATTGGTGTCTAGCGATGGACGCCTAGCGCGCCTAGGAAGGCGCCTAGGGTCGACCAGGAGAAGTAAAAGACGAAGAAGGCATCTTAATATCTTATACTGTTATAAGTACATACAAATTTATCAACTATTCATTTTAATGTTAATTGTGTATATTAGTTATCAACTATTCTTGACAAATCAATTGTTCTTTTATACTACTATATTGTTGCTTCTTAATATCTTATACTGTTATAAGTACATAACTTATACATAAGTACATAACTGCACTGTCTGCTATATTGCATATTTTTTCTTGCACATAATCATCTGTGACCTGAGCGGACGCCTAAGCGGCACCTAGGCGAGGCGTGTAGGATGTCGCCTCGTCTCGCCTAGCATCCAGTACAACATAGGCTTCAGCCCTAGTGATATCTTCAATTTGCAACATGGTCTTTTCCTAGATCTTCGAAACCTTTAGGCTGTTGCATATATATTTGTTTTGCTAACTCCCCAAAGAAAGGCCATCTTTATGTCGAGCTACTATAGCTTGAGATCAAATAGTAACCATAATAAGTAACACCTTGATAGATGTATGCTTCACTACAAGAGATAATATTATTATAATCAACATGTTCTATGTGCGTAGCCCTTTCCTACCAATCGAGCTTTGTATTGCTCATTATCCTTCTTTTTGAATACTCACTTGCAATTGGTTACCTTTCCTTTTGGAAGCTTGACCAACTCCTATGTTTTGTTCTTCTGAAGTGACTCCAATCTCCTCAATCATTGTTATCATCCGCTCGTCGTTGTCAGCGTGCTCTATAGCTTCCTGAAAACTAGTAGGACCTCCAATTTGTGTTACTAAATTAAAAAAAAATTTGTTGACACTAGGAAGCTTAATCCCTAACCCAATCTATAAACCAGTCCACTCAAATCAGCCTAAACCCAAACCAGAAACATTCTGGAAACAGGGTAACCGAACTCGGACCGAGTTCTGCCAGAACTTGGTCAGGGTAAAACCCGGTTCCTTGGTCAGCCTCCTCTTCCTGAAGACCAGGCTTCTAACGTTCGAATTTATAAACGTTAGGGGACCGAACTCGGTCCCTAATAAACCTATAAATAGGCATTGAATTTTCCATTGTTTTTCACCAATTTTTTCAATCTTCACTTGCCTATCTAGTTGAACTATAAGCCTTCTCCATTCCCAAGATCAACTCCTAACCTTCTAGTGCCAACGTGGTTCCAATTTTAGAAGTTTGATCGAGTTGTAAAGCTTGAATTTTCATGTGTTATCTTTACACTTGCTGTTTGAAGTCGACAAACTCTTTGTATCAAAAGCTTGTGGTTGTGAAGTCGTCGTGCCCTTTGGATTAAAGCAAGATGTGTAGGAAGTCTCATGCCCTTCGGATCAAAGCTTGTGTTTCACGGATAGTGGATTAAATATAGAGCTAGAATTCTTGAGGCTGGACTAGTCCCTCAGAGGGAAACCAGTATAGACCTCAGTGTGTTTGCGTTTGCTTTTCTGAACTTCTTACTTTATGCAATTTACTCTGTTAATAGTTGGATATTGCCTGCCTATATATGTTTTCTTACTGAAATAATTTTAAATTGGTAATCATTATTTCCGTTGCACACACGCACCATATTCACCCCCCTCTAAAGGTGCTCAGCATTCCTACACCTCTGAGACATTACAATGCATAGTTTTAAAAGGCGAAAGATGCACCAAGGCGCAAAGGTTCCTGGAGCCTGAGGCGCTAGGCGCAAGGCTCAAGGCGCGCCTTTTGAAAGCTAGGCGCACTTTTTTCTTTACATGTAAAAAATATCTACATTTAAAAACTTAGCTACATAGAAGTCCAAATTCCTTGAAAATATCACTAATTATAGGCACAAAATTATTCTTTTTATATATATATATATATATATATATATATATATATATATATATATATATATATATATATATAACAATCTAAAAGCCCATTAGATATAAATAACCCAAACTATATACATATAATATACAAACCACATATATATAAGCCTTTAAATATAGAAGTACATTCTAATTTAGAAAACAATCTAAAACCCACAATAATATTAATGACAATAATTTTTATACTTTCCAATAAAGCCCATAAACTATATAACATGTATATAGAAGGTTGGAATATATATATATATATATATATATATATATATATATATATATATATATATATATATATATATATAAGTAAAAAATATATATATATATAAGTAACTTACGCCTAGGCGCGCCTTGTTGAGCGCCTGGAGCCTGCGCCTTTCTACACTAGGCGCGCGCTTTTTTAAGGTGGTGCGCCTGGCTTGTTCCTAGGCGCTGTCCCTGCGCATCGCTGTGCCTTGCGCCTAGACGCGCGCCTAGGCGCGCTTTTTAATTCAATGTTACAATGTCTTGCTTGCCTCATGTGACTTCGATGTCCAAGAACTACTTCAATGCTCCCATATCTTTGGTCTGAAACTGCTCGTCCAGATATTTGTTTTTAGTTTAGCAATGTCTTGACTGTCGCCTCTCGTAATCACAATATCATCAAGACACCAAGAAGTATCCGTCCAGCTGATGTTTGTCGGTAAAATATCGAATGAACCTTTTTCGATTGGCACATGCCAAACTGGGTAAGGACATGTATAAATCGACCAAACCAAGCACGAGGTGATTGTTTGAGACCGTATAGAGACTTTCGCATATGACATACTTTACTCTCCCTTGCAACGAACCCAGATGGTTGCCCCACATATACTTCTTCTTCAAGGTCCCCACGGAAAAATGCATTTTTCATATCCAACTAAAGTAATAGCCAGTCATAAAGGATGACTAAGAATATGAATACGCACATAGAGGTCATCCTGACAACTGGAAAGAATGTCTCAAAATAATCTTCACCATAAGTCTGTGAATACCCTTCTGCCACAAGACGAGCTTTTAGACGATCAAGAGTGTCATCTGGTTTCACCTTGATTATGAACAACCATTTGCAACCTACCGCCTTCTTACCAGTAGACAAATCCACCAAATCCCATTAATAAGGACTTCGTATAGCACGTATGAGATTTTCGACGCGTATATAGGCGCAGAAAGCGTCTCGGACAGGATCTGACATTGCTCTTGTGGTTTTGAATTGACATTTTACTATTAGGTTTATTTTAGTCCCATATTACTTGTAGAGAGTTTATTTCTTTTATTTGCATCTTTAATCCCAAATTGCTTGTGGGTTAGTATGTTCTTCTTTTGTACGCCTATATATATAGGCTTACTCTTGTCATATTGGAACATAAAATAATCAAAGAAAAGTTGTGAGAAGAAAAACTTACAATCTATTTTTTTGAGGTTAGAGTGTTAAACCTAATCTTCCTCCCCCTTCCTCTCGCGTGAGAAACCCTAAGGTGGTCGTCCGTCGAGCGTCCTTGACCTCCTCTCCCCAATCTCGCGCGAAGCCGTCCGCCATCTGATCCAGACAATACCAGCAGCTTCACGCCGTCCTGCCTCCCGCCCTGGTCACCGCCACCCCTTGTTGCTATAGCAGGCCGCCATCACTAGGCTGCCAGCGGCCTACTTTCAGCCGCAAATTTGTCAACCAATGTCCTCTTTCTTATATAAAAGATTCAGGTGCATCGTTCCAACTTCTTTAATATTTACGAAATTATCCTAGGATAAGTATCTCTTTAATAGTTTTAACCATTCTTAGCTGTCATTACTTTTTTATTGTGAGGAGCGAATCTTTTTGACAAAAGACTTTATATTTCCAACAAAAAACTGAATATTAAATTGGGAACTAAAATTAGAGTACAATTTATTACATTAATTTTCTGATGAACAATGAATACAAGATTTGCAAATATTATTGTGCTTCTGCTTAAAAATCATTAAGATCCCATATTGAACTTTAAAATTCTTCTGCTTAATTAGTCGTTCTATACAATATAACATTAATTCTCGTTTATTCTGTTGATTTCAATAACCTGCAACAACAAAGAGACGTATGTTAGAATTAATCAAATCATGTATTACATCAAATTTGGTATCAGAGCATGGTTTGTGCATTTAGATCATTCTGCATAAATTATTTTAAAGGCAAAACTCATACAAGATATGGTTGGAATTTCATCACCTATCCATAGCCCAAAAACCACATTTAACTAAATTTAAATTTTATTTAGACATTGGCCTTAAGCACTTCTGATGTCAGTGTCTCGGGGTTGCCGACCACATGAAGGTTATTAGGACTTTAAAGGAAGCGGTTGTGATGTGATCTGATATCAATGAGTCTCGTGCTACTGGAGAAGTCCATTTACTTAATCCGGAGAAGTTAGGAGCTATTAAAAAAACTTGCATTCTAGGGTTTAGTATTTCATTTTAAAAAAATTAAAAAAAAATTGTCATTTGCTATAACAACAATCATTTAGGCTTAAGTAGTGCATGCCTACACGATCTGGTCATTCATATTTGTTAGGAGAATCTAGTCAATCATCCAAAGAGTCAAATAACCCTTTGAATTTATCATGCAAATCTACTAAGGACAACATGGAATCCAAGTTAGGAAGTTAAAGGCTCTAATAGGACAAATGGGTACCATTGCTCAAGAGTGTAGGGCTACCCACGAAGTCGTAATTGAACTTCAAAAATAAACGAATGATAGGTTCACCATAATTGAAAGAGCACATAGTCGTACCCCACAGGGAAATGACGAAGTGAAAGTGCATAGTCAGATACCTCATAGGAATGAATATGACCATTAAGCTGATTACGGGTTCTCATTCCCCACGATGAAACCAGAACCATCGACCACAACGATATAACCCTCACGAGCAATATTGAGGAGTATAAATTGAGGCGCCGACATTTAACGACAAACTCAACCCACAATACTTTTTGAATTGGCTCAAAGATATGGACCGCTACTTTAAGTGGTATACATTGACCGAGGAGAAAAAAGTAAATTTTGCTGTTATGAGATTGGCTGGCCAAACTAGTCAATATTGGTCTAATGTAGAACACTTGAGATAAATAAAAGGTGAGTTGCCCGTAAGGACTTGGACTGAAATAAAACAACAATTGAAAGAAAATACCTCCCTCCCTTCTATTATCCCTATTTATTAGATCAGTAGAACCTCTTATACCAAGGAAACATGTCGGCTAACGAGTATGTAGCAAACTTTGATGAGTTTATAGTAAGATGTAGCACTATCGAAAGTAATATTCCTAAACAAATCCTATCTAGGTTTAGAACTGGTTTGCGAACTGATCTAAAAACTGAGTTGTTCGCACGAGACATTGAAACACTTGAGAGAGCTTATGCCCTAGTTCAAGACCTAGACGAAGCTAAATCACATCCGAGTTTTAGGAATCACGATTTTTGTGTAACAAACTTCACGATCATTAACAAACCAATACTCTAATCAAACTATTTCCAACTCACCCCAACCTAGATAATATACAAAGGGCAAGAATGTTGAAAAAGATTTTTCACTGATTGGCCAACAAGTAAAGTTTTTCAAATGTCAAAGGATATGGACATGCTGATGCAAATTGTTCTAGTCCTTTTAAGATAAATTTGATTGAGGAACAATTTAAAGAAGAGTCAGTACCCGATGATGAGTACATTCATCACATTGACAAAGACGCATAATACTTTGAGGAAGAAAATAATGTTGTCTTAGGTTATATAGGATTTCCTTCATTAGTTGTTGTTAGGTGCACCTTGCCTCAACCTAAGGTTAGCGATGACTCGAAAAAAAATACGATCTTTTACACTTTTACAAAGATTGAGGATAAAAATTGCATGATGATTGTAGATAGTGGTAGTTGCATTAATGTTATTTCCGCTTCTACAGTACCTAAAGTGGGCCTTATGACAGTTCCACATCCTAGTCCTTATAAGGTGTTTTGGATCCACGAGATTGTCCTCCATGTCCAAGAAAAGTGCCTTGTTCCGCTTCAATTTGCAATATATAAAGACAAGATTTGGTGGGGTGTATTGGATAGGGACGTTAGGTTTACGAGTTACTTCTGGATTTGGCGAAAAATGAAAACAAAATTGTATTTTTCCACAACTTTTCACCCCCATGGTGATGGTCAAACTGGAGTCGTTAATAAAAGTTAGGGAAACATGTTGAGAACGTTAGTTGGTGAGAATTTAGGAAATTGGGATCTCCATCTGTTTATTGCTGAATTTGCTTATAATAACTGTCACGCCCCAGAACCAGAATACTGGAGAGCGGGGGCAGACATAGCCAGCTACGTATATTGAAGTGCAACCCACCTCGCTATACGGTCACGGCTGTCTAGGATATATGAGGGTTTATCTACAATCCATCAGTCTCTTAAGGTCATGAACAAGCCTAGTGTCTCAATCACAAGCAAGTAAGTAAGAGTTACAAGATGTATGATCATTAAATATACAATAGTAAGGCGTCCCAAACATTACATATTCAGCTGATCATGAAGCTAGTCATTACAAAATGTCAGGACTAGCAAGAGTTTAGTCATACATGATCAACCCTAGGATCTGTCAATCATGTTACAGCCCGTAGACAGACAGTAAATAAGTGCAATCGAGGTAAACAGGTGCTCGTCGGCTAAACGCCTCAAAAGAATATTTTTACAATAAAGTAGGAGATCAAAAATAAACCCACTCGTTGCCAGGGTTCCGTCTAGTGGCCACCATCTGGCTGGAAGGTCGGTAGATCCCCTGGAGCTGCTCCGAAATCTGGCCACACAAAACCAGCTGGGTCAGACCCCAGAAAGAGCAAGTGCCACAAAGGAAGCTTCACTTAGGAACTAAAACCAGCAATCAGCACAAGATACAAACAAAAGTAAGAACTGAAAATAAAGAAAATACATCAGGATGATATACGACGAGATAACCATGGAACTATTCAGATAACCAGGTTACAACCCGTAAACCAAACAAGGACCGGGGTTGTAACCTTTCGTCTGAACAGAACTTGGAATTCTCACCATTTATCAGTAAAATAAATACCAGCATTCTGGTCATGCAATAATCTGGAACAGGATCAGGGCAAGACTAGACTGGTTAGACTCCATCCAATCATTTCACGGCCAAGCAAGAACTACGGCTTGATACTTTAACTAACTAGGATTGTCACAAGCCTAATTACTAACAAGATGCAGTGAGAATCTTCCACAGCCACAAGCCCTGCAGACCATCCAGGTTACCCGGGTTAAAAGAATTAGAGTTGAATTCAGGTGGGTACATCGTCCAGGAAACGCATGTACCCTTAGGTAGCTTGAAGGGTGCAACACATGACAGTGTGCTGGAAATGTGCCCTACTCGACGGCATGCTACAGATCCCAAGGCGTGCCCAGGTAACGGGATTGCCTGTAGCTGGGAGATCTCTTTATGACTAATGTATTAATCTAGTTATTTAGCCTTAATCCATTTCAGTAGGTACTCCTGACCGTGGTACTCAGGAGTCCCCTCCTAGACATGATGCAAGACAGGACTGGATTATTTGTACAAGCACAATCGTCCACGGTGTCCAGGATTAATTATACAGGTCATGTCATGTCAGGTAGCCGTCGCAACAGCTATTCGAGATAATCATGTCAGGTTTATCATATCAAGTGTACTAGTCCGGAGTGCGCCACGACGGGCCACTATCAGGTCATGTCATGTTTACTTGTCAGGAGTGCACCACTACGGGTCACTATCGGGTCGTGCTCCATTATCAATTCCAAACATATCAATTGAATTCATGATTTTCAAGTTTAGGATAAAAGGCGTAAGGATATAAAATGGACGTTAAATATCTAATAAAATATCAATATGCAGGGCTATAGAAGAGTCATGCGGCTAAGAAGGAGTTCAGGTCCATGCGGCTGGAAAGTGTAGTATCATGCGGCTGGGTATAGAAGGAGGCGCATGCGGCTTATAGAAGCCCATGCGGCTGGGTCAACATGGCTTCTTATGCGGCATAGAGTGAAGGGTGCATATGCGGCTGATAAGGGACTCAACCTCATGCGGCCAAGAGAAGGGCAAGACACATGCGGCTCAATTAGGTGAGCGCATGCGGCCCGGGTCACTGGAACCCATGCGGCCAAGACAAGAGGGACGCATGCGGCTCAGGGGGACGAGGGCGCATGCGGTTCAGTAGAAGCCCATACGGCTCAGGAAATAAAGGATACATATGCGGCTGGGATTAATCAGGGTCATGCGGCCCGGATTAAGAAGTCCATGCGGCTGGGTCTGGGGGTTCTCATGCGGCTCGAAGATCAGGGCCTATGCGGTCCGCAAGTGCTAGAGTTCATGCGGCTCAAGGAGATGGGTGTAGGCCTCAAAAATGACAGTCACGCTGAGTTGATCAGGACAGAGTCAAAAGTCACGCTCAGTTGATCAGGACAATATTTACAAATCACGCTGAGGAGACAGCTCATCATTTGTCAGAGTGTAATTATGACTGACAGCACGACAGTCGAAGAATGTCTCTTCATATGCCACGTATGCACAGAACTCGAGAGATCACAGCCGACTATTGCGTGACTTTCGAAATCTTCTTCAGCAAGACTCAACCTTCGTCAAGTTGGCGTACCAAAAGGGTTTCTTGTCATTTAATGCGACTGACAAAGCAATCACTGTCAGAGATTTTGTGTCAGTCGAGACACGCCGAATCAAGACAGCTGGCAGTTCTATTTTAAGTCTGCGTGTATTTGTGATCTTCATCTCAAGTTTGCGTGGATTCTGAAGTTTTCTTCTTAAAGTTTGCGTGGATTTTGAAGTTCTTTTGCCTCGAAGTCTGCGTGGATTTTGAAGCTTTCTACACCGAGTTCGCGTGGATTTCGTCTTCAACAAGTCTGCGTGGATTTCATCAAATTGGAGTACGTGGCAGCCATGCCACTGATCTCTCGCCTGCGTGTCCTGTAACTTGCACACGACTCATGCATGATTGCCATGTGTCCAACAGTTACAGGCCACGTCCAGTAACTGCTCACAACCTTGCGTATGTTAAATCCTGCGTGATTTTCAACTAAGCACAGGCTGTGAAGACAGTTATCTTTTCAGTTATTATTCTTGACTCTATAAATAGAGTTCTTTTTCTCATTCATTGTACAGATACATTGATATCTACTGTCAAAATTTTGAGAGCTTTTCTTCTTCGCATAGTCCAAGGGATAAAGCGATCGTCTTCTAGATCGGATTCCTACAGTTGTAATTTTCCCAGAAACACAACAAATAAAGAGAATTTCTTTATGGAAAACAAATTGGCGACTCTGCTGGGGAAAACCATCTCCTCTTCTGAGATGGTAACAACTCAATGCGACACTTCGTCAATCGGCTCGACGAAGAAGGTGATGACGATCAAATTCGATCAACTCGCCTATGAAGAAATGCAGCGGGCTAAGGGTGGCAAGCCCACTCCAGCCTCCATCATCACTGCCAAGTCGAAGGGACACTCTGTCTATGTCCCTAAGAATCAGTTGGCAGTCAATGGTGAAGTCTCTGCCACAGTGTCTACTCCTAACACTGGCAAGAACTCCACTGCAAGCACGCACACTCTTGTGCGCTCGAAGATGACAGTAACTAAAAGTCACGCTGACAGTATTGGCTCCTTAGCCGAATCTGTTCCAGCGTGCAAATTTAACTCTAAAAGTCACACTAACAGTACTGGCTCCTTAGCCGAATCTGTTCCAGTGTGCAAATTCAACTCTAAAAGTCACGCTGACAGTACTGGCTTCTTAGCCGAATCTGTTCCAGCGTGCAAATTCAACTCTAAAAGTCACACTGACAGTACTGGCTCCTTAGCCAAATCTGTTCCAGCGTGCAAATTCAACTCTAAAAGTCACGCTGATAGTACTGGCTCCTTAGCCAAATCTATTCCAGTGTGCAATCCCACATTCAACAGTCACGCTGACAGTACTGGTTCCTTAGCCAAATCTGTTCCAGCGTGTAATTATAAAATCAAAAGTCACGCTAACAGCTCTGGTTCTTTAACCAAGTCTATTTCAGCGTGTATTTCATCAGAGAAGAATAGCTCCTTAGTTATCTCTTCTTCTTCACCGAGTTCTACTAGAACTGGGGGTGGTCTTCCACACAAAGTCCCTTCGAAAAGGAATAACTCTTTAGTTGTTTCTTCTGCTCCTGTAGTTTTTACTTCAGAAACAGCTTTGACTGATACTTTTGTTAGTCAAAGGAAAGGAGATGGTCTTTTGACTACTCTTCCTTCTGGACATTCTATGTCTCAAAACTTGAATGAGTCTAAGAAGAAACATTCCTTAATGTCTTCTTCTTTGATTTCTTCAAATTGGGCACAGAATCTGTCCATTAAAGAGGGTCTGTTACCAACTCCTAATCAAAGGAGTGTTTCAACTCTTCCTTCTCTGCAAATATCCAGATCAATGGAAGGAAAACTCCATGTTTCCAAAATTAATGTGTTACCTTCCACTGATTTAAGAACAAAACTCAGCACTTCTGGTGTTAAGAAACCATACCAATTGGATATGAAGATAAAAGATCCAGATGCAGAGTATGCAAGAAATTATGTGGCTCACATTAATCACTCTTTGTATAATCAAGAGCCATCAAGACTCAAGAACAGGAAGTATACTCCTCAATCTTCACAAACAGATTTACGAAAATATCTTCAACAGAAGAGAAGGAGTAATTCTATATTAAAGGAACATGCTGAATGTGACTTCTATCCAAGAGTCATAATTCAGTGTAGATGTCAATCAACAGTTCAAGACCATGGTGATCATGAATGTGACTTCCAGCCAAGAGTCACAATGTAATGCAGATGTCAAAATAAACGACAGTCTGTCTTCAATAGGATTCAGTATGAACCTATGCCTGATGAAGATGAGCCTTTGTTTGCCTCTGTCAACATGACTTCTCGGGACACCGGGGGTAAAGTTGATAGTCCAGATGGAGTATATAGAAACACCAGAGCAAGAGTCCTGGCTTCTAGTCAAAGAAATTTGATCCCTGAAATTGATTCTGAATTTCTTGGAGAATCTAACTTCCCACCTCTTCCTACTGGGGGTAATTCTCCTATAGTTGACTTTGATGCACGAAGCAATGATTCAGAGCATACAACATCTACTAGTTCATCAATAATCCCTCATACAGTTACGACTTACATGGTTGATGGGAATACTGATGAACCTTCTTCTTCCTTGACTCCTCAAGATCAAAGAATTGCTTCTTTGGAACAGCAAATGAAGTCTATGACTGACACAATGAAGTCGATGTATGAACTCATGACAGCTCAGTTGCAAAATCGACAGACTGTATCAGATGCCATACCAGTTGATACTGATATAAGTCCAGTACAAGTTCCTCCAGCAGTACAATCCAATACTCCTGGACCAGCTCAACCAAATCATAGTCTCTCTGGAGCTGGGGGTAGTGCTTACAATGTTGTTCCTCCTCCCAACTATTCTCTACAAGCCACAACTCCACAATCTTCGGGAGTTGTCTCTGAAGAATTGAAGAATCTCAAAACTCAATTCGAGGCATTCAAACAGAAGGATGGTTTACAAAGGTTAGGCATCAAACAGCCTTATCCGATAGAATGGAAGCAAGTATCATATCCTCCTAAATACAAGCCTCCTACTATCTCATTCTATGATGGAACCAATTCTCCAAGTCAGTTTATTAATCACTTTGAAGTGATGACTGATCAACTGCAACCAAGTGATGCCCTCCTTACTCGGGTATTTATTGGATGTCTCAAGGGAACGGCTTATGAATGGTATAGGAGTCTCCCAGATGGGAGTATTACCTCATTTGCTGGTTTTAAACAGATGTTTCTTGAAAGGTTCTATGAAGGGCTTAATGACATGACTATGTCTGCTCTTATTAGAATCAAGCAGAAAAATAATGAATCTACAGAGGAATACATTGAACGGTTTCGAAGAGAAGCTCTGAAGATGCCTCTTAGAACTCCTGATGCTGTCACCATTGGCACGTGCAAATCAAACTTGTTGCCAATCATCAGTATGTGGACAGGGTCCACTCAATTTCAAGATTGGCCTTCCTTCATAGTCAGTGCCAAAGCTGCAGAAATCAGTGCTGAAACCTTCAAAGGTTTAGGAGTGCAGATGACTCCTAAAGAAACAGGACAAGATGCTAACAATAAAAATAATGCTCGCAAAGGAAAAGAAACTCTTGAAGTTAATCTTCAGAGCAAAGATGCATCAAATGTTCAAACTCCTGCCTCTACAACTCAACAATCAAGAACACCTCGCCCCAAAGAAGAATATTCTTTTGATGACGACGATGTCCTTGGTATCTTTGAATGTCTGCTGAAAGGTAATAAAATACAATTACCAGAGATCAAGAAACCTGATGAAGCTGGTAAGACAGATCATCCTAAATACTGTCCATATCACAGAATGCTGGGTCACACAATTCGTACATGTTATGTATTGAAAGGAAAGATCCAAGAAATGATTAAATCTGGAGCTATCTCTCTTACTCCAAAAGAGAAGACCGTCACCTCCAACGTCGTCTCTATGCAATTTGGAGATTTCCCTCCTCAACTCCTTGAAAGTGGGATTGTTCCTATTCCCAAGGCAACTCTTGACATAGTGAATCTTCCTCCTCCACAGTCTGAAGGATTAGTGCCAATCACTTTGGAAACAGGGGAAATCATGTGGATCCATCCTGATCTAGTGGCAGATTTTGAATCGCCTTCTCCTCAAAAGATTTCTTCTCAAAAATCCAAGAAGGCTGGAAAGATCAAATCATGTCATATGACTTCTCTTGGGTCTACCTCTGACACAGAGCCAAAAGACAAAGAAGAAGCACTTGTTAGTGCTACTCGAACGGGGAAACCTTACCTAAAGGATTATTCTAAAAATCCTGAAGATCCTACTGATATCCCTTCAGATGCTAAAGATGCTCCTAATGTTCCTCATGAAGAAGAATCATCTACTGAACCTGTTCCTCCCAAGCCTACGGCTCTGGAGAAAGGCAAACAACAGGCTCGGTTTGATAAGCCAATCAAGAAGTCTTCTCCTCTTGGACTTCAGAAGCCTTACAACTTCGACATTTTGGCTCAACTTGCTAATACTCCAGCTAGAATGTCCCTCTTTGAACTTCTACGTCTTTCTAAAGAAACTCAGGAGACGTTAAGTGAAGCACTTCTACAAGCTGACTCTTGTCTTGCACAATTGAAGAAGCCAGATGCGGAACCTGCCACTTGCTTACATTGCAACAGTGTACTGGAGATTATCCCAAATATCACCTTTACACAAGACGACATGCTACTGGAGGATAATCGACATAACCGACCTCTCTACTACACTGGTTATATTGATACGATGAAGATAGATCGTATCCTCATTGACCCAGGGTCTGCTATAAGCATAATGCCAAAGAGTTTGTTGGATGAACTAAAAATCCCTCTTCACAAGCTCTCCAAGACGGTTACTACTATCTTGGGATTCAATCAAAGCCGAAGTGAGCCTTTGGGAAAGATTCATCTGAAGCTTCAGATAGGCGATTTCAGATCTAAAGTCACTTTCTATGTGATCGAGATCGTGGGATCCTATAATCTTCTTCTGGGGAGGCCCTTTCTTCATGAAAATAATGTGGTGCCCTCTACTCTTCATCAATGTTTTAAATACATTGATAGCAATGGAAGAGTACAAAAAGAAGTTGCTGATATAAATCCCTTCCATGGGGTTGAAGCTTATTTCAACGATTCCCGAATGTACAAAGAAGAGTATACAAGGATCATACAAGCTATGGAGAAAGAAGATGCACAAAGTGAGACTTTAATAATCCCTGTTAAAGGTCGAACTACTCAGCAACAATCTCCTAAACCCTCTGGAGAAGATTCTTTCATCATTCCAGTGAGTGGACGGATCTCTCCGTTACCTCAGTCATCTACTCAAAATACACTGATCATTCCTGTCAGTGGGCGTACTACAGTTCTTGTATCTTCACAAGATACTCTGCTAATTCCAGTTGGAGGGCGGACTACTCTTCCTACTCAAACTTCAAGGGAGCTCACCTCTTCTGAGCCATTTGTTATCGATCTTAATCGAAACAAAGCTTCTTCTTCTTCTCCCCCTTTAGTCATTGACTTGGCTAAAATCTCTAAGGCTCAGCCTTCTCCCAATGTAAATATTGCTGCTTTTACATTTAATGAAAAGTCTCCACCTTTGCAGTACGTTGATGTGTGTAATTATGTTCATAGTTATTTACATCTGTTAGATGACTTGAACACAATAACCATAGGAGTTGTACAGACTGTTCATACAGATGTATCTCTAGAACCTGTACAATCTTCATACTTTCTAGTTCCCAGCAGAAAGCCAGGAGACATTCCAATATTCTTCTACAAAGGACCTCAAAATCCTTCTGATCTTGAAGATGATGACAAAAATGATGATACTGGAAGATTACAACTACGTCGTTATAGTCAGCAATCTAGAGACATCATCAAAAATATGGGCTATGACTTCAGGACTGGCCTCAATGATGGAAAAGGAAGAAAAATACCTGTCCGGATTCCTCCTTTGAAATATGGAAGGACGAAATGCGGATTGGGTTATACTGCTCCTACTCCTTTCATCAATATTATCTATGAAGATCCTGAGTCTGACGAAGATAAGAGATCTGATTCTTCTAGTACCACTTCTTGGGATTCCGATACGAGTATCGGTGACTTCTATTGCAACCTTCTGTCTTCCAATATGGTTTCCATTGACCATTCTGAAGGAAGTAATGAAGACGAAGAAGAGTTTGAAATCTCACCTAAATCAGAACAGTGGGCCCAAAGATTAGATAATCAATGGGAGTTCCGTTTCGAGCAAAAAGAACCTCCGACTGAAGATAAACTTGTTCAAATAGATGTTGGTGAAGAGGGATCCCCTAAACCAATATTCATCAGTGAAAGTCTTTCAGAAACTGATAAGAAAGACATGATCAAACTCATTCGTGATTACATCGATGTCTTTGCTTGGAGTTATGAAGATATGCCAGGGCTTGATCCTCAAATTGCAACTCACAAGCTCAATATCTTGCCGAATGCTAAACCGGTCAAACAACAACAGCGACGGTTTCGTCCAGACATCATGGATGCAATTGAAGCTGAAGTCAATAAACTCATTACCTCTGGGTTTATTAGAGAGGAACAACATCCCGATTGGGTGGCTAATATTGTTCCTGTTCTTAAAAAGACTGGCAAGATCAGAGTATGCATAGACTTTCGCGATCTCAATGCGGCATGTCCTAAAGACGAATTCCCTCTACCAATCACTGATGTCATGGTTGATAATACCTGTGGATTTGAACGAATGTCATTCATGGACGGGTATTCTGGGTACAATCAGATCAAAATGTTTCCAGAGGACGAAAAGCACACTTCTTTCAGAACGCCGATTGGTACATACTGTTATACAGTTATGCCATTCGGTCTCAAGAATGCAGGAGCAACTTATCAACGAGCTATGAGCACTATATTCTGTGAACATTTGCGAAAAACAGTCGAATGCTATGTTGATGATATTGCAGTCAAAAGTCGACAAAAGGAGGATCATATCCAAGATTTGAAGATTATATTTGATCTAATGCGTAAGCATCAATTAAAGATGAACCCTACTAAGTCCTTCTTAGGCGTCTCTAGTGGTAAATTTCTCGGCTTCGTCATTACCTCTAAAGGTATACACGTGGATCCCGAGAAGATCAAAGCCATCCAAGAGATGCGTCCTCCACGCACCTTAAAAGAGCTACGAGGATTTCAAGGAAGAATCGCTTATATCAGGAGATTCATCTCTAATTTATCAGGATGCTGCAGACCATTCAACAAACTTATGAAGAAAGGTGTCTCTTTTATCTGGAATGATGAATGTCAGAAAGCATTCGATGATATAAAACAATATCTAATGAGCCCTCCAGTATTGGTACCTCCCGTCTCAGGAATACCGTTCCTCCTCTATACTCGAGCAATGAGCCATTCATTGGGTGCATTACTCGCTCAAAAGAATCAAAATGGCCATGAACAAGCCATTTATTATCTCAGCCGCACTATGACCGGGCGGAGCTGAACCTCGATATTCACCGGTTGAAAAAGAATGTCTAGCCTTGATGTTTGCTGTCCAAAAGACACGTCATTATATCATTGGCCAGACTATTCATGTCATCTCCAGGATCAATCCTATACGGATCATGATGAAGAAACCCAGTGTTTTGAATTCTCGATTGGCTAACTGGGGAATCCTACTTGCTCAGTATGACATGCACTATATTCCTCAGAAATCAGTCAAAGGACAAGCTTTAGCTGATTTTCTGGCTGCTCACTCAATTCCAGAAAATTCAAAACTCTATGATGAAATCCCAGATGAAGTCCTAGATTCAAATCAAATTGTTGAAGAAGATCCTACTTGGCGTCTATTCTTTGATGGAGCATCAAGAATTGGTCCTAATGGCGATATTGTCGCTGGAGTTGGAATTGTTCTTGTATCGCCAGAAGGTCTTGCCATCCAAAGAGCTTATTCTCTCGATTAGCCGTGTTCAAACAATGTAGCTGAGTACAACGCATTACTTATTGGTCTTCAACTCGCTAAACATCTGAATATTCAACATTTGGAGGCGTATGGAGACTCTAAACTTATTGTCAATCAGATCAGGGGTACTTATGAAGTTCGCCATCAAGATCTGGTTCCTTATCATAAAACAGCTATATCTATGGCTTCTTCGTTTGAAAAATTCTTCATTGAACATGTTAGGCGAGCATGTAACACAGAAGCTGATGCCCTTGCTAATCTTGCAGCGGTGCTGGCTATCCCAATCAGACGGCAACAAATGATTATTGTTCGTAATCGAGAATTATTTCATCTTGAAAATAACCTAACTCCCAGACAGTGCAACAGAGCTTTAAACATTTCACGCTGCTCTATGAGGCTGCGCCCATCGGAAGAGGACGAGCCATCCAAGCCAAAATAGCTCAAGAAATTCTTGGCTAGTTGCAAGGGATCATCTTTGAGCTCGAAGACAAGGGGCTCTGGCTCTTCACCCCCAAAAGTGGGGTCACCATGAGAACAAAAGCCCAACTTGCGTGCTTCTTCCTCAGCTTTCTCCTTTGGTGTCATATTGACGTAAGATGAAGATTAAAAATGGAACTTCTTCCTGTTTATATAACTGAGTTTTGCCGACGGTTCATATTCCACCATAAATTGGATACAATCAGTCTCGGAGAACGAAGAGTCATTATGACATTTAATAAGTTCATTTGGATGTTTTCAAAGAACTTCGAAGTCTTTTCGACTTCCGAAAAATTTTGAAGTCATCTCAGCGTGACTAAATCCATTTTATCATCTCTATTTTCAAAGTATTTCGAAATAATTTATCATTTTTCGAAAACTTTGAAGGGGGTTTTGTAGGCCTCAAAAATGACAGTCACGCTGAGTTGATCAGGACAGAGTCAAAAGTCACGCTCAGTTGATCAGGACAATATTTACAAATCACGCTGAGGAGACAGCTCATCATTTGTCAGAGTGTAATTATGACTGACAGCACGACAGTCGAAGAATGTCTCTTCGTATGCCACGTATGCACAGAACTCGAGAGATCACAGCCGCTTTTGCGTGACTTTCGAAATCTTCTTCAGCAAGACTCAACCTTCGTCAAGTTGGCGTACCAAAAGGGTTTCTTGTCATTTAATGCGACTGACAAAGCAATCACTGTCAGAGATTTTGTGTCAGTCGAGACACGCCGAATCAAGACAGCTGGCAGTTCTATTTTAAGTCTGCGTGTATTTGTGATCTTCATCTCAAGTTTGCGTGGATTCTGAAGTTTTCTTCTTAAAGTTTGTGTGGATTTTGAACTTCTTTTGCCTCGAAGTCTGCGTGGATCTTGAAGCTTCCTGCCCCAAGTTTGCGTGGATTTTGAAGCTTTCTACACCGAGTTCGCGTGGATTTCGTCTTCAACAAGTCTGCGTGGATTTCATCAAATTGGAGTACGTGGCAGCCATGCCACTGATCTCTCGCCTGCGTGTCCTGTAACTTGCACACGACTCATGCATGATTGCCATGTGTCCAACAGTTACAGGCCACGTCCAGTAACTGCTCACATTCTTGCGTATGTTAAATCCTGCGTGATTTTCAACTAAGTACAGGCTGTGAAGACAGTTATCTTTTCAGTTATTATTCTTGACTCTATAAATAGAGTTCTTTTTCTCATTCATTGTACAGATACATTGATATCTACTGTCAAAATTTTGAGAGCTTTTCTTCTTCGCATAGTCCAAGGGATAAAGCGATCGTCTTCTAGATCGGATTCCTACAGTTGTAATTTTCTCAGAAACACAACAAATAAAGAGAATTTCTTTATGGAAAACAATGGGCACATATGCGGCCGATGGGAAATGAGCCCATGCGGCTCAGGAAGTGAGATCCAGCCTATGCGGCTGAGAGTCTCATGCGGCCGAATCACTTGCCGCATGAATTGTCATGCGGTCAAGTCAAGTCTAAGCACAGTTCATCTTCTCTAAATTTCTGAGAGGAAGAACACCATGAGAGCCAAGTTCTCAAGCCCCACAACTCCATCATCCGGAGCCCAAATCCGAACTTCCATAGGTCAAAATGGGGTAGAACGAAATTCTCTACAACATGGAACCATCAAAACTCGGAAATAACAAGATTAAGTAGATCAAAACCCAAGAAATCCGAAAATAAAATAAACTTAGATCTACAAGAATCTAGCCATGGAAATGAGAAATGCCAAGTACTAAAGTGCTTTAGAATGTAGTAAGGAAGAGAATGAAGTAATAAAATTGGAGTTCCTCCATGAAGCAAGTTGCACTTGCCTAGACCTCTCTCTTCTCTCTCTGGTAGGTAAGGAAGTAATGGTGGAGAAGATGATAAATGAAGAGAGAGAAAGGAGAAGGGTTAATAAATGGTAGTGGTGGTGGTAGGTAGGGGGTTCACCCCTTGGTTCATGATGAACCAAGAGCAATCCCAAACCGAACCAAGCCAACCCCAACCAAGAATAAACCAAGCCCATGGAGGAAATTAAGCAAGGAAATCATGCAATACAAGAATAAATACGTACATGTATTCCAGAAATACGTAATACGAACCACAGGCATTACAATAACTCTGTCAATAGGTCTATCGTTGTCTATCCAGCTGAAATAGTTTATGGTTACAAACTGAGACAACCTATAGACCTCATTTCTATGTCTACATCTCATAGAGTATCTGAGTCGGCATCTGCATTCGCATCTCGCCATCCATAATTTTCATAAAGAAATCAGCAAGCAAATCGAACAGAATAATGTCAAATATATTATTATGTGCTAATCTAAAAAGGAGGTTAAGTTTAAAGAATTCAAAGTCTGTGATTATGTAATGGTTTGGATTCATTCGAAACGATTTCCTTCATGAACTATCAAAAAGTTGCATGCACGAAGTGCATGTCCATTCAAAATTCTAAAGAAAACTAATGATAATATGCTTTTGTCTTCGACCTTCCAGAAGGGTTTAATTTTAGTTCTACATTTAATATTAAGGACTTAGTTGAATAAAAATGTCCAGATTTTAACCCAGAAACCCTATGGTTGATGGCCTTACCCTTGAGCATATTCTTGAGGGACCTTCTTTACCTCCACTACCAGAAATACAATCCACCGCAGCATATGATATTGAAAATATTATTGATGATCATATCATTTCTACTAGCAGTGGTGGTATTCGTAGGTACGTGGTTCGTCGGAGAGGTTGTCCTGAGACTGACGACACTTGGTTAGCCAAGATGATTTACAGAGACTTGATCCAGATGTATTGAAGTACTATGAGAGCAGTAGAGCCCCAGCTTCGACAGAGTCGAGCTCTTCCTTATCCGGGGAGAATGACGAGTACATCGTACCACACGCACGAGATTTTTGACGCGTGTACAGGCATAGAAAGCATTTGGGACAGGATCCGACATTGCTCATGTCATTTTGAATTGACATTTTAGTATTAGGTTTATTTTAGTCCCACATTACTTGTGGAGATATTTCTTTTATTTGCATCTTTAGTCCCGTATTACTTGTGGGTTACTATGTTGCTCTTTTATATGCCTATATATAGGCTTGCTCTTGTCATATTGGAACATAAAATAATCAATGAAAAGTTGTGAGGAAAAAAATCTCCTCCGATCTATGTTTTTGAGGTTAGAGTGTGAAACCTAAACTACCTCCCCGCATTCCTTCCTGGACGTGTGAAATCCAAGGGTGGTCGTCCGTCGAGCGTCCTCGACCTCCTCTCCCTAATCTCGCCAAGCCATCCGCCACCCGATCCAGGCGATACCAACAACTTCTTGTCGTCTTGTCTCCCGTCCCGATCACCCGCCTCCCTCCGTTGGTGCAACAAGACGCCTGCAGTCAGGTCATCCTTCACCAGGTCGTTCGCCGTTAGGCCGCTAGTGACCTACTTTCGGATGCAGATTCGTCAACCAATGTCTTCCTTATCTAAAAGATCCAATGCACTGTTCCAGCTTTAATATTTGCAAAATTACCACTACTAGAATAAGAAATTTTTTAATATTTTCAACCATTCATGGTTACCATAATTTTTTTGATTGTGAGGATCGAATATGTTTGACAGAAGACTTTATATTTGTAACAAAAAACTGAATATTAAATTGGGAACTAAAATTAAAGTACAATTTATTACATTAATTTTTTGATGAACAATGAATACAAAATTTGCAAATATTATTGTGCTTCTGCTTAAAAGCCATTGAGATCCCAACATTGAACTTTAAAATTCTTCTGCTTAATTAGTCGTTCTTTACAATGTAACATTAATTCTCGTTCAATCTATTGATTTCAATAACCTACACAATATAGACATATGTTAAAATTAATCAAAACATGTATTACATCACCCATGTATAGTTCTTTCGAAGCGCTCGCATCTCCTCTTCCATAAAGGTGCGCCAACAAGGATGTTTGAGTCCCTCCTCTGCAGAATTGGGAATCTCAATCCCATCAATAGTAGCCACAATGACTGAATATGACTCGCGAGTCATTTGTAGTTGTCAACATACAAAAGATGGTCGCGAAATGCACGAGAGAGAGCGAGCCAATATATCAGGCGATGGTGAATCGGTGGAGCTGGATGAGGGCTCTGATTACGATGTCAACTCTACGACTATGGGCACATTGATGATGTGTGTTCTGACGGAGCTGGTGTTTGCGGACCATTAGACGGTAAGACTGGCTTGGTGGGGGAGGGAACTCTTACGGAGGGTGGTTGCGTTTGAAATGGATATAATATAAAGTTCTCATCTGGATAAACCTTTGGAACAGAATCGTTAGTTGGAGAAGGTAGGGGGAACTCGGTCTCGACAAAGGTAACATTCCGAGATATAATGTACCTCTTCAAAGTTGGGAAAAAATAATGTACCCTTTTTGATCCTTAGGATACTCAAGAAAAATACACCTCAATGTTTTCGGAACTAATTTAGAAATGGTAAGTCGAGTATTCCGAACATAAGACAAGCATCCAACAATTTTGAGAGGTAAGAGGAAATGGCATTCGATTGGGATATATTCGAGAAAAAGGAGTGGCTCCATTAAAGACACGAGATGGCGTACGATTAATCAGATAACAAGACGTCAGTACAGCATCCGATCAAAAAAAATTGAGTATACTAGCGTGAAACATAAGTGCTCGAGTTGTTTCCAACAGATGATGATTCTTATGTTCTGTTACACCATTTTGTTGTGGTGTATAAGGGCAGAAAGTTTGATGAATAATTCCATGTTTAGCAAGATGGGAAGAGAACGTCCGAGACATATACTCACGACCATTGTCGCTCCGAAGACACTTAATGGAAACCCCAAATTGAATTTTTATTTCAACAAAAAAAGTACACCAGATATCAAATAATTCGGAACGGTTCTTCATTAGGTAGACATAGGTGACTTGTGAATAATCAACAAAAAACACAATATTTGAACCCTGTCACTGATTCAACATGACATGGGCCCCATATATCAGAGTGGACTAATTCAAACGAAGCAAAAACAGATTTATGCAAACTCACAGGATAAGATACACGATGATGTTTAGCTAGACTACACGAATCACAATTAAGAGAAACTCGAACATCTAGCAATGGACATAATTTCTAGAGAACTTGGATAGACGGATAGCCAAACCGATAATGGAACTCAAAAGGATCGTGGAACACACTGGCACATACAACAGACGAATTCAACTCATCCAGGTATAAGCCTCCAGCCGCATGCCTCCTACCAATGGTCTTTCATGTCTTCAGGCCCTAAAAAACACAACCATCAGGAAAGAATGTAATTGAGCAATGTAAATCTTGAGTTATTCGACTAATGGATAATAAAACTGAATAGGTTGTCAGGTGTATGTAAAACTGAACTGAATGGCAGGGTGGAAGAAAGACGGGCACTCCCTCGTTCACAAACTTTCAGAGAACTATCATTCGCAAAAGTAATATCTGGCACACGACTTACAGATTTATAATCATGCAACGTACCAGTATTACTTGTCATGTGATCAGATGCGTTTGAGTCGATCACCTACTGTTTTGAACTTACTACACACGCCACTGAGTATCCGGTTGTAGATGCAGATGTAGAGACTTTACCACGCGTCCACGACATTGAGCTTAGAATTCAACAAATTTTGTATGTTTATACAGTCATCTGCACGAATCGTCCTTCATCATTATGAGAATCTAATGCAACATTAGCAATAGAAGCTTTGGGACACTACCATTGAAAATAGCCATGCTGACCATAGTTGAACATATCCACGGTCGTCCTCCATTATGCCTGCCATTGTCTCGTCCACTATCATGGAATGTATTGCGGCCATCACGTCTATCACCATGACTGTCACGGAATCCACCTCAAGCAGCACCCAAGGCAGATCGATCAGCACGTACATCACTCGTATCAGTTCCAACTACTTTCACTGTTCGTAGGACCCGAAAGTGGGCTTCCTTTAGAGAGAAAACCTCGGCCCCAGCAATATGTTGAGATCGTGCAGAGTCTGCATCAAAACGAAGTAAGACAAGGTACACCATAACACAGAGCTGCTGACATTGAGTCCTTGCCTCATTGATATCGGTCGTCAGCAGGGATAACACGCGATCCACCTCATCAGTTAGGGCCTCAAAGGTATAGAAGTGGTCCTTATGTGACTTGTCTTCTTAATCAGCTCGGTAGACACCAACAACCGAGTCATAAATGGAAAACAAATCGTGTTTTCCATCAATAGCAATTGCTAAGACCTCTCATAACTCCTTCACCGAGTCCGTGTTCTGAACCATATCCTCGACAGATGGTTCTATCGAATTCATCAATTGTGTAACAGTCTGATATCATCAGTCTCCTACTGCTCATATGTGGGATCAATCTCCTTCGGAGGGTTGTTTGTGAGATGTTTTGAAAACCGCAATCCTCAAAGCAATTTTTCAACCTTGTGCCATGTAGAGTTGCTTTTCGAACCATCAAGCTTCCGATCGACTAGTCGAATCGAAGAAATAGTTGTACCAGTAATCGGTGTTCCCACCTCTGTGTTCCCGATACTGGTGCTACCAGCACTGCTATTTATCGTAGTGTTCGACATCCTTCATGTTCTTGATTCGACTATCGATTATTGTCCCGACCCAATATTCACATCAATTTTGCCAATGCAAGATCAACGTTGTAAGAATTGGCTCGTACAATATTGACAGTGGTCGAATATGGATTACACAAGCCAGGACTTAGATTCACGCAAACCTATATTGTTTTTTGTTAAATCTTGATATGGATACCGGACCAAGAACAGAGATTCACACAAACAATTAAGTTTGTTCTCTAACTCCTAATGTCGTTGTCGAGGTTCAGAAGTTCACGCGAACTATTATAGTTTGTCCTCTGAAGTCTCAACTCTGACGTTTTTTCATCTCTCTTTTTTCAGATTCTAGGGTTAGGTTTCTAGGAGATGGAGGCTGACGGCTAGGGTTTGTATGGTGAGGCTAGGGTTAGGGTTTTCATGGTGGGAGGCTGGGGTCAAGTGGCGGGGGGCGTAAGGAGGTGTAGGGGCGGCAATGGCGGGGAGGTACAGGGGGTCGGAGGTTCTCTGCGGGTGGGGCTATTTGGTGGTGCGGCAGATGGTAGAGGGGGGCGGGGGTCAACAGCAGCAGAGCAGGTCAATCAGTGAGTAGGTCAGACATTCAAATATTATCAAATCTGAATAAGTGATTGGTTCTCTTGTCCAAACTTCATCTGGTATTTGTAAGTCCATTATTGAAGAAGGTGATATATTAATGAGATAGCATGCCTATTCATTGCTTTCGCCCATAAATTTTGTGGTAATCCTGCATTCAATCTCATGCTTCTAGTTGTCTCGAAAAGTGTTCTGGTTATGTGTTCTTCTACATCGTTTTTCTCTTGACGTCCTGGCACATAGAAGTGTCGCATTATTCCTTTACCTTCACAATATTTGATGAACTCTATAGACACATGACTTGTCTGCCTGTCACGTCCTAGCACAGTGAAGTGTCGCATTATTCCTTTAGCTTCACAATATTTGATAAACTCTATAGACACATGACTTGTCTGCCTGTCTGCTCTGGTCATGTGTTCTTCTAGATCGTTTTTCTCTTGACGTCCTGGCACAGTGAAGTGCCGCATTATTACTTTAGGGTCTGCTTGGCAATTGTAAGGGTAGCGGTTATGAGGTGTTTTTAAAGTACCGGTTATGAGCGGTTATGAGGGGTCCGATTTTGGGTGGTTTTTAAGTAGCGGCTTTTAAACCAGTCCAATCCATGCTTGGTAATTCACTAACGAGCGGCTCTGAAAGTTTTTTACATGAATAAAATTAAATAGGGAAGGGTATTAGTAGTTACAATTATATATTTTTGGTGAGGATATAATGAAATAAAATAATAAAACTGCTCAAAACCCACCGATTTGGAGTGTTTATAAAGCCATCCAAAATTGCATTACACCGGTTTTGGAGGATTTTTGAGCCGATCAAAACCAGTGTCTCAAAAAAATTAACAAGCATGGGTTTTCATAAACGGTGGGTTCAAAAATACCCCAGAACCGGTGAAAACACAGTTACCAAACAGACCCTTAGCTTCACAAAATTTGATGAACTCTATAGACACATGACTCGTCTGCTTCTTAATTTGGGTCTTTCACTCCTTAAATTTGTTGAAAGTCTATGACTGAGTTCTTCATGAAATAATCTCAAGCGGCCAAGCCTTTACTAAGAAATCATCTGTAAATGTTACTGAGTATTCTGCTTCTCCTTTGGACTTTATTGGTGCAGGTCCCCAAATATCTGAGCGAATGTAATCCAGGATGCCTTTGGTCTTCTGGATTGCTGTTATGAAACTAACCTTATGTTGCTTTTAGACTTGAAGAATTCTAACTTGCAGGCTTTTATCCCCTTCAACAATTTGCGCTTGTGAAGTTCCATCAAATCTCTTTCACTTATATGCCCTAAAAGCGTGCCATACTATCAGAACAAGACCTCCACTGAACCCTTCGTAGGTGGTTACCCAATCAATGTTCGGACACATATGACATGAACAACCATAATCAAGAATCCACGGATCTGTAAAAGAATCTTTACATGAATGGACTGTGAGAATGTCTCATGCAGCCATGCTTTCTCAGGTTCTGAAGCAACATTGGTTCTTTCTGTATTCTTCTCTTACTCTGGCAACTTGCAGCCATCTTATGTATCATATGCATTGTTTCTTGAAGTGACATGGTTTCTTGCAAAAGAAACATCCTTCTCCATTTTGGTTCTCGTTTTGATCTTTAGATTTTGATCTGAATCTATTTTTATTTCCTGCTCTTAGACCTTCCTCTTCCTTGCCAACCAGACCTTTTCACCCTCATCAATAGTTTGAGGTCTTTTTCTAATCTCGTTTTCAACAAGAGTGGATTTAACTTCTTCTATTTCCAGGGTGTCTATACTGTAGAGAATTGTGATTACCAAGTGATCGTACGATGGCCAAAGCGATGTGAGAAGTAGGAGTGTCTTATCTTCTTCCAACTTTACATGAACACAGAACAAATCGGTGATGATTTTGTTAAAAGTGTTGAGATGATTTAGAATTGTTGTACCTTCTTTCATGTGCAGATTATATAACTGTTTCTTATATATAATTTGTTTGAAAGACTCTTGGTCATAAACAAACTCTCAAACTTCAACCATAACTACGCTATATATGTTTGATCCATTTCGTTGTACAAAACTTCATCAGTCAAATAATACACGGTAGTGCCCATTGCCATTAAATCTAAGTCTTCCCAATCAACATCGAACATGTCTTCAGGTTTCTTCTCTTTTTCGAGCAACACCTAGAAGTCCTCTAACCATTCTTTGTCATAGCGAAAAGTTTCCTTCGTTGTCGAACTTCTCCACCTCGAATCTGATACTTGTAGACTTTGTCGCCATGTCTTCCAATCAACCAGGTACTCTGATACCAATTTGTTGCTCTAAAGAAGAAACCGAAATGACAATAAAAATACAATTGCGAACATTAAATATAATGTGGTTCGGCAATTGCCTACTCCACGACCAAAATAGATAACTTTAGTACTTACCAGAATAGAGTTACAAAGTAAAACTCTCTAAATCAACTTTCTGGTTGCAACTTAACAAATTTTCTGAAATTTTTGTATGCTTTTAACTCTAGTCTGCACCTCTGTTTATACATAAATATTCCTCATACATGTAGGCTACTTAAACCTGATGTATAAATATAATAGGATAGGTTTAGGAAACCAAATCTAATCTGGGTAGGTTTAATTAAATCTAACCATATGGAATTAGAAAAGACCAAATCCTAATGTTTCTGAATTAAGCCTAACATGGTTGGATTTAGATAAGTCCCAATCAAGATAAACTTAAACTAAACTAAATCCAAAAGTTAACTAACTTTACAAGACACAAAATCCTAACATAGTGATTGTTGGGAAAGGGACTAAAATAGCTTTCTTTCCTAATAACACAGAATTTTGGAACATACCTCCTCCAAAACACTAAATGTAATAACATTCCGAAATTCCAAACACAAGACACTCGAATACCTGGAATTACTCTTGTTCGTACACTTCTGCTTGTTCTGATTAGAGGAGGGATATATTCAACATTGTTAGAGTCATTATTGTTATTTATCTTATGAGGGTATAATAATAATTTTTGAAGTATTGTATATCAATATAAATAGCATGAGATGCAACATAAGGTTTTTATGTCATTGCAATCTCTTTTCTCAAATTCTCTTTTCTTCTTTTCTCCTTCTCTTCTCTCCAAATTTCACTTGGTCGGCGGCGACCGACTCGACTTTGTCCTAGTCGACGGGTTAAAATCGGCAAAATGCTTAGGCGGACAAAATCGGACATTTACAACTAGTCAGCCGACTAGCCGGCCCCTAGTCGGCCGACTCGAGTTCATAAAAAAAAGGCGTCAGATCCCACCCTACCCAAAAATCCAATCCAAAAGGAAAAAAAAAAACTAAGTCGATAGCAGCATACCCTTTTCCACAGAGAAGAAATTGGAGAAAGAAGAGAAGGAAAAAGAAGAGAGGGAGAAGAAGATTACCGCCGATGCCAACGTCAACGCCGATGGCCTCCTCCGCCGAACAGCAGGTAATTTTTTTCTTTTTTTCCTTGCTTTCTTGTTCTTTATGACTGTTCTTCTTCTTCTTTGTGGCTACTTCTTCAGCCTTCTTTGGTTCTCTTTTGTTTTTTTCTTCAATAGCACTTTTGACTTTGTTGTTACTTTCACCTCTCTTTTTTTACTTTGTTTTTTTGTCTTCTTGTAGCACATTTTGTGGACAAGAGCATGCCTGCAATGCAACAGTGTATTATTTTGATAAAGGCCTGCCATGCAACAGTCTTTTTTTTTGGACAAAAGTAGCAAAAGTCTATTCTTTTGATAAAGGTCTGCCATGCCCATTATGTGGACAAGCAACAATAGTCTATTTTTTGGGTAATTAATACTAAGTTGATTGACTGAAAGTTAGTCCCCATATATATGACAAAAGTAGCAAAAGTCTATTCACTTGTACACAAAAAGATGTTTCTTTTTTTTTTGCTTTTTTCTGCTGTTTTTTTTTCTATTTAATAGTTTTGTTTTATTTATATGTATCCAATTGTTTTATATATAGGATAATAAAATATGAAATAAATATGGCATATATATATATATATATATATTTAAAAATATCTAAACCGACTAATCCGACTAGTCTCCGATTAATCCATAGTCCCCGTGAAACGACTAGCGACCGACTAGCGATTTTTACAACCTTGGGTACCGTACATCCCATCCACGATTTGGCCGATCGAACTCGGTCATGAGTTCGACAAGGGTTCGGGGGTGGTAGCCCCTGATCAGCCAGGTTCGGGGCAGCAACCCCGGAAAAAAAATCGACTATTTTCATCTACTTTTCATAAATCGTCGTTCGTCGTTCGTGGTCGTTCGTCGTTCGTTTATGAGATCTAGAATTTCTACAGATCTTCGTTGGTTGTTCGTTGTCGTTTGTGGTTCGTTGTGAAATCTAGGATTTCTACAGATCTCGTCTTCCTGTTGTATCTGCAAGTATGGCGGGGACTGAATCTTCTGGCAAGGTTAATAGTGTTGGTGGTGGTAGCGGAGGTGGTTCTCCTTTTACTATTATTCATAATAATGAATTGGAAAAATCAATTACAGCGGTGAAACTCAATGGGGTGAACTACCTTGCCTGGTCCAAGTCTATCAAAGTAGTATTGAGGGCGAAGAAGTTGAAATTTTTAACGAAAGAACCCCCGCCTGAAACGGCTGCCGATTATGAGGATTGGATGAGTGCTGATGCATACGTTATATCGTGGTTGTGGCACAGTATGTTGCCGCACATTGCTTCTAATGTTCAGTGGTGTGGATCCTCTAAACAGATTTGGACATCTCTAGAAGAATCATATTCACAGAAGCAGAACGTGGCCCGTATCTATGAGTTGTACGAGTTATTGTTTAATATAAAGTAAAATGGGAAGCTTGTGCATGAATATTTGGTTTCAAAGAAGGCTTTGTGGGAGGAACTGCTACAATATCATCATGTTACTACTGATTTGAAGGAAGCTCAGCGACAGAAGAAAGAGTTTCATGTTTCACTTATCCTAGTTGGCTTGGATCCTGCGCCCGAACCTTATAAGGCTCAGATCCTTGTTGGAGAGCAGTTACCTACGGTAGCAGATACTTTCTTCCGTCTCAATTGCTCCTTCCTAGGACAGAGTTCTGTGGTGCCGGGTAATGACTCTTCTACCCCTAGTTACAAGTGCATGATGAGAATATGCAATCTCAAGTCACCACTTCTGCTCCATGAGATGATACTTCAGGTTTCAATCAGACTTCCACGTCAGATACCCCATCTCCATTGGAACAGATCCTCCAGAAGTTGAACGCGCTTGCTAGTACTGCCTCTCAATCTAGTGCAACCATGGCACATATAGGTAATCCTGCTTTTGTAGCAACCCAGTCACCATCCACCTCTTGGGTCATCGACTCAGGAGAAAATTCTCACATATCTAGTATAAATTCTCTATTTTATCATCTTAGTCATATGAAACATAATATTATCTTAGCTGATGAGTCTACTCGTCTTGTGCTCGAGAAAGGTGTCATTCACCCTATCCAATCAATGTCATTATTTGATTCATTATATGTGCCTAATCTTCCTTTCAATTTGTTATATGTGAGCCAGTTAACTAAATCTCTCCAATGTTCTGTAACATTTTCTTCCAATTCTTGTATTTTCTAGGATCTCAGGACGAGAAAGATGATTTGTTCGAGGCATGAAAAAGATGAATTGTATTACTTAGATCTACCTGAAAAGGCTTTCACTTATGCTACTTCTCCGTTGCAGTGGCATTATCGTTTGGGTCATCCATCTTTGACTAAGTTGCCTCAAGTTGTTCCTAGTTTGAGTCATGTTTCTATTCTTGAATGTGAGGCTTGTCAGTTAGGCAAGCATCACCGTAGTTCTTTTTCTCGTCGTTTTGAGAGTCATCAGTTACAGTCTTTTGAGCTTGTTCATTCTGATATTTGGGGTCCGTCTAGAGTCAAAAGACCGAAAGAATTTCAGTATTTTATTATTTTTGTTGATGATTATTCCAGAATGACTTGGTGTTATTTAATGAAAGAAAGGTCTGAGTTTCCAAATGTATTATCCACTTTTTAGAGTGAAGTCTATGTTCAGTTTGATAAACGTATAAAAAATCTTGCGTTCTGATAATGCTTTGGAGTATACTCAATCTTTTGTAAACTCTTTCTGTATTTGATCGTGATATTATTCATCAAACCAGTTGCGTTCACACCCCTCAGCAAAATGGTATAGCCGAACGCAAACATCGACACATTTTAGATGTGGCTTGAACTCTTATGCTCAACATGCATGTCCCTAAACAATATTGGACAGATGTCGTTCTTACAGCATGTTATCTAATTAATCGCATGCAATCATCTGTATTAAATAATCAAGTTCCATTCTCCATATTACATACATGTGTCCTCATTTTTCCTTATCTCCTCGAGTATTTGGGTGTGTCGCTTTTGTTCACAACTTGGAACCTAGTCGAGACAAGTTGTCTCCTCGATCTCTGAAGTGTGTCTTCCTTGTTATCCTTGTACTCAAAAAGGTTATCGTTACAGTCCACGGTCACGCAAGTATATTATGTCAGTGTAGCTGTTATCTTCTTCGAGTCTACCCATTTCTTTCCCTCAAGAGACTGTCTTATTTCATTTTCATCAGATTTGGTGTCTTTCATACCACTTTCGGTTATTCCTGAATCAGTTTTTGTCTCCATTCCTCCTTTACAGGTTTATCAAAGATCCAATAACAGGCCAGTGGTTCTGCAGAATTCAGCCCTCAACCAGTCAGTTTCCGAGCTTGTGGTTTATGTTCCCGTCACCACAGATCCAGATGATATTTCTATTGCTCTCAGGAAAGAACAAACGCCTTTGTACCACAAAGAACAAACATCCCATCTCTAATCATGTTTTCTTATACTGTGCTTCCTCATCTTTTCATGCATTTGCTGTTTCATTGTCTTCCATTTTCATTCCCAAAGCTTATAAGTAGGCTATGTCATTTTCTGGTTGGAAAAGTGCAATGGATAAGGAAATGTGTGCTTTACAGCAAAATCAAACTTGGGAGCTTATATCACTTCCTGTTGGGAAGCAGACAGTGGGTTGTTGATGGGTGTACAATGTTAAGTATCATCTGGATGGTTCAGTTGAGCGCCTCAAGGCACAGTTGGTTGCAACAGGGTATACTCAGACATATGGTGTGGATTATATGGAGACTTTCTCTCCAGTGGCTCGGCTTAATTCAGTTCGAATTCTTATCTCTGTGGCGGTTAATCGCCAATGGCCTATATATCAGTTGGACATAAAGAACATTTTCTTGCATGGTGACTTACAGGAGAAGGTCTATATCAATCACTGGGGTATGCTGTAGCTGGAAGTGAAAAACTCGTATGTTAATTGAAGAAAGCATTATATGGACTGAAACAATCACCTCGAGCTTGGTTTGACAAGTTCAGTTCAGTTCTTATTCAGTATGGGTTTCGACGTACCACATCAGATCATTCAATATTTTGTCATTTCGGCATGTATTATTGTATTAATTGTTTATGTTGATGATATCATTATATATGGAAGTGATTATGTTGAGATTGTAGACTTGAAGGCCTATCTTAGTCGTCCGTTTTATACTAAGGATTTGGATCTTCTTCGATATTTTTTTGGAATTGAGCTTGTTCGATCTAAGAAAAGTGTGTATCTATCGCAACGCAAGTATATTCTAGACTTGCTTTCAGAGACTGGGATGTTGGAGTGTCGACCAGTTGAGACTCCTATGGATTATCACGACAAGCTTGATGCGGTCAGGAGAGAGTTATTTAAGGATGTTGGATATTATAGACGGCTGGTTGGAAAACTTATATATCTTACCGTTACACGACCAGACATCTCCTATGTAGTTGGAGTAGTTAGTCAGTTTATGCATGCCTCTTGGCAACCACATTGGGAGGCTATTTCTCGTATTCTACGATACTTGAAGGGTGCACATGGAAAGGGTTTGTTGTACAAACATTCGCAGTTGCTTACGGTGACGGAATTTAGTGAGTGACAATCTTGTCACATGGCGTAGTAAGAAGCAGAATGTTGTGGCTCGTTCTAGTGCAGAGGCCGAATACTGTACAATGGCTCATACAGCTTCTGAGATGATGTGAGTGCAGTCTCTTCTTTATGAAATAGGAATTATGGTTCCTATTCCTATGGAGATGTATTGTGACAATCAGTCGGCCATTTTCATCGCTAGTAATTCGGTATTTCATGAGCACACTAAGTATATCGAGGTGGATCGTCACTTTATCCGTGCTTTGTTGTTGAAGAAACATAACATCACTCCTTATGTTCGGTCTGAGAATCAATTTGGTGATATCCTCACCAAACCACTTGCTCGTGGTCCATTTTCTGATTTATGTAACAAGCTGGACATGTCTGATCTATATGCTCCCGCTTGAGGGAGGGTGTTGGAGTTATTATTGTTATTTATCTTATGAGGGTATAATAGTAATTTTGGATATACTGCATATCAATATAAATAGCATGAGATGCAATCTAAAAGTTTTGTCCTTGTAATCTCTTTTCTCATATTCTTTGTTCTCCTTCTTTTCTCCTTTTCTTCTCTCCAAATTCCACTAACACCATTAAGGAGAACTACATTGTGGACCTAATTTGCAGCTATCAAGAGGCCTACTGCACTATAAATCAAGAAAAGTTGCTCCCAGCCGCTTTGTTCCACCTAAGCATTCCGAAGAATGCATACTCCCACCCTTCCGTTCCATACCATGTGGCATACCACGTTCGTTCTTGTTCCACACCTTCGGCATTCTAGGTAACCTTGCATATGACCTCTCTACTAAAATTAAGGGTGTCCATACTCCTTTGATACTTGTGTAGACAAAAGAAAGTATGATCACTTATATGAATCATAATATATTCATCACCCACAAAGAGTGCCGCGTCTTATTAATGAATACTCCAATATTTCAAATTTTAAATATTACCTGCCCGGTTTTGTACTTGTTAAGTTCTTTATTATCCAAACAGAAATAAACCACAAAGTAAACTATATGTATATTTAGTTACAAAGATGAACATATGTAGCAATATCCTTGTGTCTAGATTTGGGAGGATTATCGTATCAGACACCCTGTGACTGTCAAAGTGCGACACCTCTGTTTGTTTTCACCAACAATAGCTTTTGTACAGTGTCATATCTCCATAAGTTGTGTTGTTATCACAAAGTTTCATCTACATGATGACACCTAATATTGCTCCGCAGTTGCACGAGCTTAAATTACAGGAAGATCTACCTACCCGCCAAATATCATTCTAGGTTTTGTGGGCCTGTGGCAACCCTCTCTTGCTCATAGCTACCTTCACTAGGAGCTTCTCACAACCTTCCTGATATGGGCCTTCTCTCGTAAAATATTTCATCTATGTTTCCATCTGGGATGTGGTTCAATGTTTTTGACTTTTGAGATGGGGTAACCCTCTTTGCTTTCTTCGATAAAGATAACAAGTCATCAATTCTTAACATTTTATGTTAATGACTTAATTTATATTGAATTCTTAATAATATATTTGCCAAGCCTAATATATAAAGGACAGGAGACTAATCAAAGGATAGAGAAAAGTAAAAAAGAATTAAGGTGAAGTCTGTCCAGCTTTATTTGACTTTTTTTTTCTCTAGCCAACTGATTCACTTGTGTAAAGAAATGAAATTATTCGACAAGTTATTTTCTAATTCACCGTACAAGTTCTTATATAATATAGGATTGCTACCATAAGGATATCCTCAAGTATAAGTTACAATCTCGAAGATAAACTATACAATTGATAAAGAGGAATCCTTAACCATCCCCCCTTCAAGTTGATTAGTGAATGTCAAAAACTCCCAACTTGCACTTGAATGTCTCAAACTATTCATTACCTTCCCTCATTGCAGTCATTACTATATAAAGAGTTATATATGGAAATCTCTTCTTTTAGTATACTAGGCTTGTTATGAATCATTTACTATTATATACCTCTCATTAACCTATATATGGGCCCTTCCTAACTCTATGAAATCATCCAATACGATATCAGAGCAGGTTTTTCTATGGACCTAATATCCCTTCTCTCCTAATGTCAGCCCTACTCGTCTCCTCTCCACAAACCTCCTAAGTCCTAACATTCCCTACTCCCTCCTCTAGAACCCCCTCCAATCACAGCCTCCTTTCACCGCCCCCGAACTGCAGATTGAGGCCGAAGGCATCCAAACACACTAATGGCTCTCACTGTTTGACATGAGGACATATTATTCTTCTGCAGTTACTGCAGTACATTATCAAAGTACGACAGATCATTCTTCTGCAATTAGTGCAGACTTACCAACCATATCAAAGCCAACTGCTGGAAGTAGCATAAATCTGTTGCAACCATTCCTATAGCCGACCACTTACTGTTTGTGATGTCGCCGTATCCATTTTTGCACCATCCACTAGTCTCACCAGAGGACAGTATGAGTCTGCAGTCTATCCTCACTCCTCTACCAATTTGTCGACTATCTTAGGTATAACTTATCTATCTCATTCGACTCTATCGGTGTTTGATTCCAGGGCGTCTAATTAGATGCCCTGTAATATTTTTTTTTACCTTTTATGGTACTTTGGTACACCGGAAATCTTTTAATGAGAAAATAATTACCACATTTGTTTTGTTATAAAAAATTTCCCAGGTACATTTAATTTCCGGAAATTCCATTTTCCCACAAATGTGGGAAAGCTATTCCCTACCAAATTGATGGGTACTTTTATTTTTCACGGGAATAAATGTGTCTGTCAGGCTTAAGTCGTCATGTTCAGATCCAAGTTGGGTCTATTCGGTTTCAGGTCCAAGTCGGGTTGGATTCGGATAAGGTTGGATCCACTCGGGTCGAGTCAGATCATGTCAAGTCCAGGTCGCATCGGGCAAAGCCGAGTCGGTTCGAGTTCAAGTACAGTCTGGTCGCATTCAGGTTCGGTCCGGTGAGTCGGGTGGGGTTCAAGTCTAGCTAATTCAGATAAACATAATATACAAAAAAAACTACAAAATCTCATGAGTGCTAATTAATAATGGAAATGTCTTAACCAATGGTTATAAAAAATAACGTAAAATAAATCAGGAATGACAATTCTTTTACATAATTTATTTATTGTCAGGAATATCATACGTTACACCAAACATAAGAATATAAATTTTCCATGAATTTGATTCCAAGGAATTTGATCCATAGGAACATGGAATTCCCAGCTACATAGAATTTTGCGTACCAAACCGCCCCTTCATGCCTAGTTGTTGACTACGGCGACACTACTCGTATTGGCTCAAGCACACTTCAGTTAGCCCCCACCTTAAATGTTCAATTCTTTCTTGCAGTATCCTCTTTACGAACTAAGTATTTGCCCGTTAGTCGTCATATTAGAGATCATATTTGTTTCATAACTTTTTCTTCTCTTCTATAGTAATTGAAGACCTAAAGATGATGAAGTACTTGGTGGATCATCCTGAAAATGAATTGCACCACTTGGATACCCCTCTGTATGTATTAGTTTGTGCTTTTACGATCAACTAGCATTCGGCTAGGTCATCCTCCTCCTGGTTTTTAAAACCTATTCCCCAACCGATTTCTTTTTAACTTTTCAAGTGAACCTTCTACATGGAAAAACGCCACCACTAATCATTTTTCTTTTAACCAAAGTGAATAAACACTTTCTTTCGTGCAATCGGATAATGGGGCCCCTACAAACTACCAAGCTCATTAGATTTTCGAGTGTGATATACTTTTATTGATGACCACTCCCGCACGACTTTGTTGTTTTTATTTCGCGATAGATCAGAATTATTTCTGCCTCCAAAATCTTCTACTAAGAATTCAAAAACCAAATTTACACCATTTTTAAAACCTTTAGAACTTGTAATATAATAGACATGTTTGCCATGAGAAGTGTAACATCAGTTGAAGTGAGAACCTTGTTTTCCTACCGGATAAAATAAAAAGTAGCCAACAAAGACATGTTTGTTAGCCTGAGGAGCAATTTTATCTCGTATGGTCAATGACATTGAACATAACAAGTACAAAAGGGAAAAAAAATTAGGTGATGAAGGGAAGGGTTCTTTGTTTGGAAATATGATAGAGAATGGAGTTTAGTTGTTGAGGACAATGTAGTGTGCGGTTAATGAGGTGGCAAGGAATAAGCATGTTAAAGTTCTAGAAGTCTTAGGAGCATTCATTTTATTATGGAGAGAGAGAGAGAGAGAGAGAGAGAGAGAGAGAGAGAGAGAGGCACCTCTAGAATACTTTTTTTTACACTATTTTGTTTGTGATGGATGTGAGCAATAAGTTTAGTGAAAGATGCCATGTTGCCATCCCCTGGTCCTTTCTTCCCAGATCCTTCCGAACCCCCTCGACCCATTATCACTTCTGATGAGCCAACATCGTTAGTACCAGATCCTTCACCGTCACATTCTCCAGATACATCCGACCTCTCTCGATCCATTCTCATTCTCGGTGACATAGCACAAACAGAAGTCCAAGTCTACACTCGTAGGAAGAAAAGGTCCCAACAGGATCGGATCCTCTCTTATTGCTATATGCAACACAATCCACAGGTTTTCTGCCTCCACCAGATGGTCACAATGAACGCCATATTGTGTTGCATAAGAAACCTCACTTTTGTACTAGGAATCCTATTGCTAACTTTGTTTCTTATCATGTCTTATTCCCTCCTTGTGTTAGAAAGAACAAAGAACAAAAATAAGCAACCACACAGTCTAGAATACTAAAGAGAGTTAGAGAGCAGGGAAAAAAATTAAATATATCACTTTGCTGCATAATTCACTATTTTGATAATTACCACTACTAACAACATAAAAGTATCATCCTACCTTGGAAGTCCTAAGCTCATTGACAGCCATTCGAAGAGAATCATCTGATAATATTAACCTTGACAGAGCACCTGTGCTTAGCCTGCATGCATTATGGAGGTAAACTAATGCTACTTGTGCATGGCAAGTTGTAACTGATATTGACAGAGCATTCAACTAAGTAACCTATTTCTGCCAGAAAGAAGTGATCCATATAGTATCATACTTTGCGTTCGGCTGATTTGGCAAATAATAAATATTACATCGATGCGTCATTAGGATTAAAGGTACTGGTGTTAAATTGGAAATGACATGCATAGTTTTCTGATTCTCTATGTAGACATATGCGTCATTAGGATTAAAGGTACTGGTATTAAATTGGAAAGGTACTGGTGTTAAAATATCAACACTCACCCTGAGGATTCACCATGTTACTGTGAATTGATGCATTTATGTCCCTTTATACCTTTTGTTAAGTGCATGCCATTAGATTGAGATAGAAGGTGAAGCAAAAAAGTGTAGGAACAGTGGAGTTAAACTTCAAGTCCTCGCTCTCTTTTGTTTCATACAAGAAAAGCTCATAATAAACATCAAGAACAAAAAGCATACAATCTAGCGTTCTTCAAACCTTGTCATAAAAAACAGAATGGTTTAGCTAAGGCAAGATGGGATAGTAATCACCTCTGGATTTATTTCATCCTCCAGTATGAGGGCATTAACATCTATCAGAACTCAAAATGCCACATGAAAGACTACTTTCATGTTGCTATAAACTGTGGCAGGAGGATAAAAAAGTGGCGAATGATGCACACAACATCCAAGTATCACACAAATAAATTGTGTCCAAACATCTTATTTCTTTTGTTGGACAGGACCTCTAAAGGCAATTATAATTGACGAACATAAAGCACAAGTACTATCATGCCCTTGCATATAGCAAACTTCTCAACAAAAGTGAAGCAGAAATAATATCTAGTCGACTTAAATCACTGTTACTCTATGGCAACAACTAGAATATAACAAAAAGGGTATGCATCAATCAGATATACAAAAGGAATCCAGAAAGCAAGCTGGAGCTACTTGTCAAGCATGGCACAGATTTTTGCACTATCTGTGTATATATTTGGAGTGTCTGTGTTGTGCGTAATATCCGACACAGACAAACACAGATATGCCAATGATTTTGGAGTGTCCATGCTTCCTAGAGCAGGAGATAATGCACTAATGTGTTAGAAAGAAAACTAAAGCAAAAATCAATTAAAAGACATTTTTCGCGATTTCACTTCAGTATTATATACTATCTTATGTGTTGCCTAACAATGTCACTTGACAGGGGCGGCCCTGGCCTAGGGCAGGCCGGGCGACGGCCCAGGGCCCCTGACGAAAGGGGACACCAACATGGAACTATTTACATTAGAACTAGTATGTATCATGTGCCTTTTTTTAACAAAAAGCATTGTGGTGTACGGTTATAATGCTAGACTTATATTTAAGAGGTCCTTGGTTCAAATCTTGACTACAACAATTTTTTATTTTATTTACACTTTTTTTTTATATTATGTATGAGGGCCCATTTTGGAAGTTTCGCCTCGGGCCCCCATCAGCTCAGGGCCGGCCCTGTCACTTGAGCATTTTGGGCAGTCTCCCTTGGTTTCCCATCTGAGAAAGATACATTTCCATTCCCAAAAACACCCAGTTACAGATAAATGCACTTAGCAAGAAGATAAATTGTGTGAAAAATAATGATATTGAAGAAGAAAATAAATACCCTAATTTTTGTGCTGCCTGTGACACTGAGCCTTCGACTGCAAAAATTAGATCTAACAAAGCTTGCACTCCCTGTAGAACAAATTTTATGACCTTCACCATGATATTGCATATATTTGAGATTCAGATATCTATGTAGCACACACAACAGACAAAGAAAACATGTCTTTAATATTATTCATACCAGTGCAAATTTTGGATTATTCGGACCAATTTGTGAGCCGATGTTGGGTCCCCTTGCTGTTGACTTTACAGGAAGGATATGAAGAAGTTCCAGGGGAGGTGTGTACTCATCTAACTCGATTTCCTTTCTGACTAGTTCAGGAAAAACATCAGCTTATCAGAGATGGCAATTTACATTAAAAGGTAATAAAAAATGTAAGAAGTAGACAACACAAATATTTTGAACTAGCAAAAGGTAGAAGGCTAGAAGCATATAAATAATAATAAAAAAAAATCTAACATCATCATACAACAAAATAGAAAGACAATCTTATAACTACAACCTTTACCATATAAGGTTTCTACATCAGGGAAGCTTTACATGCACATCTTATCTTTGTATAAGTTTTAAGCAATAGAAGCAACCCATGGGCCCTCAACTGTTTCTACATCAGGGAAGCTTTACATGTACATCATATCTTTGTACAAGCCACGGGGCATGGCTCTGTCAGGATTTCGTTCATTGCAGAAAATTACCCACTCCGGCAAGATTTCGTCCATTGCAGAAAAATTACCCATTGCTGCCTCTTGTAGTAGTCTACACCGCGTCTCAGTCCATAGTGTGACTAGGACAACAAATGAAGAGCAGTTTGTGAACTCAATTCGACTATGACTCTGCTCGACCCGTCTTGGTTAACAAGCCAAGCTTGAACATGAAAACGAGCTTCATTTCCTTAACAAGCCAAGCCTGAAGGTAGGAAGCTCGTGAACAAGCTTGACTTGCAAAGCTGGACAAGTACCAGGCTATGCTCGAGTCCTATTGACTCAATAAGGACTCTAACCCCACTAGTTGACTCAAGTGTTATATACATAGTTGTTTTTGAAGAGATACCGGCCAGTCCATAGTCCTGATATTGTTAGTGCTAGTTTTGATACAAAACAAGCCAACTCCAAGACATAATTGGTTTTTTCCCTCTATATTACAATATTGCATGTACAACACACTCGGCTTGATCAAGCTTGAGTCTGAAAGTTTGTCAGCTGCTCTCAGATCGAGCCCAGCTGCTCGCGGTCCTAGTCAAGTTCAAGTATGGACATAGTTATTAAGCTCAAGTTAAACTGTTAAAGCTCGAGCTCATCAGAAATTTTAACTCAAGCTCGCCTAAATATGTTCAGGCTCAAACTCAATTACTTCAGTCCACAAAGGAGCTGAGCTTGAACATGCCAAGCTCGAGTCAGCTCGGCTCAATTGCAGCCCTAAGTGTGTGACTAATCGTCCTCTAAGACCAACTACTAACAACTAGTGATCATAGCCTAGGTAAGTTATTGCCTCACCAACATGCTAATCAGACACAAGCGTCCGAGCCCCTTGGAAAGATTCCTCGTTTTGTTTCTCCACATACAGGGTACTAGAAACTCTTTCCAGTTGTTCCCTGCCAAGGGGAGGTTCTTATGAATTACTCATCCACCACTGGAAAGATCACTTCCCGTCTGACTTTCCAATTAGGGCCTGTTTGGTAACTGGAATTTGGGGCTGGATTTCAGCTTTCAGCTGAAAATGAAGCCAAATCCATAGCTTTCGTTGTTTGGTTCGGGAGGCAAACATTTGGAAAGGTAGTGAAGAAAGGAACTTGCAGTTCCTGTTCCCCTATTGTCCCCTCCCAATTCCATATATCCACTTCCTAGTTAATCTTTAGGATGCGAGTTTGATGTAAAGAAAAAAAATATATGAGGAAGAAGAAGATCTGCAAGGCCGGTGCCACCTTACTCGCTGTTACTGAGGGCCATTGTCAGCCAAAATAGGGCGGCGGCATGGTGAGGTTGTCGGAGAAGGGAGAGCGGCCGCATCGCGAGATAACTGGAGAAGAGGGAGCGGCGAGGTCGTCGGAGAAAAGAGAGCGGCGGCGTGGAGAGGAAGTCGTCTGCGGCGTGGGTTGGGGGCAGAGTTGGGGAGTTGGGGGTGGAGAAGGCGACATGGAGAGTTCTTGAGGGGGGGGTTAGAAAGGGAGAAGTCAGTGGCTCTCATTTAATACTTATTATTATTATTATTATTATTATTATTATAGTTGATTGTGCTTAATTTAACTTTTAAGAGAGAAAGGGAGCTGTGGCTCTCATTTAACCTTCTTTATTATCTAGTAATTAATTATATTAATAATTATAGTACTAATTAGTCATTTGTAAATAATAATAATAATAATAATAATAATTATTATTATTATTATTATTATTATTATTATTATTATTAGATTTAAGTAAAAAAGAATTATTATTATTATTGTTATTATTATTATTATTATTATTATTATTATTATTATTATTGTTGTTGTTGTTGTTGTTATAACTATTATTAATATTATTTAAATTAAAATAATTATCATAATAATTATTATTATAACATATTCTTCCACTTCTCACTTTTCTATCTCAACCAAACACCTTTGTTCCCTACTAGGGGGACAAGAAAGTGCATGGATTCCTATCATTTTTTCCTCATTGAAAGTCGAAATCCAAATCCAAATCCACTTCTTGTTTACCAAACAGCCCCTTATGTGAATTTGTTTAGGTAGATTGAGCTACTTTGAAATACAATGTTGTTTTTCATAGTAGTCTAAGAGGTTGGTTCACTTTAGAGAATGAGACGAGTCGTTTATAGGTAGGTGTCAAGTGGAAGTTACATTTTGAATCGACTTAACTGCTACCTTTTGAATCAAAGAATACCTAAGATAGCAGGAGCATAGCAGTTCTTTAGCATACATAAATATATTCTTTTACCCATCTTGAATTATAGAAGTTAAGATCTTTTCATGTGGTGATAGAATTCAACCACAGTATTCTACCAATTCTTGAGAACTTTTGATATTTCGGCTTCACTGAACAATTTCTCACATGTAAATATATTTAGGCCCTGCTCTTTACTGGTGAACTCTCTGCTTAATAAGTGATGTAAGTGCTACCCTGTTCCCTAATTATTTATGAGCATCTAACTTGTGTCTACTTTCTTTAGAGTAATCAAACTCATAAATTAACAAACTTTTCAAATCATAAGTCTGTTTACCTTGGTGACTGTTACAACTCACTTAAACAAGGTTTTTGATGATGACACCCTCAATACGGTTTCCAGTAGAACTGCCCTTTGTTTGCATGCATAATCCATTTTGAATCGACTTAACTGCTACCTTTTGAATCAAAGAATACCTAAGATAGCAGGAGCATAGCAGTTCTTTAGCATACATAAATATATTCTTTTACCCATATTGAATTATAGAAGTTAAGATCTTTTCATGTGGTGATAGAATTCAACCACAGTATTCTACCAATTCTTGAGAACTTTTGATATTTCGGCTTCACTGAACAATTTCTCACATGTAAATATATTCAGGCCCTGCTCTTTACTGGTGAACTCTCTGCTTAATAAGTGATGTAAGTGCTACCCTGTCCCCTAATTATTTATGAGCATCTAACTTGTGTCTACTTTCTTTAGAGTAATCAAACTCATAAATTAACAAACTTTTCAAATCATAAGTCTGTTTACCTTGGTGACTGTTACAACTCACTTAAACAAGGTTTTTGATGATGACACCCTCAATACGGTTTCCAGTAGAACTGCCCTTTGTTTGCATGCATAATCCATTTTGAATCGACTTAACTGCTACCTTTTGAATCAAAGAATACCTAAGATAGCAGGAGCATAGCAGTTCTTTAGCATACATAAATATATTCTTTTACCCATCTTGAATTATAGAAGTTAAGATCTTTTCATGTGGTGATAGAATTCAACCACAGTATTCTACCAATTCTTGAGAACTTTTGATATTTCGGCTTCACTGAACAATTTCTCACATGTAAATATATTCAGGCCCTGCTCTTTACTGGTGAACTCTCTGCTTAATAAGTGATGTAAGTGCTACCATGTCCCCTAATTATTTATGAGCATCTAACTTGTGTCTACTTTCTTTAGAGTAATCAAACTCATAAATTAACAAACTTTTCAAATCATAAGTCTGTTTACCTTGGTGACTGTTACAACTCACTTAAACAAGGTTTTTGATGATGACACCCTCAATACGGTTTCCAGTAGAACTGCCCTTTGTTTGCATGCATAATCCATAATATAGATTCTGAGTTTTTGCAACCTGTTGGTTGCATTGGTACAAGCAATAGTCCATTTGGATATAGATATTTAAGACATGTTTTAAGTGACTTCAAGGTGAATTAAAGAGGACATTTAACTACAATGAATTAGAACACTCTCAGATGCAATTACATTTAGTTCCCTTCGGCTGAACCATTTTAGTGATAGGAAAGCTTAGGATTGTCCCAGACTCCCAAATCGTCCTAAACCTATTATCTTAGTTTAGTGACATTTGCAAGTTAGGCTTTGATCCAAACTTCAAAAGTCCCAATAATTGTGCAGAACAATTGTTGCATTCTTCCACTCATAACTCGACCTACAGGCAGTTCCGTGGATTGATTCAAGAATCTTCGTAAAGAAGATTTCTGGAAATTCAAATAAATTTAGTTGGAGAGAGCATTAGGCGTGAGTCTCATCCCTTAACGTCTCAATGTAGGTGGAACAAGGCTTCCTTTATGATGTGCACACATCACAACACCTCTTACTGAGGCTCAAGCCCTTCGAAGCACATCTCATACATATCATATTTTATGTGTTATTTATATTATGTTTTTACTTATCATTAGATTTGTACCATGTGTGCAGAAATCAATTTGAATCTGTCTTTTAATATCCCTTTCATAAGTAAAGAATGAGGACAGATGAAAAGATCTGAAACTTTGATGAAAGAATAAGAAAAAAGAAATCCTAAAATCCTTCTATGCATCACGACTGTCACCTTCTGACAATCGGCTCTGAAGCAACTCAATCAAATGTATGTTTGTCCTCTTTCTTCCTCTCCTCTTCTTCGATTCTTATAATTCTCGTTCGTCAGTTTTTGTTTGAGAAAAATGATTTTTCCTTGAAAGATAAGTACTTAAATTTAATTTTCCTTTCAATTTGGATTCTTACTAGTACTGCTCTTAGAGTACTAGTATGCTAATTGCATATAGTTCACCCGTGAACAAAACATAAAATATGAAGTAATCATATTATTGTGCTATGTTGTTAGTATCTTACGATACACAATACGTCTACTAAGATAATATGTACTAGCATTTCGTTAAGTATGAGTTTATCCAATACGATACATATAAGCTGATAGCTAATATTGGTTTTTTTTACTTGAGTCATGTAATATGTACTTATATGGATTCTGGAAATAGGTAGACATGCAAAGATGAAACATATATTAAAATCATAAGAAAATTATATTAAATCATGTTTATATATGGATTTAGAAGTATAAACTGACACTCCTAGAGTTACTGTATCATACGATACATGATACACGATACACAAGCGAATTACGCGAGTTGACAACCTAGTTATTATGCAAAAGAAAACAATAAATAATCAATAATTTAGTGTTAATTTGCTTATAAATAATATTTCTTACACATGATTTTTAATAACTTTTACACAATCTGAATAAAGTTTCCCCACCTTCATGAGTCTCGCACTTTCGCCTTGTGCCTCGTGTGATCCGCTTTAGTAAGGTCCCTTTTATTAATTCCCTTATGATCAAAGTTAAAAAATTTGCTCTGCAAAGTTGTCATGTGTGCAGTCAGACTAGAGGATAGGACCAAGTAAAAGGAGGGATAAGTTGGCTACCTTCTTGGCTCAGCTTACAGGAGCATGGATTATCCACTAACTGCAACGGTTGCATATACCATTTGTTGTGGGTTCATATGCAAGCATTGTGACTGTCAGTGCCTTTGTTGCACGAATAAGAACAAAAATACAGATAAGGACAAGATAGAAATACAAGCTACAGCATTTTAAAATATGTACAAGGTAGTCACCTATGTTGTACGGGTATGAAGATGGATTTGGGTACGGGCACGATACGAATACGGACACTATTTTCTTGTATCCATGCTACATAGGTTAGTACCAACTAAGGGCATAGCCAGCGAAGGATCTAACTCAGGGTTGAAAGAGCCAATAACTAGCCCAATAGTTTGTATGTGGTCAGTATAGCTAGCAACCGGAGCATCAAGAACAACACCCCCCCCCCCCCCCAACCCACCACCACCACTACCATCACCAAACTAGCCAATATTCTGTTCTACCTGGCAAATTCTTCGATCTCAGTTTCTTGAGTTTGGCAATTTAAGCCATATTTTTGGCATTTATACCAAGTATTGCTGCGTGTAACTATCCAACATTATTGCTACATCTTAGAAGCATGTAACTCTTAGAAGCATGTAACTCTTACTTGTGAGCAAAAACTTCTTACTCTAATCATGAAGGTTGTATGTTAAATTTAAATGAGATTTGTAACAGTGTTATAGATATCATCAATATCGGCCGATATATCAGTTTGGCCTAAACTGGCATATACGGCCACATATATTGTATATATCCTTTTGAGAAAAATCGTCCGATGTATCGGTTGTCCGACATACAACCGATATAATAGTGGACAGTATCTCCTGTTATTGTCAGGGCATGATTTTAAGATGAAAAACTGAATTTACCACAACACTTCGAAGAAGGTGCACAAAAGAGATCCCGGAGGATTCTGTGAAATGAAATCAAATGTGACATTTCAAAGAAGGCACAAAAAGATTTCGTAGTAGCAGCGTTAAAAGTCCACAAAACGTTTCTGATTAGATCAGAGAAGATTACGTGGACAAAAGATAAACAGAAGATCTCGTTCAGAACGAGATAGAAGTAAGAAGAGATGGACGGAAGAACGGCCTGCTGGGGTGAATAATCATCGGCGCTCAAAGCTTGATTTGCCCCACACGAACAGCTTCCAGGAACCAGCAAGTTCAGAAAAGAACTTATGGAACATTCTGCCCTTCGGACTCCTCGGATTGTGCAAACTCTGCTCGCAACGTTCCTCTCTTCTCTGCTCTGAACTCTGAAAATTTCGTAAGAAAATTTCTCCATGAACTGTTTTCAATGAGAGAGAAAAGAGGAACTTAAATAGGCACGCGCACTAACCGCTCAGTATGCAAAAAGTTCGGGACGTGGAAAAAATCGCTCCCAAACGTTTTGCAACCGCTCAAATCGTGCACAGAAACGACTGCGCCAATTGGCGCACAGAGCGCGCCATCTGCGATAACTGCGCCAATTGCGGATAGCGCGCGTACCGCGCCAAACACGTCAAATGCGCACACTGCGCCAAACACGCACAACGTGCCAAACGCGCACACCGCGCGCTGCACACATTGCGCGCCAACTGCGCACAAACTGATCGTGCGAACTGGCGCGCGAACTGGCACACAAACGGCAGCGCGAACGATTCGAGCGAACGGGTGCGCGATCGGCAGCGTAGAGGCTCATGCAACGAGCGCAACATAAGCGCACTATGCGCCTAGCGACGATGCTGACGTGCTAAGTGCAAAGTGCGCCAACAAAACACCATATTACGTCTCATGAGCCCGAGTCTGAGTCGAGTCCAAGTCGCTAAGTCCTTACGGGACTTAGCTCCAAATAGAATAAATTCCAAGAGCATGACAAAAAGCATTAATGCTTCATTGTTGAGTTAGCCTCTTCCACTAGAAAAACACCCCCACATGGCACCCATGTGCCACTCCACACCTCATGTGCTTCTCTCCATACAAGAAAAGCTATATATGGAGATACCACCCATTTGGCGTAGGCAATATGGGACTATTTATTCTAGTGTTCAAGGCCAAACACCAACAATTTCCTACATATCTCCATATATATGGGTATGAGTGTTCTCCACAGTAACTGTCCATCATGTATTAGGATAGATGTCGCTGACGACTTGAATCTTCCCGCATGGGTCAAACAGCAGACTATAATACAAGAACGGACTAAGCCTTGAATTCTGCACCATAGCTGTAATTTTTTCCACTCACATAATGTAGTCACATGTGCTTCTGGCTGCACATTAAAGGTCATGTGCCAGCCTGGTTTCGGTGTATGTATTTTAGACGTCTACAAGTTTACCCTCAAGAGACGGCCTGATATCTCTGTTCATACACTATAGGTGAGTTCTTTATTAAAGAGAAATGGCATGAAGTCTTGTGCTTCCTTGCGGTGCTACGCCGCTATAACATGGCTTAAAGCCGAGACATTATCCCTACCCGGAAACCTCATCGTAGTGTCATACTACTGTAGCATGAGGTCACAAGCCTCTGTAGTGCCAAACTATCCAGCATGAAACCTTGCGCTTCTTGCGGTATTACGTCGCGACGACATGGCTTGCGAGGCCGAGGCTTTACCCCTATCTGGGTACCTCTTCGTGATGTCGTGCCACTGTAACATGAGAACATCGTCCTCTTTGTAGTGTTGTCTACAACTCTTTAAATTTATCACAGCATTAGGCTACCTGTCTATTTGCGGTGCTACGCCGCTGTGCCTTGGATCGCAAAGCCGAGGCATTACCCCTACCTGAAAATCTCATGGTAGAGTCACCCCACTGTAGCATGGAGTTACACTCCTTGTAGTACTGTGCTATCGTGCTTCCTGTAAAGCACAACAGGCATTCACTCTGCCTGAGAACTCATTCAGGCGTTTAAGCCATCCTCACTACAGGATCTGTTCTCCGCAGAAAACATAAAGTAGACAATAGTGGTTGTAGGTCCGTATCATTTCCATGCCACAGAGGATATGTACCCACTGTTCCTGATATTTTCCCAGTTAGTGGTCCTCCCTTGAACCAAAAGCTAGATGTCTAATAGATTTCTCTTTGAACTAATAGCATAAAGCTTTATGCTAGGATTACAATAACACAATATCAATGCCTTCAAGCCCATTTTACAAGCTGTGTCATCGACCAGCTGGTGCTTGAGGTCCTTTGTGAATGGATCCGCCAGGTTCTCCTGACTCCGAACATCAATCACTGCAATGACACCTCTCTTGATGAGATCGTGCACTGCCATGTGCTTTAACCGTACAGTTCTCTTCTTCCAATTGAAGAGGTCATTTGATGCCACCGTCGCAGTCGTCTGGTTGTCGCAGTATATCGAAATCGCCGGTATCTGCGTCCCAACCACTAAAAGATCATACATGAGCTCCAGAAGCCATTCTGCATTTTCTGCTGCGGAATCAAGTGCAAAGAACTCAGATTTCATGGAGGAACGAGAGACATAGTCTGCTTCTTCGACTTCCAAGATATAGCAGCTCCACCCATTGTGAAAATGAATCCACATGTGGATCTCTCACTCTCCACCTCTGAGTACCAACTGGCATCACTGAAACCTTCTACTACCGACGGATCTCTGTTGTAGTGCAGTGCATATGTCTGAGTTCTTAAGATATCTCATTACCCGTTTCACAGCTTTTCAGTGCTCAACGTCTAGGTTGCTAGTGAATCGACTCAGCATTTCCACGGTGAAAGCTATGTCAGGCCTAGTGGCTGTAGTAGCGTACATCAAACTCCCGATGACGCTTGCATACTCCAGCTGCCTGACAATTTCCCTCGAATTAAGCTTCAGTTTCAGGTCACACCTGTAAGGCGTATCGATCACTGCAAGATCATGATACCCGTAGAGTGTGATAATCTTCTCAACATAATGAGACTGTGACAGCGCCAATCCAGTACCCGTCCGGATGATCTTGATGCCCAAGATTACGTAAGCTTCCCCCAAGTTCTTCATACTGAACTTGGTCGAGATGAACTTCCTTGTCTCCGTGACACAACCCATATCTATACCTAAGATCAGCATGTCGTCCACATACAGACAAACGATTACACCTCTTCCTTCAACGAACTTCGTGTAAATAGACTTGTCCGTCTCGCTGACCCTGTAGCCATTTGACTTTATGACCTTGTCAAACTTCTCATACCATATTTTAGGAGTCTGTTTAAGACCGTACAACGATTTCACCAACTTGCAGACTTTGTCTTCAAGACCCTTGACGAAAAATTCCTCCGGTTATTGTATGTAAATCTTTTCGGTCAGCTCGCCATTCAGGAAAGCTGTTTTTACATCCATCTGATGTATCACCAACTTATATACTGCTACGAGAGCAATTAACATTCTGATGGCGGTCATCCGAGCTACTGGAGCATATAGTAGTCGATCCCCTGCTTCTGAGAAAACCCCTTGGCTACTAGTCTAGCCTTGAACTTCTCAATAGTTCTATCTGCTTTCATCTTCTTCTTGAAGATCCATTTGTATCCGATGGGTTTCGCTCCTTCAGGAAGATCAACCAACACCCAAGTGTTATTAGAGGTGATTGAATCAATTTCATTGTCTACCGTCTCTTTCCAAAATACAGCGTCTCTAGTCTTCATCGTCCCATCATAGGTAAGCGGATCTGCTTCCACATGATAGGTGACAAAGTCTTCTCCGAAGTCGAAGATCTCCTCACTCGCTTAGCTGACGGCTCAGCGAGTTCTGGTTCAACAGTTGTTTCTTCAACAACAACTTCTTCTTGAACTACGTTCTCATTGGAAACTTCAATTTCCTGTGCACACTCATTATTCTCCGGAATATCCGCAAGAACAATGTTTTTGTAACTTGCAAATTTATCTTCAAAATATTCTACGTCGCGAGACTCGATGATATGATTTGATTCTATCAGTGTTCTAAAAATCGCTAGGTGAACTCGGTGCGGCGGAGGTCCGCCTAGCGCCTAGCCCGCCTAGCAGCACCTAGGTGGCCGCCTAGAATTTTTTTTATTTTTTTTGAAATTTTAGAAATTTTGAATTTTGAAATTTCAATGTTCTAAAATCCAAATACTATCTTAAAACTCAAACAAATATCCAAAATACAACTAAGAATAAACAAAATCAAAAATTCAAAAAAATCAAAAAACACAGACGCCTAGGGCCCGCCTAGCCCACCGCCTAGGGGGTTTTCGGTACGGTGGGCCGGCGCCTAGGCCGATTTTTAGAACACTGGATTCTATATCAAAAAATCTCCGAGCATCACTCTTCTCGGCATATCCCAAGAAGATTGTCTTCGTAGTCCTTGTCCCAAGCTTCTAAATTTTCAGATCTGGGAGCTTTACATATGCCAGACACCCCCACACTCGAATGATATTCAAGTTATGTCTGACTTTGAACCAGAGTTCATGAGGAGTGATGTCCGAAGTTACATGCGACACTTTATTTGGAATAAAAGTGGCCACCAATGTACTTCTCCCCAATAGCATTTTGGAAGACCCGCAGTCAACAGCATTGAGTTTATCATTATGTCAACGTTATGTTCTTCCTTTCTGCTACTCCGTTGGATTGGAAAGAATACAGAGCAGTAGTCTCGTTGACGATTCCATATTCTTTACAGAACGATACGAATTCATGAGACCGATACTCTCCGCCTCGATCATTTCTTAACCTCTTGAGTTGTTGTCCAGTTTGCCGTTCAGCTTCGGCCCTGAACTCCTTGAACTTCTCGAACGCTTCGTCTTTAGACTTCAGCAAGTAGACGAACGCATATTTTGAGAAGTCGTCGATGAAGGTTATGAAATACTTCATCCCGACTTTTGTAAAGAATTGTTTAAAGTCCAAATATCGGAGTGTACCAACTCGAGAAGATATGTGCTTCGATTAACCCGATGAAAGGTTTTCCTTGTGATCTTTGTTTGAGCACATACTTCACACTTCTCTACCTTACCCCCACATTTGAAGATAAGTCCTAGACTAGACATTTTGTTTATTCTTTTACAATGAACATGTCCTAGTCTATTATTCCACAACTCAAGAGTATAACTAGAATGAGCGATTGCATTAATTACATTAGACTGATTTACAAGCTAAAGTTTAAACATTCTTTCGGTATAAAACCCTTTCTTGAAGTATGTTCCTTTTATGGATATCGTGCCAGCATTGATGTCTATCCTTAGGCCTGCGTTACAGAGTAGGCCTCCAGAGATCAGGTTCTTTGCAATAGCAGATACATGCTTCACATCTTGAAGCGTCAGAGACTTCCCTGAAGTCAGCTTCAAAACCACCGACCTGACCCCTTGCACTTCAGTTTGTGCCTGGTTCGCCACCATAACAACTTCAGAAGTTGGTATGTATGTGGTGAACCATTCCTTGCTTGAGCATACATGGCAGGTGGCACGAGTGTCTACCCACTAGTCAGAATCAGTCCCCCACCGAAGTGACCTGAGCAATCATAGCAATTACATCAATAACCATGGAAACCTTACTAGGCTCACCTTGCTCTGATTGCTTGGGCTTGGCTCTGCATTCACTCTTATAGTGGCCCTTCTTGCCACAGTTGAAGAAAGTCACTTTGGACTTTGGCTTCTGTTGCTTGAAAAAAGGCCCCTGCACTTTCAGATTAGAGAGATCCTTCTTCTTCTGGTGGGAAGCCGCCTGCTTTCCCTTGGATTCCTTGTGATGGACCAAGTTGGCCTTAGCCATCTGTTTGGACAGAGCGTCCACCTTCAGTTGAGCCCTCATCTGGTCCTCAATGTAATTTTCTTGCAAGAGATCTTCCAGGCTGATCTTCAGTTTCTTCTTATGCATGTTTGCATAGAATTTACTCCATCCAGCGGGGAGCTTGGAGACGATCCCTCCAACAATGAACTTGTCGTTGAGGGACATCCCCTCATCTTCCAACTTCTGACGCAGCTTCAGGAATTCCTTCACCTGAGGCAGCATCGTCTTTTCGTCTTCAAAAAGCCACTTGTGATATTTTTCAACGATAAATATCTTGCTCCTGTTCTTGTCATCTTCGTACAGTTTTTCCAGAAACTCACATATCTCTCTGGCAGTGGTCTTCTTAAAATATGATTATGCCAGGGAGTCCTCCATAGCATTAAGGATTAGTAGCCTACAGAGGCTATTTTCCATTCTCCATTTTGTCTGATTTTTAGTAGCAGCAGTAATTGCGGCTGTAGACCCAGTTTCTGGAACATTTGGTTCTTCCTCAGTTAGCACGTGGTCGACTTCCACAAGTTGAAGATTAAGACTAACCTACCTCTTCCAGATTTGGTAGTGCTCTCCATCGAATTTCTCTAACTTATTAAAGTTGGAATTGGTGAGAGAAGCACGAGAGTTTTCCATCTTGTATAAAAATCAAGCTTTGAGATTGTTATTGCCTGGGCATGATTTTAAGATGAAAAACTGAATTTATCACAACACTTCAAAGAAGGTGCACAAAAGAGATCCCGGAGGATTCTGTGAAATGAAATCAAATGTGACACTTCAAAGAAGGTACAAAAAGATTTTGTAGTAGCAGCATTAAAAGTCCACAAAATGTTTCTGATTAGATCAGAGAAGATTACGTGGACAAAAGATGAACAGAAGAAGATCTCGTTCAGAACGAGATAGAAGTGAAGACGAGATAGACGGAAGAACGGCCTGCTGGGGTGAATGATCACCGGCGCTCAAAGCTTGATTCGTCCCACACGAACAGCTTCCAGGAACCAGCAAGTTCAGAAAAGAACTTATGGAACACTCTGCTATTCTGACTCCTCGGATGGTGCAAACTCTGCTCGCAACGTTCCTCTCTTCTCTGCTCTGAACTCTGAAAATTTCGTAAGAAAATTTTTTCATGAACTGTTTTCAATGAGAGAGAAGAGAGAAACTTAAATAGGCACGCTCAGTATGCAAAACGTTCGGGACGTGAAAAAAATCCTTCCCGAACGTTTTGTAACCGCTCAAATCGTGCACAGACACGACTGCACCAATTAGCGCATAGCCCGCGCCATTTGCGCTAACTGCGCCAATTGCACCAACGGCGGATAGCGCGCGTACCGCGCCAAACACGCCCAAGGTTATAAATGGCGGTAGGCGGGTGCGCGGCGGAGAGAGTCCGCCTACCGCCTAGGCGCCGCCTAGGCGGTCGATACATTTTGAACATTTTTTACTACTTTACCACTGTTTTTTGCATAATATGCATATTTTAAGGGTGTTCCATGCATAACTAAGTTGTAGAACGAAGATTTATAAAGTTTTAGTTTTGTAAAAGTGAACCATAGGCCCATAATGTTTTAAAAACCTTTTTGGCCAAAATATTTTGTAAAGTATTTCTCCGCCTAGGCGCCCGCCTACGCTGCATGACCTCCGCCTATGCCGCCAACCTCCGTTGGACGCCTACTCCACCGCCTACAGAAAAGCGGTGCAGAGAGGGACCGCCTACCGCCTAGGCGCCGCCTACCGCCTAGGGACCGCCTACCGCCTAGGCGCCGCCCCCCTACCGCCTAGGCGCCGCCCCCCTAGCCAAAGGTTCTGGGCGGTGCAGAGAGGGACCGCCTACCGCCTACCGCCTAGATTAGTGGCCAAAGGATTTAACCAGAAGAAAGGATTAGATTATTTTGATACCTACTCTCCTGTAGCTAGAATATCTTCTATTAGAACCCCCCTAGCCTTAGCTTCCATTCATGACTTGCTGATCCATCAAATGGATGTAAAGACAGCATTTCTAAATGGAGATTTAGAGGAAGAAATATATATGGAGCAACCTGAAGTTTTTATTGTTAAAGGCCAAGAAAACAAGGTTTGTAGATTAGTAAAATCACTTTATGGCCTAAAGCAAGCTCCCAAGCAATGACACAACAAATTTGACAAAGTCATTATAGAATTTGGTTTTGTGCCAAATGAATATGACAAATGTTTGTATTCTAAAAATACAAATGAAAGTTGTGTCATCTTATGCTTGTATGTTGATGATATACTTATTTTAGGATCTTTACTGGAATTGATAATGCTAAGGTGAAGCAAACCTGATCCTAGGAATGCAAGTGTCCAAATGCAAAGAGGGTTATACTCTATCTTTAGCACATTCAATTGAGAAAATGCTAAGGAATGTTGAGTATTTTGACAAGAAACCTGCTCTTACTTCTTATGATAGTAATGTTGTTCTCAAAAAGAATGAAAGAACACCCATAGAACAACATAGATATTCACAAATGATTGGGTCCCTTATGTACATAACAAATAGGACCAGACCTGATATTGCATTTGCTATTGGGAGACTAAGCAGATATACTAGTAACCCAAACCAATCTCATTGGACTGCATTAGACAGAGTATTTAGATATCTTAAGGGTAATCTAGATTATAAACTTTATTATACTAGACACCCTGATATTATAGAAGGTTACTCCGATGCAAATTGGGTAACTGATTCACATGATGTGAAATCCATAACTGGATATATTTTTATCCTGACAGGAGCTGCGATCTCCTGGGGTTCATGTAAATAAACTATCATAGCCAGAAGCACAATGGACTCTGAAATGATAGCTTTGGACACTACCTGTACAGAAGCCGAATAGCTTAGAAATCTTATTATGCATATACATGTCTCTGTTCATCCTGTTCTTGCAATTTCTATAAATTGTGATAACAAATCTGTTATAGAACTACTAAAGCATGATTTTGTGAATGCTAAGATGGACAGGCACCTGCAGTTGCGCTTTAAGTCAATAAAGAGCCTATTGGGCAAATATGTTGTTCTTGACTATATAAAGTCAGAAAAGAACATTGCAGACCACTTGACGAAGGGTCTGTCTAGGACATTGATCCTAGAATCATCGAGGGGGATAGGGTTAAGCCCATAGTATAGTCACCAGCAGTGGCAACCCAACCAAGTCTGACTGGAGATCCCAAGAAGCCGGTTCAATGGGTAGGAACAAGCTGGACTAGGTGACTATTATGGAACACTGACCTGAGATTAAATTCTCTTTAAAAATTAAAATAAAAGCCCAAGAGGCTGTACATGTGTACATTAATACCCCATCCCTATGGTGACAGTGTTCCTTTTGTGATATGGATAGGGTGAGTTTAAACTCTTAATAAGTCCAAGCATGATATGCAGGGTTGATTCCTATCACCAACCCTTGAGGACTTACCTATATGAGAGGTCGTGAGGGCCGCGACTATAGGACAGGACAATCCTAGACAACTCTCATGAATGTGTAAAAGTGCGCATGGCCAACCAAACGCGCCACCCGATAGATCCAAGTACCTCTAGCGTACTATGTGTGCTATTCTCTGAGTCTGGTTCAAGAAAACTGATTCAAGGCGTAGTCCATCAAGCTCTTCTTCAGACAAAGACAATAGTCACTACTTGAGATTCAAGGCTGTAGTCCATCTCATTTATGCATAGTATACAACTGCCCAGAAATTCTCTTACTCCTCTCTTATTTTTTACTTCCTTCTATTTTCTTGGAACTTGAGCTTTTGGAGGGGGATTGTTAGCTGCTGCTTTGTCCTTAAGCAAAAGCTCAATTCCTTGTACATTTTTTAACATGTGTTTTTTGATCCTCTTCATTTATTTTTTACCGTTTCACCAATTAATTCAGTAACGGTTACTATTCAAATTCCATCCAGGTTCAATGAACCATGTTTTTAACATGTGTTTTTTATGTGGTGTAACATTTGAATTAAATTGGCTAATTAAAACTACGTTTAATTCTTCTCTCAATTGCAAGCCTATATATTGAGCTCCTTTTTCATTCTCCACATACATAGAAAAAAAAATCCTTTCCGCAACTCTCCCGAATTCTTTACTCCTTCAAAATTCTGTTCGTTGTTTCGCTCTGGGCAGAGCTAAGTTGGTGGTTGCTCTCTCCAAGTCAGTGTGCGGCAAAGAGATTCCGGTGGAGCGGGAATTTTACCACTAGGAGCGTTCGGATACCGTCTGCACATAGATCCGAACTATCTCTTAGGGCAGTGCTTCGTGCGCGACTTCCCCGGAGGCCGGTAACTTTTAATTTATTTTATTTTGTTGCAGATTCTAATCCGAAGAATTTGAAGAAAAATCTAACAGATTCATCAGCATTCAAGCAAACAATTATGAATATAAGTTGATTTTGATAAGATGACTCAAGATAATACACTCTTCTTGATTTTTAAACAATTGTAAAAAGCCTCTATACAAAAAATTTGGGGTCAGCTATTTGAATCACTTTCTTCTAGTAAAGGGTCATGTAAACATTAATTGTTTTCTTGGTTCTATTCTTCAATTTCTATTCAGTCCTATCCAAAATTGAACAAGGATTGAGATTCTGATGTACCTTTCAGAGCTAATAAAGTGCGCAAACGACTGAGAGCTGAAGCCCGATTCTTATGTTGGGACCTATCCTCAACAGCCTACAAGGCAAGTCACAGAATCAAAGGACTATTACAAACATAAATTTCAAAATTAAGAAAGAAAAACTAAGCATCAATATTCATTTAGAAGTAAAACACGTGTTTGATTTCTCCTGATTTCCAGAAACGAAAAACATATTTGATGAGTGTGAATATAGAATTCAAACAGCTGAACTCCATATAGTGAGTAGAATTCCAAAATTTACAATTCATATCTTTGTACGACGCCAACTTTTCCCTATAAAAACCCAGAATTATAACCAAACAACAGCTACAAAATGTGGATATAAATACGATGATGTTCCAGTTAAACTTAATAAAACGAAAAGTAGAAATCAAAAGCATGAAATTTAGATGATCTTGTAAACCTCCGTTGTTACTTGTTACTATATTACTTCATCCATAAAGGAGGGGGTTACACTTAAAAGAAGTAAACGAGAGGGTGTAGATGAATAAAATATAAAAATGAGTAAACTAACTGTTCTTTCTAAATTATATGCTCTTCTTAAGAATCCCAGGTGAATTTCAAATATTCAACTTCTTAACAAAATGGGTGTCTGCCCCTACCAAAATTCTAACTTCCATTGTAACGGAGTAGAACTATCATACATTTAGGCCAATGCTAATAGCACAACAAAATTTGTTAAGGGACATCACACTTTCTGCAAACCTGGACTACCAAAATTTTGGTAGTCCAGTGTTGCAGAAAGTTTGGCAGTCCTAAACACAGAAAGGACTGCCAAAATTTTTGCAGTCCTGACTATGTACAGGAATGCAGAAAATGGTGACAGCCTTCAACAACAAATGTAGTGTCCTTAGCATTGGCTTATATATTCCTCGGTTCCTTCTTCTAACCAAATATATCACATATGATACGAGAAGTACTATGAAAAGTACTTCAAAATCTGAATTTCTTTTAATATATATAGATTGATCTATCTAAGGAAAACTCTTTGGCTAATTTCCATTTAGATACCTTCATCTTTTACGTCTTATCCAATTCGCCCCGTACAAAGTTTAGTAGAAAATTGCTTCAAGAGTAACATCCACATGTAACTAATTTAGGGCAATTTTGCCAACACCCCACCCCCAACACACCCCAAAAAAACAACAACAATAAGAAGAAAAAAAAATCCCGAAAAAGAAAAAGAAAAAGTTGAGGTTAGCAAAGTGCTAACAGAAATAGCAAGGGGGTAGAAACCTGCAAATGCGTGAATGAAATGAAGGCATTTAAAATGTAAAAGTAGTTCATACATAAACATAGGGGGAGAGGTCTGCTTTGCAAATAACAGAAAAAGGGGGAGAGAGAGAGAGAGAGGATGGGACCTGGGCAATGATGCCGGTGGGAAGGTGCTTGAGGCGGACGGCGGTCTCTCGCTTGTTGCGGTGCTGTCCGCCGGGACCTGACGCCTTGAAAGTGCCCATATTGCACTGCGACATCAACTCTTCGTCGGAGAGACTCAAGTAGTTGTTGTTGTTGTTGTTGTTGTTGTTGTTGATATTATTATTAGTGGTGATGCTGGAAGAGCTTGTAGAGAAGAAGAAAGGTTTAATAGGAGAGAAGAGCTGACGATGTGTTCTGCTGAGAAGAGGTGGTGGTGGTGGAGGAGGAGAGAGAATCCACCATCTCATGAGAGCTCTGGCCATCTTGCTTGGTCGAGGTTTGAAGGGGAAAGAGAAGAAAGGGGGGCGTTCTTTGGTCCCTAGGACCTGGGCTCACTAGGGTCTGGTCTAAAAAAAAAAAAAAAAAAATTGGGCACGGCTAAACGCACCCCAGCAGTTACTTAGCACATCCCAAGTAACTTAAGTTATAAATTATTTCAATGTTAAAAGACTAATATTGTCACGACCCGCACCCTAGAAATAGGGCACGTGACGTGGGTACGTCCAGCCTACGCCGCAGCATCGGCGGTAGAACGCTGTCCTAGGTCATAACATCTAACAGATAAGGGTAATATACAGTTATACTCCCCGAATGGGGGTGACATAACACAATATAACTCAACCACATCTAGGATAGAACATGAATGAGATAGAGAGATAAAGATAGATAACATCCAGGAATGTAACATCACAGAGATACAAATCCAGAATCTAAGTGACTAAAATAAATACATCTCAGAATATCTCAAAGTCTAGTACAGTAATCCCAAAATAGTAAGATAATCCTAAACTAATGAAAGTAACACCAACTGCTAGCAGGTCCAAGTCACTAGTGATGTCTAACGCTGCACCAAGAGGGATAGACACCAGAGCCTCATCATTCACTGTAAAATTTTCAACAGGTCCAGTCAGGACGGGAACGAGCACATATCTCTCAAAACAGTTCATAGCAGGTTAGGAGTATAAATCATGCAATAGAGTAAAATACAGGAAGTGCTGAATAGGAAGTACGAGTAAACAGGAGATATTTTGTAACTGAAAGTAAATACATGATAGTAGAGACTGTAAGTGGCTACGTGATTTAGAGCATAATGGTTATGTAAACGGCTTGGGGGCATGACAGTGATTAATATATACATAGGTAGGGAGAGAGGGGAGAAAAACACATGTGTATAAGGTGTGTGTAACTAGAGAGGGCATGACAGTGATTAATACAAGGGTGAATATCCAGGTTCAAAACAGCTAACTAGTTATCAAATGAAATAACAAGGTAATCCACATCAGTTATTACAGTGAAGGCAATTTTGCAGGAAGAAATCAGTTCAATGCAAAGCCCAAGTATCTCAGGTTCACATAGCAACAGGACACTTCAACAACTACCCAGAATTCAGTCCAACGATAACAGGTTCTATAATTTAAAACCCAACAGTTAACTGATTAGGAAGAATGGAAAGGAATTCAATGCGGTAGTCTAATAGACAGTTAACAATTGCTATCCATTCAGTTTTATAGTGCAGGTTATATGCAGGAAGAATTTAGTTCACAGGTTTAACTCTTCATGCCCAGAACAACAGGGAACAATGGCAATGACTTAAACCAATTCCCTTGTTGACTGTAAAACAGTAAAACCCAGGAAATAAATCAAGAAAACTCAGATTCTCCATCACAATGGCATGTCCCATATGGATTCTCATATTTCAGTTTGCAGGTAAAATATCAGTGAACAATTGAATTAACATTCCAGTTTGTAAATGAAGTTAAATGCAGGAAGGAAAGGGGGTGATCATGCACACTAGTGTAGCAGGGCATTTCCAGGTTACTTTAACAGTTGACATTAATCAAGCAATCAATGAGAGAGCAACCAATACTTTGACAGTTCATAAGAGTAAGAAGAAAACTGGAAATACTCTCTTCCCAGGTTTAAAACTGAAACACACCCCTCCAATCTACTAACTAACTAAATCACAAAATTGTCAACAGTTCAAGAGAAAAGGGAAAAAAACTGGGACTTAGCATTCATGAGGTGGTTAACAGTGAATCATACAATCAAACTTAGTTTAATAGGTAATGACAGTTTCAATTGAACTTAACATCAATTTTACCGTTTAAATATTCAGTTCATGACTAACAAGTAAGGAAAGAAAACAATGCACATATAGTTAACTGAGCTAACTGGGAATACTAGTTCCTCCCAGGTTTACACAGAACCCCCACTGCATTCCCAGGTTTACTTACACATTGCAAGTACAAATCTCAGTGCAACAGACCACCATATCAAGACAATCAGTTTTTAAGAGTAGACTGGAAACACAATGTAAATGAATGGAATTTGAATCCTAGGTTCAATGAAAAGGAAGAAAACTGGAAATCAGTATCAGACAAGTATCAGAAAAATCTCATTTCGAAACCCATTTCACTTTAAAGCCTAAACAACATGTAAGTTAATTTAACAGAGGTTATATAGCACATTTAGGATCTAATAATCATTAAAACATAAATTAAAAACATTTAGAATCGATTAAAATCAGAACACAAGTCACAGAACACACACGCACATACATCAGCCCAGTGCACACGAAATAACGTGTCCGACACGACACGAGGGCTCGTGAAACTTGGCGAGCCTCGTGTCAGTCAACACCCCTACTCCTATACCAATTTTCGTGTGTCCACGACGCGTGTCCAGCGCGCAGTAGCTCCCGAGTAGCAGGGGAGCTACAGTGCCGCGCGCGCACGCCCGCACACGCGTGTCCCGTGCTTCCCACGACACAACAGGACACGAACAATAGCACACGACACTAGGGAACCCTAGACGACACCTAGATCTAGCTTCCTATTCAAAAAGATTGGGAAAACTCGATCGAGCAGTCCTTTGGGACATTTCGTCGAGCACCTGGATCAAGCTCTGATACGTGTCCGATACGGACACGAAACGAGCTCGAAACCTAGGGTTTGCTTCCCATACAGTTGGGTGAGGGCTAGGGGACCTTAGAAATGATTTTTACTGGGTTTTAGGAGCAGTGGTAAGGATTATACCTATTGATGTTCCAAGCTCCAAAAAAATACCAAGGAAGAGGATCCTTCAAAGCACCAAAGCTCCTCAAATTGTGTGCTCCCTGTCAAAACTCAATCCCAACAGCAAGAGAACAATATTTAGAGCCTATAGGAATTTGTTTGAAAGAAAAAGGACCTAATTTGGATTTAATATGAATTTATGAAGATGGAACATTACCTCTTTCTAAAACTTGGTGAAATTTCCTAATGGAGGCTAGCCCTAACTTTGGGAGGGGATTAAATAGGATGGGGAGGATCATTTGTCCAGCCATGGGCTGATTAGAATTAGGGTTAGCTACTTGGTGGGCCTATGGGCTTTAAGCCTATTAGTCATAAAATGACTTGTGACTTCACAAGCCATTTCCATATGAAACTAACTCCTAATTTCACCAAATTAATTCCAATGGGTTCATCCTCATGAACTTAAGTCATCATAGGTTTTCAAATCCTAATCCCAAAGTCAAGACCTAGGTTAGCCACTAGGTTAGTTTTCAAGGTCAACTTAAGTCAAAGTCTCTAAACACCAAAAACAATTATTCTAAAAATTACTCAAAATCACAATAATTATAAATAATAATAATAATTCAAATTAAATTCTAAAATTTTGAAAATGACCAAAATACCCTCATTTGAAAACTGGGTGTTACAATCCTACCCACCTTAGAAAAATTTCGTCCTCGAAATTAAAATGATCGTACCCCTCCTAGGTCAAACCCCCACAATCAAAATCTCAGAACCTATTTAAATCATTCAGTTGGAAAATGTAACTTATGGGGTCATGGCATGTAGTATCAGTTTGGGATCTCATCTAGTTACACCAACATGCTACAGTACTAGGCAATCACAAGGTATCAAAACATACAACAATATGGTAGAGTGCATAAATTTTCAAAGACTGGCTAAGATATAGGTCAAGGACTCACCTCCAACTAGGTCTGATGGCTGGAACTCCCTTCCGAAGGCGGAGTCCTGGCTGAGATAAGTGCAGCAGGACAGTCTCGCAGTCTGTGTGCAGCTGACCCACACAACAGGCACACTCCTCTTCTCTTCCTACAGATGTCCCACACATGTCCAGGCTTCTTACAGAAGGTGCAGGTAGGCACTCTCTCAGCTGGCCTCTGCTGAACAGGAGTCTGGACTGGGTAGGCTGGTTTAGGCTGATAGTCTGGGTGCTCATGGGGCTCTGGGTATACACTGCTCCTCGGCCTCTTAGAACTAGGCTCCCCTCCTGAATGTACCAAATCCCACAGCAGTTGGATTCTACGACCCTGCTCCTTTAGGATCTCAGTCTGAACTCTCTGTGTCTCCAACACATCCTGGAGAAGTCTGGATATCTGAGCTCCGTCAGGAAACAAACCTGCCGAGGGTATGGTATGGGGTACTGCTCCTGGAGGCAGAGGAGGAGATGGGGAAGAACTCTTGGTCTCAGATGAGACTGCCACTCTCTCCTGAGTAACAGGTGGTGGAGGAAGACTCTCTGGTAAGGATGCTGACACCTCCTCGATGGCGGGAGGTGCCACTACCCTTGGGTCAGCCTGAGGGTTTACTACCTCCTGAGCAATAGGAGGTGGAAGCACACTATCAGTAGCTGCAGCTGCTCTCAGGCGACAGGCTCGGGTCATGGGTGCCATACTGGAAGGGATAAAAACACAACAATCATAAGGTTGTACAGCAGTCTACCATCCTATATGTAAACTGGTATTTATCAAGAAAATAAAATAAGACAACTACCAATCATCTATAAAGGGTACTATTTAAGAAAATCAAAACCAAAAGTTTAAGGAACGAAAGTCAAAGCATTGAATTCAATCACAATCTAATATATATAGAAGAGAGAGTGTTAGAGGAAAAGCTAACATTAAGCAAGGGTCATGTGGTTTGTGGCATATACATGAAGGCGTTATAGGAGGATTTGAGTCTCAACTGTAGCTATCACGTTACACTATTCATGGCATATTGGTTAAGCAGTATACAAGGTACAAGCTATTTACTCATAACATGCATGGCTAACCATATATATAAGTATATCTATATGGCTACATGAACATAACATAGAGATGAAGGGTTAGGTTTTCATGGCAGTGTGAACATTAGTGTAGAGTGTTAAGTGTACATGGGTTAAAACTTGAAATAAAGGGGTTCAGTCATTCAGTTTAGCTCATTATTACAAATTAGATCTGAAATTGAACTACACATATTGAAGCAGTGTAAAATGTAATCATGAATTCAGTTTTCAAAATTTTGGAGAATTCGAACATCAAAACCAACTCAAAGTTCACCACAACCACAACCTAACATGTAAGAGTATGAACCTAACATTATATACCTGCACACAACCATGTATACGACATTAAAACATTACAATTTAAAACTGCAATTTGAACTAAACTCTTAGAATCCAAGGTTAAGGGTTTACTATATACACAGTCTCAGATTTGACAAATCAACACAAAACTCAACCAATTTTTTTTTTTTTTTAAATAAAGCCCTGTATATAACATACATGTGTAGTGATGTAAGCAAGACTAGTAACATGAAATTTTAAATTTAAATTACGAATTTAATATGGAGAAACATAGAACTAGTCACTGATACTGCACTATATTGGAATACTAGGATTTTTGAGAGCTTAACATTAAACATATTAACATGCATTTAGATAGGTTGGTAAACAAGTGTAGTATGCATACGTGTCAGGCAAGTATCTGTGTCCACTATATATATTAGGGTAATACAAGAATCAATGGCAAGAAGAAAATAATGATAAAATCCGTTCTGCCTATCTGTTTAAAGAAAGAACTATTTGAAACCAGAGCTATAGCAAATCAATCTAAGTCAAGGTCTAGCAAACTCACCAATTCATTGTATTAGGAAGAAAATATAGCAAGAAGTTACACAATCTTATAATAATAGCTAAGCTACTCCTACTCCTAAGTTATTTGATGATGGGTACAATTTATACAACAGAATGGTACGATAGAGATGATGTGTTTAAAACCTTCTCAAGATACAATCTGATAATCATATGCGTCTGTCCAAAATCATGTTACTCAGAGTCCTCGTCCCTGCCAGTAAGCAAGGCTGCGAATAACGATAGATTCCATAACTAGGGTATGCACCTCTACAATCATGTCGTCTGGAAATCTCGCTATGCCGACTAGTATAGCTGCCAGAAATTCCAAATCTCATAACCAAGATACGTACATCCGAAGCCAGGTCTCCATGTTTCCGCCACGCCAGCTAATATGGCTGCGATAAACTACAGGTTCCATAATCATGTAGATGTTTTACCATCCCTGTATTTCCGTCAATATATGTTATCAGAAAATATCGTAACTCAGGCTATAAAATTCATCTCGATAGGAAAATCAAAATCAACAACGATTCATCAAAATCAAATTCAATAATCAAGGAGTGAGAGCGAACAAACAAGGGAAAATGATTCAAATTGAAGTTTAAATAAGATTCTCAAGGGTCGTCCCAGGAATCTTTCAAGGAATCCTAACCGTGATTGAGTACCCTTAAAATATATTCTAATCCTACTGCAGGCTGTAGTGATACTCTAGTTCGAATACTACTACATAAACTCGACCTGCATGGGCCACCACTAAAAACGTGTCACGACCCGCACCCTAGAAATAGGGCACGTGACGTGGGTACGTCCAGCCTACGCTGCAGCATCGGCGGTAGAACGCTGTCCTAGGTCATAACATCTAACAGATAAGGGTAATATACAGTTATACTCCCCGAATGGGGGTGACATAACACAATATAACTCAACCACATCTAGGATAGAACAGGAATGAGATAGAGAGATAAAGATAGATAACATCCAGGAATGTAACATCACAGAGATACAAATCCAGAATCTAAGTGACTAAAATAAATATATCTCAGAATATCTCAAAGTCTAGTACAGTAATCCCAAAATAGTAAGATAATCCTAAACTAATGAAAGTAACACCAACTGCTAGCAGGTCCAAGTCACTAGTGATGTCTAACGCTGCACCAAGAGGGATAGACACCAGAGCCTCATCATTCACTGTAAAATTTTCAACAGGTCCAGTCAGGACGGGAACGAGCACATATCTCTCAAAACAGTTCGTAGCAGGTTAGGAGTATAAATCATGCAATAGAGTAAAATACAGGAAGTGCTGAATAGGAAGTACGAGTAAACAGGAGATATTTTGTAACTGAAAGTAAATACATGATAGTAGAGACTGTAAGTGGCTACGTGATTTAGAGCATAATGGTTATGTAAACGGCTTGGGGGCACATGAATACAAATAAAGAGGCACATTTATACAGCTACTGGGGATAGTGTTCACATAACCAATTCTACTCACCCCGCCCCAACCAGTACACAAGGATCCATTCAAGTTACGTTATAAGCACATGAATACAACTAAGGTACGTGAACTCATGTAATGAGTAGTACATGAGGCACGTGAAAGCACATGAGAACATGTAAAAACATGAACTAGTACGAGTACAAGGAGTACCTGATGCACATGATAAAGTACATGAACATGAAATACCCGATGCACCCGTAGAGGGATAACATCTCAGGAAGGGATCCATATAGTACTAATCCGTGAAGATACGTGTCAGCATCATGTAGAGTAATCTAGAGCAAGAATATAATCCAGGTAAGTATGAAAAGATCAGAGAATGTACTCGCCTGCTAACTGAAAGTCCGAGATGAAAATACTGTCCGAGGAGTGGTGTCTGGCTCCTATTAGAACAGCACAAGTCACAACAAGTCCAGAATGGAAATAAGATGCACTACAATGCGTTCTACATGAATCTAGGTCAATCTAGACCAAAGTCAACTCTTGGTCAACTCTGGTCAGCCCTAGAAGTCAAACTAGGTCAACCAAGCCAAAACTAGTCTAATCTAGGTCTAACCAACTATTCTAGGTTATACCATGACTAATCTACCATAACACAACTACCAAGACGTCCTCTATAGCAAATCAATACCCATAGGCTATCTACACATAACACATATATGTATAATACCTTGCATCTAAAGGTATTCCCCTACTCTATATATCTAAATATATATATATAGGCACATACACTCATAAATATATATAAAACTAATATATCTATCCTATAGCCTACTAGCTACATCTTTACAAACACCATATCATACAATACCTATACAAAACACATATACCCATATTAGGAAACTTATAATTGTCACAAAGCATATATTATATATACATAGGTAGGGAGAGAGGGAAGAAAAACACATGTGTATAAGGTGTGTGTAACTAGAGAGGGCATGACAGTGATTAATACAAGGGTGAATATCCAGGTTCAAAAACAGCTAACTAGTTATCAAATGAAATAACAAGGTAATCCGCATCAGTTATTACAGTGAAGGCAATTTTGCAGGAAGAAATCAGTTCAATGCAAAGCCCAAGTATCTCAGGTTCACATAGCAACAGGACACTTCAACAACTACCCAGAATTCAGTCCAACGATAACAGGTTCTATAATTTAAAACCCAACAGTTAACTGATTAGGAAGAATGGAAAGGAATTCAATGCAGTAGTCTAATAGACAGTTAACAATTGCTATCCATTCAGTTTTATAGTGCAGGTTATATGCAGGAAGAATTTAGTTCACAGGTTTAACTCTTCATGCCCAGAACAACAGGGAACAATGGCAATGACTTAAACCAATTCCCTTGTTGACTGTAAAACAGTAAAACCCAGGAAATAAATCAAGAAAACTCAGATTCTCCATCACAATGGCATGTCCCATATGGATTCTCATATTTCAGTTTGCAGGTAAAATATCAGTGAACAATTGAATTAATATTCCAGTTTGTAAATGAAGTTAAATGCAGGAAGGAAAGGGGGTGATCATGCACACTAGTGTAGCAGGGCATTTCCAGGTTACTTTAACAGTTGACATTAATCAAGCAATCAATGAGAGAGCAACCAATACTTTGACAGTTCATAAGAGTAAGAAGAAAACTGGAAATACTCTCTTCCCAGGTTTAAAACTGAAACACACCCCTCCAATCTACTAACTAACTAAATCACAAAATTGTCAACAGTTCAAGAGAAAAGGGAAAAAAACTGGGACTTAGCATTCATGAGGTGGTTAACAGTGAATCATACAATCAAACTTAGTTTAATAGGTAATGACAGTTTCAATTGAACTTAACATCAATTTTACCGTTTAAATATTCAGTTCATGACTAACAAGTAAGGAAAGAAAACAATGCACATATAGTTAACTGAGCTAACTGGGAATACTAGTTCCTCCCAGGTTTACACAGAACCCCCACTGCATTCCCAGGTTTACTTACACATTGCAAGTACAAATCTCAGTGCAACAGACCACCATATCAAGACAATCAGTTTTTAAGAGTAGACTGGAAACACAATGTAAATGAATGGAATTTGAATCCTAGGTTCAATGAAAAGGAAGAAAACTGGAAATCAGTATCAGACAAGTATCAGAAAAATCTCATTTCGAAACCCATTTCACTTTAAAGCCTAAACAACATGTAAGTTAATTTAACAGAGGTTATATAGCACATTTAGGATCTAATAATCATTAAAACATAAATTAAAAACATTTAGAATCGATTAAAATCAGAACACAAGTCACAGAACACACACGCACATACATCAGCCCAGTGCACACGAAATAACGTATCCGACACGACACGAGGGCTCGTGAAACTTGGCGAGCCTCGTGTCAGTCAACACCCCTACTCCTATACCAATTTTCGTGTGTCCACGACGCGTGTCCAGCGCGCAGTAGCTCCCGAGTAGCAGGGGAGCTACAGTGCCGCGCACGCACGCCCGCACACGCGTGTTCCGTGCTCCCCACGACACAACAGGACACGAACAATAGCACACGACACTAGGGAACCCTAGACGACACCTAGATCTAGCTTCCTATTCAAAAAGATTGGGAAAACTCGATCGAGCAGTCCTTTGGGACATTTCGTCGAGCACCTGGATCAAGCTCTGATACGTGTCCGATACGGACACGAAACGAGCTCGAAACCTAGGGTTTGCTTCCCATACAGTTGGGTGAGGGCTAGGGGACCTTAGAAATGATTTTTACTAGGTTTTAGGAGCAGTGGTAAGGATTATACCTATTGATGTTCCAAGCTCCAAAAAAACACCAAGGAAGAGGATCCTTCAAAGCACCAAAGCTCCTCAAATTGTGTGCTTCCTGTCAAAACTCAATCCCAACAGCAAGAGAACAATATTTAGAGCCTATAGGAATTTATTTGAAGGAAAAATGACCTAATTTGGATTTAATATGAATTTATGAAGATGGAACATTACCTCTTTCTAAAACTTGGTGAAATTTCCTAATGGAGGCTAGCCCTAACTTTAGGAGGGGATTAAATAGGATGGGGAGGATCATTTGTCCAGCCATGGGCTGATTAGAATTAGGGTTAGCTACTTGGTGGGCCTATGGGCTTTAAGCCTATTAGTCATAAAATGACTTGTGACTTCACAAGCCATTTCCATATGAAACTAACTCCTAATTTCACCAAATTAATTCCAATGGGTTCATCCTCATGAACTTAAGTCATCATAGGTTTTCAAATCCTAACAAAGTTAAGACCTAGGTTAGCCACTAGGTTAGTTTTCAAGGTCAATTTAAGTCAAAGTCTCTAAACACCAAAACAATTATTCTAAAAATCACTCAAAAATCACAATAATTATAAATAATAATAATAATTCAAATTAAATTCTAAAATTTTGAAAATGACCAAAATACCCTCATTTGGAAAACTGGGTGTTACAAATATACCCTTCTCTCATTTTCACACCCCACCACTAGGGATGGCAATATCCCCCCGAACCCGACGGGGACCCGATTTTTTTACCCGATGGGGACGGGTTTGGGGATTTAAAAATGGGGATGGGGACGGGGATGGGGATTAAAAAAAATTTCCGATCGGATTCGGGGACGGATATGGGTATAGTACTCATCGCCCCGATAAATCCCCGACCCCGATTACTTATATCCATATCCATATGTGCAACCCTTTGGAAATGGTATGTTCTCCTGATCTAACTAGTAATATATATATTTATTTTATGAAAACCATTATTAACATGCCATGTAGTTTTTTTGAATGAAAATAATTTTTAAACTTATATAATGTACATGAAAATTTGTTAATCGAACGAGAGACGGAGATGAGAAAATTCGGCCCCGAAAGTGCTAACGGGGCGGGGACCGGGACGGGGACGGGGAATGCATTGTTTAATGGGGATGGGGATTGGGATAAAAATAAAATTCGACGGGGAATGGGGACGGGGATGGGGATTCAAACACTACTCGGAGATGGGGATGGGGGATATGGTCCCCGACCCCTACCCGCCCCATTGTCATCCCTACCCACCACACCCCATCAGCCTTCCCAAACACACTTCTCTCATTTTCACACCCCACCATCCTCCTCCTCATTCTTCCTTCTTTCATCATCTTCTCCAACAAAACCCTAAAATCCTAGAAAAATCCTAAGTTGAGAAGCCATCATGGAGGAAGGTGGTCCATCTGAAAGACACAATGTATGTACTCTCTCCACGTTCTTGCTCGTTTTCAAGTATTAAAATTAGTATAAGAATCGTTCCAAACGAGAAATTAAAAAAAAATCGCGATATGCACGACCTGTGTTCGTCGCGCATTTCATGTTCTATTCGACTCCTAGTTGTCGAACATAAGAGTGATGTTCGACTAGGAGTTGTCGAACGTGTCTTGTATTGTTCGACCATGTTAAGTCGAATGTTTTTCGACAAGTTCGACCTGTCACTGTCGAACAGAAGATACTTGTACGACCTGTAATGGTCGAGCACTGTGTTTTTTGATTTTTTTTAACTTAGTAAAGTGTGGGTCTTTTTCTTTTCAGGATAGTTCTTCAAACGACACTGGAATGAACAATGAATTGAGCATTGTTAACTTTCCCATGTATGAACAAGTTGATTTTTCAGAAAAATTTCAGACGGAAGAGATATTTGATAATCGTAAATCGTTGTTGAGGTAGGCACAGACGGTAGGAAGACGTCATAATATGGTCGTTTTGTTTAAACGATCCGATAGCGGGGATGGAAGGCGAGCTCAGATAGTTTTGGGTTGTGAGCGCGGTGGTAAATATCGGCCTCCCAAGACTAAAGTTGCTTAAACAAATTCGGCGAACATTGCGAAGAAGGCAAGACGGAAAAAGCTTACGGGGACGAAGAAATGTGACTGTCCGTTTCAATTGAAAGGAGTGCAATTCAATGACCTAGGACAGTGGTCATTGACTGTTGTATGCGGCTCGCATAATCACCCACTCGGACGCAATTTGGTTGGACACTCATATGCCGGTCGACTAACACCGACTGAAGATCAACTTGTGAAAGACTTATCGAAGAACAATGCAAGGCCGAAAGATATATTGAGCACATTGAAGAAATCCTTTAGCGAGAATGAGTCGACATTAAAGACAATTTATAATGCTCGGCAAAAGCATAGAGTTGTCGAGCATGGGGGCCTATCTCAAATACAATACTTGTTGGGTAAGTTGGACTCAGAAAAGTACTACTATTTAGATAGGAGATGTGAGCAAACCGATAAAGTGAAGGATCTACTTCATGCTCATCCGACTAGCGTGGATTTGTTGCGTACTTTTTCTAATATTTTATTGATGGATTGTACCTACAAGACAAACAGGTACAGGATGCCACTTTTGGAAGTAGTAGGGGTCACATCCACAAATATTACATTTTCTGTGGCATGTGTTTATATGGAGGCTGAGCGGGAGGATAATTATATATGGGCGCTTAGTACGCTTAAAGGATTAGTGGATCAATCATGCTTACCGAAGGTGATTGTGACTGATCGTGAGGTAGCACTTATGAATGCTATAAGCGTTACGTTCCCCAGCTCCACACACTTGCTATGTCGGTGGCATATTAGCAAGAATATATTGGCCAACTGCAAGAAGTTGTTTCGTACCAAGGAGAAGTGGGATTCTTTTAACAACGTATGGAATTCGTTGGTTCTTGCCGAAGATCAACCAAGATTTAATGAGTTACTTAGAAGATTGGAGCAAGATTTCCACGATTATCCAAAAGCAGTTAACTATGCCATTAAGAATTGGATTGAGCCGTTTAAAGAAAGATTTGTTTCTTGTTGGACTAACAATGTGATGCATTTTGAGAACACGACAAGTAGCAGGTACGTGTCTTTAAACCATAGTTTGCATATATATATGTTAATTACGTTATAATGTACGATTTTGACTGTATGAATTTCATACTCACAGGGCGGAGAGTGCACATGCAAAATTGAAAAAATAGTTGGGCACTAGTCAATCCAATTTTGAGATCTCATGGAGCAGGATACATGATTTGTTGATCGCTCAACACAACCAAATTAAGGCCTCATTTGAGATGAGCCTTAATGTGGTACCACATCGTTATAGTTCCCCTCTATTTAACACTACCAAAATACACTTAATTAGCAACGGATATTTAGCGACAAAATTTTTCAGTCGGCGTTAGCGACGGATTAGTGGCCGCTGGCCGACTGATTACCGACCACACGCCTTTGCCATTTTATTTTAATTTTAGGGAGAGGAAAGGTCGCACATCCGTCGCTAGACTGTCGGAGTTATAGCGACGGATTTACAGTCGTCGCTACACAGTCGATTATTTGGCGGGAATTATGTAGAGAATTGGCGGGACATATCTTCGACGACTTAGCGACGGATATTCAGTCGGCACGTATCAAAAAAGGCGACTGCTGGGCGACGGGTTTTTGCCAGTCGCGAGTCCGTCACTATATATACGTACCAGACTTTAAATGAAACGGCGGGGGGAACTTTTCGCCTTCCTCCCAAATTCACTCTCTCTCCTCTCTCTCTCTCTCTCTCTCTCTCTCTCTCTCGCCGGTGTCGGCTTCGGTGATCAGCGTCGGCGTCAGCGTCCTCTCCTCTCTCTCTCCCGAAGGTAACCCCCTCTCTCTCTCTCTCGCGGTGTCGTATAGGGGCTGGACGGCGCGCTTGGGGCTGGGCCGTCCGGGGCTGGGCGGCTGGCTTGGGTCGGGGGCTGGGCGGTGGGCTTGGGGCGGGGGCGTCGGGGGCTGGGCGGCGGGCTTGGGGCTAGGGCGTCGGGGGCTGGGGCGTCGGGGGCTGGACGGCTGGCTTGGGTCGGGGTCTGGACGGTGGGCTTGGGACGGGGGCGTCGGGGTCTGGGAGGCGGGCTTGGGGTTGGGGCGTCGGGGGCTGGGCGAGGGCGTCGGGGTCTGGGAGGCGGGCTTGGGGTTGGGGCGTCGGGGGCTGGGCGGCTGGCTTGGGTCGGGGTCTGGGCGGTGGGCTTGGGGCGGGGGCGTCGGGGTCTGGGAGACGGGCTTGGGGTTGGGGCGTCGGGGGCTGGGCGACTGGCTTGGGTCGGGGGCTGGGCGGTGGGCTTGGGGCGGCGGCGTCGGGGGCTGGGCGGCTGGCTTGGGGCGGGGGCGTCGGGGGCTGGGCGGCTGGCTTGGGTCAGGGGCTGGGCAGTGGGCTTGCGGCGGGGGCGTCGGGGTCTGGGAGGCGGGCTTGGGGCTGGGGCGTCGGGGGCTGGGCGGTGGGCTTGGGGCGGCGGCGTCGGAGGTTGGGCGGCTGGCTTGGGGTGGGTGCGTCGGGGCTATTTGCAACCGACGCACACCCATAAGCACTCTTCATATATATATGCAACCGAACTACTGGGCGGCGGGCTTGGGGCGGCGGCTTTGGTCGGGGGCGGCGGGTGGCTTTGCTTCTCAAATTCATCTGAGTTTATATATTGGCTAAATAATGTGTTATCCATATTGGGTGTTCCATTAGTTTGGTGGTGTTTGGATTAGTAAATGTGAATATATATGGGGTTTGGATTCATGGTTTATATGTTCACTATCTCAAGGACAGTGCGAGTTCTATCAGTTGTGTGCTTCTGTATAGATGTATATATCTATACATCTAGCTGTGATATACATATGTGTATGTGACAATCTCAGTTAGCGACGGACTAGTTACCGGTTAGCGACGGATATTTTCAGCTCTATTAATTGCATTAATCTACGGTACGACATGGTGATCAGGACATAGTCCCTGCAGCCATTCGACTGGCGAGGCACAAACTATGTAGCCGTAGATAAAGTTGCATGTCCTTCAACCCTCATCCCTCGGCAATGATGATACGACAACCTATCACTATATCTTATATAGTAGTAGATGATGTCTTAGTATTACATTAGTGAGTTCATCTTGATTCTGTTACGTCCTTCAGATACTAGATACGATAAGAACATATACTACACGATATGTATACAAAATATAGATGATTCACACTAATGTATGCTAGAATGAATCTTGGGTTGTGTTCTGAGCCATCCATTCTCACACTTAAAACACATAGGAATTAGTAGTGTGAGAGCGCCGGAGAGAGTGAGTGCGCCGGAGGGGGGAGGAAAGAGAGAGTAAAATGGTACGACATGGTGAAGTAGTACTGTATTTTGGCTCCAGTTCCAGCTCCATTTGCATTAATCTACGGTACGACATGGTGATCAGGACATAGTCCCTGCAGCCATTCGACTGGCGAGGCAGAAACTATGTAGCCGTAGATAAAGTTGACTGTCTTTCGACCCTCATCCCTCGGCAATGATGATACGACAACCTATCACTATATCTTATATAGTAGCAGATGATGTCTTAGTATTATATTATGTGAGTTCATCTTGATTCTGTTACATTCTTCAGATACTAGATACGATAAGAACATATAGTACACCATATGTACAGAACATAGATGATTCACACTAATGTATGCTTGAATGAATCTTGGGTTGTCTTCTGAGCCATCCGTTCTCACACTTGGCAAAAAATTGAATTTTTTATACTTTATCGGCTTTCGAAAATGTACTCAAATTACATGATGGTTCCTTTAGTTAGCTTGCTTATGTTACAATTATATTATTTGTGACTATCGATCTTACCAGATGGCACCTATGACCCGAGGAGCGGCACGTTATTTGAGGAAAACAGTGAATGCTGAGGTGGCTCCTCCTATAATTAAGGAGGAATGGCACCGGTTGCTAGTGAGACCGGGAGTTCTATTCATCCAGCACCGGTAGCTAGTGAGGCCGGGAGTTCTCTTCAAGCAGTCCTTGCAAGCGACGACATCTCTCCTCACGCCAAAAATCTCTCTTTTTCGAGGTGGTTGCGTGATCGTATCACTGAGCGTTTGCGTGAGCAGCGTGGTTCTCATTAGCTATTAGTACTTATTTGTATTGGACTATTTGTATTGAGTTGTTTTTGTATTAGACTATTTGTATTGGACTACATATTAAGTTGTTTTTGTATTAGACTATTTGTACTGTCCTCCGACCCTCATCCCTCGGCAATGATGATACGACAACCAACAAGAGAGAATACTCTGAGAGATCCATCTGAGTATGACGTATACTCTGAGAGATCATATTTACAAGAATGATATCAGTAGTGGGATTGAGTGCTGGAGGAGATATTATCAGAGTATACGTCCTACTCAGATGGATCTCTCACCGTTATTAATTTTTTCTGACGGCATGGTGGATGTGCTCCCTCAACAGATTCTTGCTCCGAGCCAAAACTTTGCCCCGGAGCTCAAGTGGACATCCTTGGTGTAGAGCTCGAGTGAGAGGTTCCTGACAGCATGGTGGTCTCCTTTGTCAAAGTATCCGTGCTCATCCCATATTGGTTGTGGGACGAGTACGGATACTTTGACAAAGGAGACCACCATGCTGTCAGGAACCTCTCACTCGAACTCTACACCAAGGATATCGACTTGAGCTCCGGGACAAAGTTTTGGCTCGGAGCAAGAATCTGTTGACGGAGCACATCCACCATGCTGTCAGAAAAAAATAGTAACGGTGAGAGACCCATCTGAGTAGGACGTATACTCTGATAATATTCCCTCCAGCACTCAATCCCACTACTGATATCATTCTTGTAAAGGTAATCTCTCAGAGTATACGTCCTACTCAGATGGATCTCTCAGAGTATCCTCTCCGGTTGGTTGTATTCTGAGCCATCCGTCCCAGGAATTTGATTCTGTATTTTGGTTTCTGTATTTTGGCTCCAGCTCCATTTGCATTAATCTACGGTACGACATGGTGATCAGGACATAGTCCCTGCAGCCATTCGACTGGCGAGGCAGAAACTATGTAGCCGTAGATAAAGTTGACTGTCTTCCGACCCTCATCCCTCGGCAATGATGATACGACAACCTATTACTATATCTTATATAGTAGTAGATGATGTCTTAGTATTACATTATGTGAGTTCATCTTGATTCTGTTACATTCTTCAGATACTAGATACGATAAGAACATATACTACACTATATGTACAGAACATAGATGATTCACACTAATGTATGCTAGAATGAATCTTGGGTTGTGTTCTGAGCCATCCGTTCTCACACTTGAAGATAAATCGAATTATAACGACGGATATTAGGTTAGTCTTCAGGATAATTGATGTCTATTTTATATTAATTTGGTTTGGTCTATATGATTCTTGGATAATTGGCGTGCATTAAATTCGTATGTGCATATTTGGTCTATGTGATTCTTGGATAATTGGTGTGCATTATATATTGGTTTGGTTTATGCATATTTTTGTGAACAGGAAAAGTGCTGCAATTTTTTTTCAAAAAAATTCTCAGTTACCGACGGACTAGTGACCGGTTAGCGACGGATATTTTCAGCTCCATTTGCATTAGTCTACGGTACGACATGGTGATCAGGACATAGTTCCTGCAGCCATTCGACTGGCGAGGCAGAAACTATGTAGCCGTAGATAAAGTTGTGGCTGAGAGAGTCAAATAAAAAGAAGGGAAGTAGGGAGGAGGAGATTGGTTCAGAGCCATGGTGGAGGAGAGGAGAAGGAAGATGCTTGATCAGAACGGATGGCTCAGAACACAAGCCAAGATTCATTCTAGCATACATTAGTGTGAATCATCTATGTTCTTATCGTATATAGTATCTGAAGGACGTAACTGAATCAAGATGAACTCACTAATGTATGCTAGAATGAATCTTGGGTTGTGTTCTGAGCCATTCGTTTCGATACTTGGCAATTAAGCCATTTGACTGGTGAGGCAGAAACTATAAGGCTACTTGCATGTTCTTCCAACTTTAAATTACAAGATTACTACATTAGGTTAAATAAATCACTAACCTCATCGCGGCCAATGTTTACAGTCTTGGTCTCAACTGTCTTCGATTCTATGATCCCATGCTTTCGGAAAATAGACAACGCAGACTCCATGGAATAGAATGGCCTTACATGCAAATCGTCTGTGATTATGTATCTTTTTCCTCCTTTCACAAACACGCCATCCTTGTTGCCTCCATCTGCAACCCCCTCCCACGCAATATCCTCATCTATTGCCTTACCACAGGGACATCGAGCGCCAATAACCGAACTATACAGACGGTGAGTCTTGGTGTAGCACTCAAATGTGGGGCACCCGTAAATTTGCCGAGATTTTAAATCATCGACATTGAGTTTTAAACCCTCACGTAGCCTTTCTGCTTCACTTCTAGGCTCGAACAGCATCTTCTTGCAAGCTTCGGTCTCCAGATACTTAGTGTCAAGATTCTGGACGCTTTCGTAGAGCATGTCAACGCATCCTAGCGTCAATTTCCTGCCGAGAAAATTGACGCTAGGATGCGTTGACATGCTCTACGAAAGCTCCAGAATCTTGACACTAAGTATCTGGAGACCAAAACTTGCAAGAAGATGCTGCTCGACCCTAGAAGTGAAGCAGAAAGGCTACGTGAGGGTTTAAAACTCAATGTCGATGATTTAAAACCTCGACAAATTTACAGGTGCCCCATATTTGAGTGCTACACCAAGACTCACCGTGATGAGGTTAGTGATTTATTTAACCTAAGACATAGGATCATAGAATCGAAGACAGTTGAGACCAAGACTGTAAACATTATGTGAGTTCATCTTGATTCTGTTACATCCTTCATATACTAGATACGATAAGAACATATACTACACTATATGTACAGAACGTAGATGATTCACACTAATGTATGCTAGAATGAATTTTGGGTTGTGTTCTGAGCCATTCGTTCCCATACTTGGCAATTAAGCCATTCGACTGGCGAGGCAGAAACTATGTATCCGTAGATAAAGTTGACTGTCCTCCGACCCTTATCTCTCAGCAATGATGATACGACGATCTATCACTATATCTTATATAGTAGTAGATGATGTCTTAGTATTACATTATGTGAGTTCATCTTAATTCTGTTACATCCTTCAGATACTAGATACGATAAGAACATATACTACACTTTATGTACAGAACGTAGATGATTCACACTAATGTATGCTAGAATAAATTTTGGGTTGTGTTCTGATCCATTCGTTCCCATACTTGGCAATTAAGCATGTGAAATATAACTGATTATGTTTAGTTTGTCTTACGATACAGATTTTCACATCCAAATTGAAATGGATCGTTACTTCGTTGTTCGTACATGGATGTACTAGCGGATCAACCTCCTGGACCGTAGGTACTTATAAGTATTGACCGTATCGGATTAGTATCGATCTATCGTTTTGGTATGGGCCGTATCGGTTGGTATTGGTCTTAGCGAATTGGTATCGTCCTATCCGATATGTATCGGCCGTATAGCTAGGATTCATATTGGCCTTATCGATTTGGTATCGGTCATATCCGATAGGTATCGGCCATGTTGGATTATTATATACCATTTCGGATTAGTATCATGGAAGGTTTAGTAACAACTGTACTTGGATTTCTCTCTTCTAGAGCTAGATTACCATTGTAAGAGAGTCACGAGAGCGTAGATGGCCAGTTACAGAATATACATACTTCCTTTTCAATCTCGCTTTTCCTGATGGAAAAGGAAGTATGTATGTTACTGTAACTGGCCAATCACGATCTGGTGATTCTCTTGCAATGGTATTCTAGCTCGAGAAGAGAGAAATCCAAGTACAGTTGTTACTAAACCTTCCACGATACTAATCCGAAATAGTCTATACTAATCCAACACGGCCGATACCTATCAGATATGACCGATACCAAATCGATAAGGCCATATGAATCCTAGCTATTCGGCCGATACATGTACATATCGGATATAGGACGATACCAATTTGTTAAGGCCAATACCAATATGATACGTCCTATACCAAACCGATAGACCGATACTAATCTGATACACTAGATACTAAGTACATCTGGCCTATACCAGCGGATCCACAAATTACTGCACGATAGGCCCAACGACTCCAGTTACATCAGGTTATTGGTGAGTACATGATTACATAATAATTCTGTTAGTCTTGTGATACAGATTTTTACTCTCTCATGCTACCAACGTCACAACTTTTCCAGTGCTGCTCCCTCTAATGATGATGAACACAAAAAACCAACGTCATAACTTTTATAACTTGAGTAAATTTCTTTACCCTATATGAAAATTTCTGTTGTCAGAAAGATGGATCCTAGGACTCGTCGAGGTGGTGCTGCTAGTCGAGGAAGGGGTCGAGGCAAGAAACCCTTGGAGGTCGACACGGAGGAAGTCTCCGTCGTCAAACAAGAGCCGGCGACTGTTAAGGAGAAGGTGTTACCAAAGGTCGAGGTCAAGGAAGAACCGATGACCATCAGGGAAGAGATTGCTCCCAAGCTTGAAGCTAAGGAGGAGCCACCGTCAGAGAGTAGTAGCATCGGGACCGACCCTCCTGTCCCTACAGAAGACCTCAACCAGATTGAGCCTTCGTATGCAAAGTGGCTGATAGAATGGTACATGTCTCAACGCAACTATCATCCCTGGCTGTGAGGATTCATCGTCTGACTTGTGATCTTTGTTGAGGCCAAAGTTGATTTTCCTATGTGTTTTGGAATATTTGTGAAAATTTTGGAATATTTGTGCTATGATCGGTCGCCAGCGATGGATATTAGGTTACTATAACTGGCCAACTCTTTCCTATGTGTTTTGGGATATTTGTGAAAATTTTGGAATATTTGTGCTATGATCGGATTATAACGATGGATATTAGGTTACTCTTCCGGATAATTTATGTCTATTTTATATTAATTTGGTTTGGTCTATATGATTCTTGGATAATTGGTGTGCATTAAATTCGTATGTGCATATTTGGTCTATGTGATTCTTGGATAATTGGTGTGCATAATATATTTGGTCTATGTGATTGTTGGATAATTGGTGTGCATTATATATTGGTTTGGTTTATGCAAATTTTTGCGAACAGGAAAAGTGCTGTAATTTTTTTCAAAATATTCTCAGTTAGCGACGGACTTGTGACCGTTTTGCGACGGTTACCACCAGTTTTCGACTACTTTTCGACGGTTATTCCGTCGCTATCTGGATATTTGAAAATGTTCCCAGGTAGCGACGGATGGTCGACGGATTATCCGTCGGCATGGTATATTGTTCGACGGAATAGCGACGACCTATCCGTCGCCCTTGTTCTGGAAATAACAAGAATTTTCAGAACAAGATCGACGGTTAATTCGTCCGTATTTCGTCGATATATATCGACGGAATAGCGACGACTTATCCGTCGCCATGTTGCTGGAAATGACATGAATTTCCAGAAGCTGATCGACGGATTTTTCGTCAGAAAACCGTCGCTAATCCGTCCTTTGTTATCGAAGGCGTCGACGGATTAGCGACGGCATGATACACTCTGATACGCTATTACGACGGGTTACCGACGGAAATTTATATCGCTATTGTCTACACATTTCAGTACTTAATACTTGAAAAGGACGCTAGTCCGTCGGAACGTCGTCGCTACTGCTTTGTATTGTTAAGTCGATAAAACGTCGCTATTCCGTCGCATGTCGACTACGTAGCGACGGACAGTTATTAGCGACGAGCTGATTGCCGACATATTTTTTTGGTCAAAATCTGTCAGTGATCGGTCGCTAATTATAATTACCGTCGGATTGGCGACGGATATAGCCGTCGCTAAATCGATAAATTTTGGTAGTGTAAGAATATTCGAAGATTTGTGTCTCATCATGCACTTGGTAGGATATTCGAGGAGATGAAGGGTATAGATAATACCGATGTAGATCCCCTCCTTTGTGGTTGTGTGTTAAGGAGAACTTGCGGGTTGCCTTGTGCACATAAACTTGCAGTGTTGAAACGGGATGGTCAGGTTATCCAGTTAGATATGGTTGACAGATTTTGGACGAAGTTGGATTATGAACCCTCCAAAACGGACAGTGTAGCTGATGCAGATGTCCGAAGTCGTTGGGTGGAGACCATGGGAACTATTAATCATATGTTCGATGCGGCTACCGATGCTCAAAGGTTGTTGATGCTGAAAAGACTTCGGGAGATATCAGTTCCTTCGTCATCTTCACTGCTTGAACCAGTGGGCTACAGACGACCTCGTGGTAGGCCAAGTAAGACAAAAATCCGCACTTCACATTCGACCAAGCGTGAACCAATCAAATTTGAAATTGTTGAGTCTGCTCATGATAGTTGTTCACAGTTGGATGAAACTATAATGCTCGATGGACCTTCTTCGGTAAAACCAATGTTCACTTCTATCCGAAGGGGAAAGCAACATGTTCGACGGAAGTCATCATGCAATGCCACCGATATTGCATATATAGGACAAGTTCCACCTCAACATCATCCGTATGTATTGAGTACGAAAAATGTAATAGGGGATGGATATTGTGGTTTTCGATGCATAGCCCATGCACTAGGGCTGGAGGAGGAATCTTGGCCAAAAGTACGTAGTGACCTCATCCAAGAGATCACACTCTTGGGAGATATATACAACAGATGTAACTTGATTAGAGGGTCTCCAAAACAGGTACTTGAATCTTTGAATTACTTCGTAGCCCCGATTTTTGACCGCAAGTACTGGTGGTCATTTTCCGATATGTACTACTTGGCGGCGTCGGCCTACAACATGGCCATCGTTCACATGCACGGTGATGTCAACGTTATATTTCTACCCATGAGGACACAATTTCCAGCCAACCCTCGGCTTGTATGCAGGGCATTTGTTGATACCAATCATTTCATCGTTGGTAAAGTTTATTTTCTAATGTAAGTTTGAGGTTGTATCATTTCATCGTTCACATGCACGATTAATGTGTTTTTATTTATTTGTATGCAGGTAAATTTGGCCTCAGACGCACCACTACCACCCATTATCAACAGATGGTCTACTCTGCGTCTTCCATGTGCTGCTGGTTGGGGCAAAATTTATAAACAACGGATTGAAAAGTATCGTGAAAGTGTTCCCTCCAAAAGTTCACATGTTGATGGTGATCCGATTAGTTTGGACGATTAGTGTGAAACTCAGTTTATGTGAAATTTTACCATGATAAGATCAATGTACTGTATTTTTCAATGTACTGTATTTTGATGAGATGTTCAATGTACTGTATTGTTCAACATTATGAGATGTTCAATGTACTGTATTTTTATGAGATGTTCAATGTACTGTATTTTTCAATGTACTGTATTTTTGTGAGATGTTCAATGTATTGTATTGTTCACCATTATGAGATTTTTATGAGATGTTCAATGTACTGTATTGTTCTGCATTCTCTTGAAAATTATACTGCTCGACCATTACAGGTCGAACAAAATCCTTCTGTTCGACCATTGCAGGTCGGACAACACCCTACTGTTCGACAATGACAGGTCGAACAGACCATTTATGTTCGACAATTACTGGTCGGATAATACCCTACTGTTCGACCATTACAGGTCGAACATCACCCTTCTGTTTGACCATTACAGGTCGAACATCACCCTGTTGTTCGACCTGTAACTGCCGAACAGAAGAATGTTGTTCGACCTTTACTGGTCGAGCAGTACAATTTTTAGCAAAAAAAAAGTTTACAGAGTTCAAAATGAGCACATAATGGACACATAAACTGAGTACATTTTCAGTACATTTGTAGAGTTCAAAATGATCACATAATGGACACATAAACTGAGTACATTTACAGAGTTCATAACAAAGCACAGAGTTCATAACAAAGCACAGAGTTCATAAAAAAGTTCACAACAGAGTTCATAACAAAGTTCACAACAGAGTTCACAACATAGTTCACATAAACTGAGTACATGTGCTTCCTCTTGTTCCTCTTCTTCCTCGACATGTTCCTCATCATCTTCTTCTCCAGTACGTTACTGCTCGCTAATTTGACTTGCAACAATTGTTGGACTAGTACGTGCAGCTGCCTCTTCTTCCGCAGCACATTGCTCTTGTATTTGAATCGGAGCAACTATTGCTCCTTCTTGACGACTGCTACGTGCAGCTGCCAACTCTTCTAACCGACGCCTCCTTGTAGAAGCTGTAGGTCGTCTCCTAATATATGTCATTCCTGCTAAATTGAATGAAATATCAAAAATTAAACAATATATACAGTCAAAATGAACTGTTCGACCAACACTGGTCGAACAAATATATACTGTTCGACCATTACAGGTAGAACAAGAACCTACTGTTCGACATATACAGGTCGAACATAAGCAGGATGTTCGACATATGTTTGTCGAACAATATGTGAGTGTTCGACATATTACTGTCGAACATCTGCACAAGTGTTCGACTTCGTGTTGTCGAACGTACGATTTTTTGCCCGGCCAACCAGGCTCGGGCAGAACAGCGAAAATCGAAGAAAAAAAAACGAAAATGAAGATGCACGGGCTAGAAAATGACGGGTTTTTGAAACCCTAATTCAGTGATCCTAAACGAAAGACTCAGTTCGAAGTAATGGTGAGGTTCAATTTGAAAAACTTACCATATTGTTGGGATTGGGGTTCATCTTGGGATCGATCTTTGGATTGGCCCGCCATTGTAACGAAACAAACTCCTTGTCGTCGAACGGGAAGGGGGGTTCGGCCGCTTGGTCTTCGGGAGAGAGAAGAGAATGGAGTGTTAGTGGTGAATAGAAATGGGGTGTGTTTAGTTTTGTATAGAATGGGGTGTACTTAGGATTATTTGTTTGAGAAGAGAGGAGAGTGGGGTGTGCTTAGAAAGGGCATTTCTGTCAAAGAGTGGGGTGTGCTTAATATGTTTTTAAGTTTTATTAAATATATATGGGGTGTACTTAGTAATTGGGGTATCCTTAGCAAGTCTTGGGGTGTGTATAGCCGGGCCCAAATAAATTAGGGTCCATATTTTAACTATTTCAATTTTTTCAACTTAATATCCTAAATTTTGGAAAAAGACAATTTGATACCTCAAATATAATTGTACAACTAAATATTCTGTAAAAAAAAAAGACAAAAATATCTCCACCGACCTTCTCTCCCCATCCCCCCTCTCTCTACTGCGACGGGATAGGGGGAAGAGGGGGTAGTTTAGTCAACAAAATTAAATAAAAAGGTTAAAGCCTGACTAACGAGGATGTCAAGTTAAAATATTAAATATTTGATGATATTAAGTTATCTTCTTTTAAAGTTTAGGGTATAAGTTAAAAAATGAAATAGTTGAATGTATAGTTGCAATTTAGCCCAACAATATATCTAATATTTTGACCATATTTCTTATGTTCTTTGGATTCTAATTGAAATCAGAATGAAAATAAATAGATTTTGAATGTGATCTTTACTTTGACATGGAGCATACACAAGACCAGCTTTATCTTGATTCTCGTCTATTTGGTTCCTTTCAAAACAAACATGAGAACTCACAAAACTTGATCCAAGAGTTGGGATGACTCCGTTAGGTCTTTTCGGTCCGGAGCCAGACGGTAATGGACCTACAACCCTTGCTTGTGGACCAGCTGCAGAGACAAAAAGTGTCCAAGTTCATGTGAGTTCTCACTATATTCCTACAACCAAATAAGTCCTAATGGGACATGTTAGAGTACTACTAGTCTTTGACCCGCAACTTATGTGGGTTCCAATTTTGGATACAAGTTCTAGTTGTATATAAGCTCCAGCTTGGATAAGAGTAGGGGTGAGCATTATTCGGTTTTGGACCAAAAATTGAACCGAACCGCACCGAATAAGAGATTCGGTTCGGTTTAAAAAAAATCGGTTCGGTTTTGGTTTTGAAAATACTAAATTTTCTTAACCGGTTTCGGTTTTGGGTTTCGGTTTCGGTCCAAAACCGAAAACCGAATAAGAAAATTTAGTTACTATATATATATATATATATATATATATATATATATATATATATATATATATATATATATATATGTGTGTGTGTGTGTGTGTGTGTGTGTGTGTGTGTGTGTGTGTGTGTGTGTGTGTGTATGTATATACTATATATATAGGTATTAATATATAAATGTATATACTATAGGTATATACTAAATAAATTTAGATATATTTAGTTACTATATGTATAAAGAAAAGAAAAAATGCAAATAAACCGAAAATTGAATAAACCGAAAACCGAACTGATTTAATTCGGTTCGATTTGATTCGTTTATGGGCCAATTCGGTTCGGTTTCGTTTTACTTATTCGATTTTCGGTCCAATTCGGTTTTCGATTATTCGGTTCGATTTGAACCGATTTAACCGAATGCTCACCCCTAGATAACAGTCCTTTTACATACGATCACTACAAAATTTAAATCGTTTCGAGTATTTCACTAGAATAAATACAAGAGCTACTAAAACCTTATAATTTATGTGTCTTGCCTCATTCCTAGAGTACAGGAGACCGGATTATTGGTCCATTATTGGTTGTAATTTTGATACTAACAATCATATGTTAATTAATATATTTGTGTAAAATATGGGACTGGAATTGCTTTGTAGTAAAGACGAAAAGCATGGATGTTGTCACGTCCTAGATCCAGAATACTAGAGAATGGGGATAGACAAATGCCAGCTATGCATACGGAGTACGTCAATACCCCGAGATACAGTCATGATTGTTATAGACACAGGCGGTATCTACGTGCCAATAGTCAAGTCCTAGAGTCTCAATCATGACAAGAAAGGAGCAGTAAAAAAAATCACATATAATGAATAAGTATTGGCAATAGAATATGATCATGAAGTCAACAACTATATATAAGCTACTAATTAGAGTTCAATAGTACATGACTCCAAAACTAGATGCAGACTAATATGTAGTCATGTTGTCCATAGACATGAACAAACTCTCAAAACTTAGGCTAATACGTGTATGTGGCTAAACATCCAAAATAATACATACAACGTAGATAATATGAACACGTAGTCGAAAGGAAAGTGACCCACTCATGCTCGTGTCTCGATCCTTTAGGTGTGCACTGAGCGAAAGGTAAGGTAGATCTTTTGGCTCTGCTACAGATCTGGTCATGTAAAACTAGTAGGTCGGACAACAAATAACAAGTACCACAAGAAAGCTCTAGGGTAAAGTCAAAACTGGCATGCAAGCAATACAACGAAAACAACATCTAACAATTATAAGAAAAACAATAATAGGGTAGGGGTCGTGTGGCACCAATTGCAATATGCCCGAAGAAGTTAACAAAAAGTAAATCTAACTATTGCAAAAAATATAAACAATAAATAATTCATTGGCCACATCAATCATAACTGTCTTCCAAAATTCTATAAAATATGATTGTTATGTTAACTTAAAAAAAAGAATATAAATCATTTAATAAGAGAGTAGCTTGTCACCTACTTGCTTGTCACATCTCTCCTTCACCTTATTATCAAAGGGCTCGCTACCTATACATCCTACCCCTTTCTTCCATTTGTAGGCAACCCTAAAGGGGGTGAATAGGTTGAAGTCAATAAATACCAATTAAAACTAAGCAATTAATAAATGTTAGGACCTGCACCCGGATGTTCGGGCACGAGTGTGTTGGTACGTCCAGCCTATGTCACAATACTAACGGTAAACACTGTCTAGTCCTTAATAATAAACACTTCCAATGTTTTTATCAATATGTACTAAATCACAGCATGCTAAGGAGGATATGAAATAAGGAAAGATCAAACCAAAGTAACATCACCAAAATCATCCAAAGTTGCAAATCTAAAAAAATCTACAATTTTATATATAGGACAAGTAATAACTCTAGAGACAAATCCGGTCAATATCTAAAGGGAACGAAACTAGTGCGTAAAACTGGAATATGGAAGATACTAGCCTAGATATCTTCAGAGATCAACTCGGTCCATTGGTGCATCAAGATAGGTCTCAATTATAGCATCAATCTGAAGTCCAAGAACGTGGGGCACAACACTCCTAAAATATTGTTATCCGGTCAGGATTGTAGCAAGTACATACATGATAAACTATTCATACATGATAGAGACTATATAACATAAATAGACTGCTACGATTCGCTTCCATTTTTTGAGATACAAGTACGTGGCCAAGTCTAGCCTACGTCGCAGCATCGACGGTAGTACGCTGTCTAGACCTCAATGTAAATCTCGAAACCAAATATAAAATATTTGTTCACAAAATTATCTATTTGCTCATTCACAATAGCTATTCAATTTTACAACTCCAATAATACATCAAATAATATTCGAAAATAAACCCGCTAAATATATAAATTCAAATTCTATCTAGAATCTACGATTGGCCTCCAAAATGCTCTACCTCCGCAGAAAGGTCCAAAATGCATAAGATAGCAAGTCACCTACAACGATCCAGTCAGGAAAGGAGGAAAGTACAATCCTATTGCAATAATGTAACTCAGCATAAAATAAAGCTAGATGATAGAGATGAAATATAGCAATAAAGGAAACATGTATATGAACTGGAAGTAATAGCACGTACAAGAAGATCACTGGCAAGAACATGTATAAATAAGAGAACATGTATAAATAAGATAACTGGACAATGAACATGAACAAGTAAGACTAACAGACAGTGTGTGTAAAATAACTTTTGACATGTGAACGGCTGGCTAATACGGCACATCATATAGATGGCTATCCACAAAAAAAAGGTACGACTAACCTATACGTGAGTTGTATGACTTAGCTATCCAGAATAACAATAATTAGGATTTGTTCACATTCCTACATAGTATTGTCACAACCCGCACCCAAATATTCAGGTACGAGTATGTGGGCCACGCCTAGCCTACGTTGCAGTATCATCTGTAAAACGCTGTCAAGTACCCAATAAAATATCTACAATATTTATGATCTACGATAACAATATGTACTCAAATCACAGACGACTAAGGCAGATATGTATAAGAAAGATAGTAGTAATACTGAAACAACCAGAATCTACAAATGATTATATATATCAAGAGACAAATCCGACAACGAAAAACAATCTAAGTAAGGAATAATGGCCTAGAGCTCTTAGAGGTCAACTCACGATCAATAGAACATCGAGATCTATCTCAGCTAGCATTGCCATGTAGTCCAAGAATGTGGGACATAACAACTCCTAAAAATATGGTTATCCTGTCAGGATTAGAGTAAAGTACATAAACTAACAATAGTTTCATTAAATTGACAAAATCTATAAGTAACAGTGAGATGAAAATACATGATGGATAAGTAATACTAAATAGTGGAATAGTAGGGAAATCATGTGAGCATATCATGGTACAATGTACTGTAGTAATCAGGAGTACGGTGCAACAACATGTAATATAGAATAGAGCATGTACCACTAAACAGTGCCTTGAGATATTAGTTTATTATGTGATCGGCTTTGGACTAGGATCAGGCTATCCATATGACCGGCTATGCACAAGTACAAGTACAGGTAAACCTGGAATCAGGCCGGCCATACATGGAAGCTATGCACAAGTACAAGTAAGGTCAGGCTACACCCTACGTGTGGCGAGGGTGAGCTATTGTCATGACCCGCACAGCTTTTCGGATACAAGTCTGTGTCCAAGTCCAACCTACGTCGCAGTGTCGGCGGTAGAAAGCTGTCTATAACTCACGGTCACAGAAATCTAGGACAATCAAGGCAATCTATATCTTATCCACAGAAATAGGGTACAACCAACTCCAATAAGTAACAAATAAATACTGAGAACTGAATACTGGAGAATAATATAAAATGAAGTTTCAAGTTATCAAGAATTCAAGTCACGTCCAGTGGATACAAATCCACTACCAGTAGACGAAAATAAAATAGAGACATACAAATAAAATAACAGGATCTGACTATGCTAAGCATCAATGGCATCATCAGCTGCAGTGGTATCGTAACACGGCTCGTACACCTGCTCGCCTTCACCTAGATCAAACTTGGCTAAACCTGAAGAGATCATCATGTCCTAGGGGACTAGCAAGATACATAAAAACAGGCCTACTATTATGACAGTAACATGTATGGAAGATAAGAACAGTACAAGAAGAACATCTAAGAAATGACATGTCATATAGAAAATGTAATACTAGACTTGGCTAACAATCAATCGAATAACTCATATAAACTGTAGTACAATGCAAGATAATCCCAATCTATAGTATGTCTCGATTGTAGTATAATGTAAGATACTCCCAATCGACAATAGTCAATCATAGTATCAATCTTCTCTCTTACAAGATCTGGTCAAGTCAATCAAGGGCATAGCGACATAGTACTGGCACTACCAAAATAAGTCATATCAGCGACGTATTTAGCGACACAAAGATAGTTCATCGCTAATATTTGGGGTTCTAGCGACGTTAGTATAAAACGTTGCTGTTTGTTGCCAACAGCGACTAAATAGCGACGTCTAGCGGCTACAATTTGTTAAATGGGAACCTGCGTTGCAAGTTTGTCGGTACCCGTCGCTGAAATAGCGACGTGTAGCGACGAACTTTAAGCAGCGTCGTCGTTTATTATATGTCAGTGACGTTTAGCGACGTCCTATAAGGACGTCGCTAATCGTTTCATATAGCCAGCGAGGGTTTCCTTTTCGATCATTCACAATTTTCCCCCCCCAATTTTGGGCGCGCTCCTCCTCCGCGACGCTCCTTCGGCGATTTACCTCCTCCGGCCTCCTCCTTCGCGGCGCTCCTCCGGCGATCTCCCTCCTCCGGCCTCCTTCTTCTCCTCCTCCTCCTTCCTCAGGTAGCTCCTCCTTCTCCTCCTCCTCCTTCCTCAGGTAGCTCCTCCCCAGTTTCTCCTCGTCTTCTAGCTTTCTCTCTCGCTTCTAGTTCGTGTCCACGAGAGCGTGGACTCGCTGCGGGGGATACGAGACTGACAGTGGACTCGCTGCGGGGGACACGAGAGCGTGGACTCGCTTCTAGTTCGTGTGACACCTATTTTGTTGGTTTGGACAAGTCGTGTCCCACTGTGTGGACACGAGAGTCACAGTGTGACACCTATATACTGATACTGGGAGTTTTTTTAGGCATATCAACTGTCAATTTGATGTTTTGCTTGGATTCAAATTCTAATTTAGGGTTCGAGCCCTATTTACTGATACTGGGAGTTTTTTGGGCATTTTCAGGGTTTTGAAATGATGAATAAATTGACTAATAATTATTATCGAGTCCTATAAAATTTTAGCTATGTCGCGAAGGATGGACTTTCTGTTCAGTACCCTTTGACTGAATTAAGTTGACCTGAATACCATATTTTAAACCCTAAATCTATGGTACGACATCGTGATCAGGACATAGTCCCTGCAGCCATTCGACTGGCGAGGCAGAAACTATGTAGCCGTAGATAAAGTTGACTGTCCTCCGACCCTCATCCCTCGGCAATGATGATACGACAACCTATCACTATATCTTATATAGTAGTAAATGATGTCTTAGTATTACATTATGTGAGTTCATCTTGATTCTGTTATATTCTTCAGATACTACATACGATAAGAACATATACTACACCATATGTACAGAACATAGATGATTCATACTAATGTATGCTAGAATGAATCTTGGGTTGTGTTCTGAGCCATCCGTTCTGCTACTTGGCAAAAAATCGAATTTATTATACTTTATCTGCTTTCGAAAATGTACTCAAATTACATGATGGTTCCTTTAGTTAGCTTGCTTATGTTACAATTATATTAGCTTGCTTACCAGATGGCACCCATGACCCGAGGAGCGGCACGTCGTTTGAGGGAAACAGTGAATGCTGAGGTGGCTCCTCCTACAGTTAAGGAGGAAGTGGCACCGGTTGCTAGTGAGACAGGGAGTTCTATTCATCCAGCACCGGTAGCTAGTAAGACCGGGAGTTCTATTCGTACAACACTTGCAAGGGACAACATCTCTCCTCACGCCAAAGATCTCGCTTTTTCGAGGTGGTTGCGTGATCGTATCACTGAGCGTTTGCGTGAGCTGCGTGGTTCTCATTAGCTATTAGTACTTATTTCTATTGGACTTTTTGTATTGGGTTGTTTTTATATTAGACTATTTGTATTGGACTACATATATGAATTAGTACTGTGTCAATCTTTGGATTGTATTGGTACTACGACCCTCATCCCTCAGCAATGATGATACGACAACCAACCAGAGAGGATACTCTGAGAGATCCATCTGAGTAGGACGTATACTCTGAGAGATCACCTTTACAAGTATGATATCAGTAGTGGGATTGAGTGTGTACGTCCTACTCAGATGGGTCTCTCACTGTTACTATTTTTTCTGACAGCATGGTGGATGTGCTCCGTCAACGGATTTTTGCTCCGAGCCAAAAACTTTGCCCCAGAGCTCAAGTGGACATCTTTCGTGTAGAGCTCGAGTGAGAGGTTCCTGACAGCATGGTGGTCTTCTTTGTCAAAGTATCCGTGCTCATCACACATTGGTTGTGGGACGAGCACGTATACTTTAACAAAGGAGACCACCATGCTGTCAGGAACCTCTCACTCGAGCTCTACACGAAGGATGTCCACTTGAGCTCCGGGGCAAAGTTTTGGCTCGGAGCAAGAATCTGTTGACGGAGCACATCCACTATGCTGTCATAAAAAATAGTAACGGTGAGAGACCCATCTGAGTAGGACGTACACACTCAATCCCACTACTGATATCATTCTTGTAAAGGTGATCTCTCAGAGTATACGTCCTACTCAGATGGATCTGCAGAGTATCCTCTCCGGTTGGGTTGTGTTCTGAGCCATCCGTTCTCACACTTAAAATACATATTAATTAGAACTGTGTTTTGTATTTTCGGCGAAACCAGGGATCTGATTCTGTATTTTGTATAGTGGTGGCCCATGCAGGTCAGTCTTTGCAATTAATGCAAAGTCGTGGTAGTACTTGAGCTTATCTGTACTACTGCGAGCCTGCCCTAGGATTAAGGTTGAGTAATGGAATAATTTAGGATTTTGGTACTCAGTCACATATTAGGAACTCTTGGTAGATTCCAGGGATGACCCCTGGGAATATTATTTCGAAGGCTTTCAAAACTTTTTCCCATTCATTCCTGTCCGTCCTGATTTCTGAAATATCTGTCCGTGTCAAACTTTATTCCTTCTTGGGATGAGTTTGTGGACCCCAGAGGGAAGGTATAAGTTGGACTTGTATATCATCTAGGTTGGGGAGAGAATATGATTTACCAACCTCGTATCATGGTCGAGGTTTGTTTTAGATTATATCCCACCATTTTCTATCTTGACCTAGGTAGTACCCTCGGGACTTTCCCTAAGATTTTCCTCTGAACCCCATCTCGGAAGTTGTTTCCGTTGTTTCTATTAACTTACCCTTGACTTGTCGTTGAAATTTAAATCTTAATATTCGTTGTTGACCTTTGATTTTGTTTCGGATAATTCTTTTAAGAATTGAGTTAAGATATCCTGATAAACATATTTTTGGATGAGGACGATGAGAACGGTATGTGTCTACTTTATTTATGGAGTTTAGAATTCATCGCAGTCATATTAGCTAGCGGGACAAGGACATGGAGCCTGATTTGGATATACTATCCTAGTTATGTCATTTAGATTCTCTTGCAGCCATACCGGTTGGCGTGGTAAGGAATCTAGATGACATGATTATAGGGTGTATACCATAGTTATGGACTTTATTGTTTATTACCGCTATGCTTACTGGCGTGGCGAGAATTCTGGCAACATGATTTTGGATAGACGTGTATGGTTATCAGGTCATATCTTAAGTTGATTCACTTCTTTACCAATTAAGCAAGATAATTCCTACCATTATTTCTTGTTTATCATTATTTTCTCTCCCATCGCATGATGATTTTCTCATCTTACCGTCATTTCCTTTGCCTTGTTTAGCTATTTCTTGATTATACAAATCACCTATCTCGTATCTACATCTGTTATCTACACTTGAAAACTCTAAAGATTTTGAAAATTTCATATCTAAATTGTTTCTTAAATTTTGATATTGTTAAGATTTTAATTCCCATCTGTCCATGACCAATCAATTTTGGTCGTCTTGTTTATCGTGCCAAAGGGTCTTGGTTGCTGTCTAGACTCTAGATGACTTCAAACTCCTTTGTGACTTGGGTTCCTTCCTAATAGTGCTTTTAGGACTTTGATTTTGAATTCATGATTTTATAGTCTTTCATAGCTGAACTTGGATCTTGATCGTGCTTATGTAACCTATAATCTAATTTCTATCCAATCTATCTCTCAATCGTGCTATTCTCAAATTTTTCTCTCCATTTGCTTCTCTTAGCCTTGTTTTAGATCATGACTATCTAAGTTTGATTTTCATGATCTTGATAATCTTAACCCTCAAATCGTGCCAAGTGAACTTAGACTATTTCGATTTCAATCGCGTTCGAACTTGGATCGTATTTCATGATTTTATTAATCATACTCCTTAATCTTTGATCGAGCCTGTATGACCTTGACTTCGATTTTGTTGTGTCTGAAATTTCATCTCAACCTTGCCAAACCTTATTTTGGTCATGGTTAGCTTTTCATCTTGATCGGGCCTGTGCGACTTTTGGGTTGATTTCCATCAACCTAAGTCCTACGGATCACCCCGTACTTGAACTTCAATTATATCTTCAATTCTCTTAATCGTCTCTAAAATCGTGCCATAATGACTAGACTTATTCCTGAAATCATGCACATATAATTTTGTTCATATCATGATTCTATCGTGCCAAATCCCTCATCGTGCCTGAACCATTGTAAATCGATTCTCTTGATCGTGCAAACTCGTCACTCTTGGATCGTGCCTAAATTATTGCCTAAATTTTCTATCATGTTTTAACCCCACTACCAACCTTTAATTTCGAGGACGAAATTTTTATAAGGTGGGTAGGATTGTAAGCCCCTGAATTTAGGGCTTATTTTTTTTATTTTAATAATCAATTAATTAGAATATTATTATTTGATTATTATTTGATTTAATGCTCTTTACCATGACTTGGAATTCTAGAGCATCAGGGATGCCAGTCTCTGGAAACTTCCTTCTTGGAGTTTGTAGTAGACGAGGTTATCTTCATTTTGATATATCCTGTCCCACTTGAACTTGTTCCCTTGTACTCTTTTTGCTTCGCGCAAGTTCGGGTCAATTTAGACCATTTAAATTATTAATTGATTTCCCACTCTTTTTCTTGATCCCCATAAGCACGTTACCGTGGCTTTTAATTTAGGAGCACCAGACTAGACTTTTTCTTGAAACCAACTTGTCATGCCTGATCTACTCGAGACGCTCTTCACCCCTGACCTTCGTGTCCCACTCAGACACTCCATTTTGTGCTCCATTTCCTTCGCACAACTTTCGGTTCAAATTAGGCCAATGAAATATCTGCCGTAAAACCTAATTTAATTTCCCATTTAATTTCGGGACCCGACATCGACCCAACCTAGTCGACCCCAAATATGGACATGGTCCACACGAAGCCTACTACCCACATGAAACTTGTGTCCCATTTATTGGAGTCCCCGTATATTATTTATTTACCCATGATTAGAAATCCCTATTTTTAATTCGAATATTGCCTCTTGTCCGATTTTGGCCCGACCCGGCTCGACCGGACCCGAGCCCAAGCTCCACATTGTTCTTTCATGACTGCCCAAATACTCTACATAATTTTCCTATTTTTCCTATTTTAAATATCTATTTATTCTCTCTCTACTTTATAAATATCTCCTATATATATATATACATATATATATATATATATATATATATATATATATATATATATATATATATATATATATATATAAGCAAATATCTTTCTCTCTTTTTACTAACACCTACAACCCCCCCATGTGTAGCCGACCTACATCACCCCCTCTCTCCTACTTTCTATTTCTCTCTCTCTCTCTCCATCTTATTAATATCTCTCACTAACTCTCTCCCTCACTTTAATATCTACACACATATTATAATATCTCTCCTTTCCTACACCTCACCCCCTTACATCACCCCCTCTCTCCCTCCTGTGCACGAACAGCCCCCTATTCCTCTCTATTCTCACTCTCTCAAATATCTCCCTCTCTATTCTCACCCTCTCACTCTCTTTCTATGTTATAAACACACACACACATAAAACACTCTTTCTCTCTCCTCCCAAACAACTCACAGCTCCCTTATCCCTCCATGGCCGACACCCCTACCCCCATTCCCAGCCTCCTTCTTCTTTTCTCCTCCTCTATACTCCATCATCATCATCATCCTAACACCACCATCACCCTAACTATCATCACCAACACTTCCACCATTACAAGCAACACCATCACCTCCACCACCCGAACCACTCTCCTCCTCCTTCCTCACCCTCGCTGGCTGAGCCACCGCGCACGCCGCCTGGCTGAGCCACCACGGCGCCGCTGCGAGGCTGCAAACAGCAGCAGCAACATCGCAGTAGTGGCTGCCGCGCCACCCCGCGCGAGCGCGCGCGCATGGGCGTGGCCGCGCGCCACCACGTGGCCGGCCCGCCGCCCCCGTGAGCCCCCCATGGCCGGGCGACCTCGGGTGAGGCCCCCCTTGCCGCCTTCGTCGTCCCCGACGCGGGAAACGGACGATTCGTGCGTTTTGCACGGGATCCCGCCGTGACGCGCGATTTCGAAATTCAAAAAGTTCGCTTCGGAGCAGCAACTTCGCGCTAATTTTTTGGACAATCCGACCGTTGGATTGGCGATTTCTTCGCTCCGTCTCAATCTCGGTATATACCCCTTCATCCCTCTTAAATTTCACCCGTTAATTTCGTCGTTTGATACATCAAAACCGGCCACCAAGTTGACGTTTTAAATTGAACTATTTTTGGACAGTTTTGCGACGCCAACTTCGCGGGTTCGTATCTTCGTCATCGCAGCTCCGTTTTGCGCGCCACCAGTTCCGGTGCACAGCTGGTATAACCCTCTTCCTGCCCCCTTTAGATTTCATTTCAGTTTGAGCTTGTTAGGTCGGTCGAATTCGACGCCAAAGTTGGCCGTTCGAATTCTTAGTGTTGCACTTGTAAAATTCCATTTTTGAACCCGGGACTCCGGATTCAATTTCTGACACCACCAGTAGACTCGTGGCGTCGTTCTGGCATGTTTTCATATAATGTTTGCTTGATTTGGAGAACGTGGGCCCTGGCACGCATTTCGGTGCAAAGCGGGTCCCACTTTCTGAGTCAACGGGACTTTTTGACGCCGGCTCATCGGAATCCAATTCCGGATATACCGTTGAGTTCGTATCGTCATTCTGGACTCGTTGACATATAATTTGCTAGGTTTTAGTGGACGTTGGTTTCGGCACGCATTTCGGTGCAAGTCGGATACCAATATCCGGGTCAACGTGTCATTTTGAGTTCGGCTCATCGGAATCCAATTCCGGATATACCGTTGAGTTCGTATCGTCATTCTGGACTCGTTGACATATAATTTGCTGAGTTTTGAGGACATTGGCTCCGACACGCTTTTTCGTGCAAATCGATTTCCAATGTTCGCGTCAACGGACCAGTTTGAGATCGGGTCAACGGAATCCAATTCTGGATATACCGTTGGGTTCGTATCGTCATTCTGGATTCGTGGACATATAATTTGTTAGGTTTTGTGCACTTTTATTTCGGCACATTTTTCGGTGCAAAGTGTGTCCAACGGCGGACATCATTTTGGCCCAAAATTACCGTTTTGCCCCTGTGTCCAAATTGGACTTTTGGACAGGCTATCCTAGCTGATTTGACCATTCTGGACACGTCGGTGATGTTAGTTTTATCATCCGACAACATTTGTAGATTTCTTCTCTTTTTGTGTTATCCTATTATTATAATATTTTCTCCTTTGGGTTGTTTTAGAGACCCATCGATTTCAGTGATTTCTAAATCATTGAAATTCATAAGTTGACCTTGTAGATGTTTATAGAGACTAGCTTGACCATGGTTGACTATTTTGACTAGACGTCGAAGTAGAGTCAACATTTGACCTAGGTTAGACTAGTTTTGACCCTGGTTGACCACAGTTGACTATTTTGACCAAAGTCAACCGGAAGTCAACCGTAGCCTAAAATTTACTAGAACTGGACCGAAGTTGACCCGTTGACCCAAAGTCAACTATTAGTCAACGTTAGTCAAGTTTGACCTAGAGTTGACCAGTTGACCAAAGTCAACTGTACGTCAACTTTGACCCAGTTTGTCTTAGTTTGACCTAGATGTTAGTATATCTTTTGACCCTGATCAGCTCTTGCATTATTTCATCTTTAGGTCTGTGGCTTTACTCTGAACCCTGATTCATATTGACAGCAGGACCCCAGGCGAGTACATTCTCTGATAACTTATTCCCAATTTATGATAACTGTTATGATTCATGTACTTAGTGTTGATATGCTTATTCCTGACACATGGTTCTCACGGATTGGTATTCTTGGATCCCGACGAGAGATGTTTCTCCTTCTTAGGTTGGGATATATTGTGCAAGCACCCTTGTAGCTCTTGCTCAATATGTGGTCACTGATTCTAGAGCAGGTTTGCGACCTTCTCATTAGAATCCCGTGCAGTGACGTGTCCTATTTGGATCCATTCTACCAGTTGGGGTAGGGGGAGTAGTAGCGTATGCCTGTGATCATATCCCCTTGTATTCTTGAACAGTGTGAGTCATATACCGCACTTATGACTTGCCAGGCCGATTCTTGACAGTTATCCAAGCCGATCACAAGTTGAAACTGCTACTCACACACATTGGATATATAGCTTACCTTGATTTGTGTACATGCCATGATTCAGTTCTACTTTCTTGTTATAGCTCTAGCTCTACAACTTACCATGCCATGATACATACATGTACACTCCATGATTTTATTGTATATGCTCTATTTACAGTCTTATAGCTTTTATTCTATCTTGAGATCTGTTATGAGATAAATGTACTCGTTCCGCTCCTGACTGGATACGTTATGAAATATTACAGATGTTGATGCTAACTGAGGTGGTTCCCACTATTCTTCTCTATGAGTTGCCTGGTAGTTATCCTTAGTTAGTCCTGTTGTTCCTTCTTTATTTTCCTGTCTTATGATCATAGTAGATTCTAGTTGTTCTAGTGATATTGTTATTATTTCTTGTCTTATCTTCCTTAGTTTTCGTGATGTGACATGAGTACATTTCTAGTTATGGATTCTTAGATGTTGTAGTTAGTATAGTATACTTGACAGCGTTCTACCGCCGATACCGCGGCGTAGGCTGGGCGTGGCCCACGTATTCGTACCCGTATATCCGGGTGCGGGTCGTGACATGTATTTTGGTTTCTGTATTTTGGCGCCAGCTCCATTTGCATTAATCTACGGTACGACATGGTCCCTGCAGCCATTCGACTGGCGAGGCAGAAATTATGTAGCCGTAGATAAAGTTGACTGTCCTCCGACCCTCATCCCTCGGCAATGATGATACGACAACCTATCACTATATCTTATATAGTAGTAGATGATGTTTTAGTATTACATTATGTGAGTTCATCTTGATTCTGTTATATCCTTCAGATACTAGATACGATAAGAACATATACTACACCATATGTACATAACATAGATGATTCATACTAATGTATGCTAGAATGAATTTTGGGTTGTGTTCTGAGCCATCAAAATCAGAATCCTCGACTCTCTTTCGCTTCTTGGATATTGACCCAGCTTCCAATAATCTTCCTCTTTATACACGGATCTAAAAGAATCAATGCCATCCGAGGAAGGCAAAACTGAATCAACATTGTCTTTCGGATCGTCCTCATCAAGGCATAACGGGCTGCTCAGCGTGCCCAGCTTTTTCAACTTCTCGCTGGCTGCAGAGTCAAAATGGGAACGGGTCCTCTTTGCCGGCCCGGAGCTCTGACTCACACTCGTCGCCTCGCTACCGGTTTCCTCTCCTCCTCTGACGCGGGTCATAAGAAAAGAAATTTCGTACCTCTTCTTCACATAAACATCATTGCCGCCTTGTACTTGCAAGCCTCCTCGTCTGTGACGCTATCCAACTTCTCGGTGCCTATATTGTCACTCAAATTTCCCCTTCGACTCGTATCGTCCTCTTCTTCCCCTGTCTTTTCGTTCCCTGTCTTGCAATCATCTGCTATCACCGCCGTCTCATTCGACTCTTTCTCTGATGACTCCGAGGAGGAGGAGGAAGACTTGGAGAAGGAGTCGAATGAGTCGGCGGTGATAGCAGATGATTGCAAGACAGGGAACGAAAAGACAGGCGAATAAGAGGACGATACGAGTCAAAGGGGAGATTCGAGTGACAATGTAGGCACCGAGAAGTTGGATAGCGTCACAGACGAGGAGGCTCGAGTACAAGGCGGCAATGATATTTATGTAAAGAAGAGGTACGAAATTTTTTTTCTTATGACCCACGTCAGAGGAGGAGAGAAAACCGGTAGCGAGGCGACGAGTGCGAGTCAGAGCTCCGGGCCGGCAAAGAGGACCCGTTCCCATTTCGACTCTGCAGCCGGCGAGAAGTTGAAGAAGCTGGGCACGCTGAGCAGCCCGTTATGCCTTGATGAGGACAATCCGGAAGACAATGCTGATTCAGTTTTGCCTTCCTTGGATGGCATTGATTCTGTAGAGCCGGGGAAAGTGGCTCATCCTCGGCAATAATGATACGACAACCAATCACTATCTTATATAGTAGTAGATGACGTTTTAGTATTACATTATGTGAGTTCATCTTGATTCTGTTACATTTCAGATACTAGATTCGATAAGAACATATACTACACCATATGTACAGAACATAGATGATTCACACTAATGTATGCTAGAATGAATTTTGGGTTGTGTTCTGAGCCATCCGTTCTGATCAAGAATCTTCCTTCTCCTCTCCTCCACCATGGCTCTGGACCCATCTGCTCCTCCCTACTTCCCTTCTTCTTATTTGACTCTCTCAGCCACACATGATATCCAGCTCAAGTGTAGAGTCGGGGAGAAGAAGTGGACAGGAAGAGGAGGGGGAAGCAGCACAACCGGCGACATGACCCGGAGGAAGTACAGAGGTTTTCTTCAACATACGTAGGAGAACTATAAGGATATATCTTTTCACAATATGTCATCTTGTCAAAGACCCTTAATGAGACAACCATGTTACCGCGGTGTCGGAAGACTAACATGTCATAATTTTCTAAGCCGTGTGTTTTGACATAATCCTTCCAACTCTTTCCTCCTATGTAGTAATCTTGCATTATTACATAGAACTGAAATCTGGTTGGAGGATTATGTCAAAACACACGGCTTAGAAAGTTATGACATGTTAGTCTTCCGACACCGCGGTAACATGGATGTCACATTAAGGGTCTTTGACAAGGTGATATGTTGTGAAAAGATATATCCTTATAGTTCTCCTACGTATGTTGAAGAAAACCTCTGTACTTCCTCCGGGTCATGCCGCCGGCTGTGCTGCTTCCCCCTCCTCTTCCTGTCCACTTCTTCTCCCCCGACTCTACACTTGAGCTGGATATCATATGTGGCTGAGAGAGTCAAATAAGAAGAAGGAAAGTAGGGAGGAGCAGATGGGTTCAGAGCCATGGTGGAGGAGAGGAGAAGGAAAATGCTTGATCAGAACTTGAGGTGGAAAAGTTGTGACGTTGATAGCGTGAGAGAGGGAGAGGGTGGAAAAGTTCTTCTCCCCCCAACTCTACACTTGAGGTGGATATCATATTTTGGTTTCTGTATTTTGGCTCCAGCTCCATTTGTATTAATCTACGGTACGACATGGTGATTAGGACATAGTCCCTGCAGCCATTCGACTGGCGAGGCAGAAACTATGTAGCCGTAGATAAAGTTGACTGTCCTCCGACCCTCATTCCTCGGCAATGATGATACGACAACCTATCACTATATCTTATATAGTAGTAGATGATGTCTTAGTATTACATTATGTGAGTTCATCTTGATTCTGTTACATTCTTTAGATACTACATACGATAAGAACATATACTACACCATATGTACAGAACATAGATGATTCACACTAATGTATGCTAGAATGATTCTTGGGTTGTGTTCTGAGCCATGCGTTCCCATACTTGGCAATTAAGTTGTGGACCATTATGTGTGACATTGTTGTTACAAATTTTCATATATCTGTGTTGATTGATGAGATTGTGTTTCAAATGTGTTCGTGATTGTGTGTATCTGTGTTGTTTGATACTGTGTTCGTGATACACACCGTTGTTGCTGTAACAAATGGTGTAGGGGATGCTGCAAATAATGCAGGGGATGCTGTAAATGCTGCAGGGAATGCTGCAAATGCTGTATTTTTTTTCAATATTAGCGACGTTCAGCGACGCGCAGCGACGTTCAGCGACGAAAATAACGTCGCTAAGTAAGTACACCGACGTCGCTTGTAATGCCCCGCTCCACACGGTGCATTACGCTGAAACGTTGACTCAACGAGTCGCGTTGACGGAAGAGAATGTATCGATGCAAAACGATGCGAGAGTTAAGTTGTCCCGAACAAAACGATGACAGAAGAGAATGAACGAACTTGGTTGATCGTAAATTTTGTGATTAATCAAGACGAGACTATAAGTCATCGACGATTGCTCGATGCGTATAGCATCTCATGTGTCGACCCGTGAATAAGATGGACTCGAACTCGATACGAGTAGATGTATCGTAAATTACGGAATCATCGACGGTAATGCATGACTTGACTCGAAGAATAGTTGCGCATCAGTTGTGCTGATAGAAACGGTTGTGTACGGATTTGGGTTAGTCCGATAGAATCGTCGGAACGTGATTTGGCTCCGAAATAAGATATAGCATGGTTCGTTGTAAACTGTCCTTCGGTGATGATCCACAATTATCGAGCGTAGCTTCGGGGCAGCTGACCCTAGAAGACTTGACCGCCAAATCAAATTGAATGCTGCAGACCGTAAGATGACCCATACGATATCGCATATGAGATTGCACCGATAACAAATATAACACGGTGCATGTTGACGATAAGTCTAGGCGATCGAGAATTGTTGGAACAACTTTCGATTGCGAATGATACAGTTAGATTTTTGAGTATGCGTCAGATGAATACTTGAATGGTTATGTTGGTCGACGGTCGAACTAGAATTCACCAACGGACTTGGTGATTCGGATAGGCGATTGCGAGAAACGTGCTATGTACGAGAGGGAACGATAAGGGAATGGCTTACGAGTCATGTCGTTAGATTCGGATTCACCTTGCAATTAAGCTTGCGTGAATCGAAGTGATATTCGATGTTGCGAGATGGATAAGTTGGGAATTTGGCTAGTGAATTCCTACTCGTTAGGAAATTGAATGTAAGACGCGTCGTAAAGACCTTCGTGCTAAGGCGATCGTTGCCTTGAGCACTGTCGCCTTGCTGTAAACTTTTATGTCGGATAGATTGTGGCCTTTATGCAATATCAATTTAAACTTGCGTCGGGAGAATCTAAGCACGGGGACTATGTAAGTAACCTAGAGGGCGTAGCCCTGAATGTTGATGCTTGCAAGTCAACAAAGAAAATCGTATCGAGATAAGTTGCATAAGCAAAACTTCAAAAATAGTTGGGTGGCGACTTTGAACGCAAGGTGTTGCGGAGACTCGTTGTGATCGGATGCGCGACGGCTTGACGCGACACATAGAATTGATGGTCCCGATAAAACATACGAAATGAGAAAGGCAATTTTGAATCGCGTCGCGTGCAGTGACATTATTGAATGAATCACATATGTATCGAATATACGTATGCGATGAAATTTCGAGAACGGTTGCTAAGGATAAGTCCGATCGAGAGTACAAGATGGCAAGCATAGGTTTGAAATTTACCTGTCAGCTTTGTTCCAATTTGCTACCACTGGAATTGGTCAAAATACATATATCTTCGGGACGCCTTGAATATAAGTATGGATCCAAATCGAGTTGTATACAAAAATTCAAATCGAGTTGCTGGGATGACTTTGAAATGTTAATGGAAAGCTTGCGAGATATTATGAAATCGAACAACATTGGTGGGGTGAGATCGTGAAACGATCTATAAAACACTTAGTCGGAGTGTTGGTTTTGGTTCGAGGACGGATCTTGTTTTGAGTGGTATATTCTGTAATGCCCCGCTCCGCACGGTGCATTACGCTGAAACGTTGACTCAACGAGTTGCGTTGACGGAAGAGAATGTATCGATGCAAAACGATGCGAGAGTTAAGTTGTCCCGAACAACGCATCAAACTAAGTTGATGCGAAGAGTTGCCTTTTCCCGAAAGAATGCATCGAGTTGAATGGATGCGAAGCGCCGCATTGCCCCGAAGGATGAGTGCATTGAATCAGCTCGAAGATTCTAAGAAATCGAATCGACCAAGGCGCAAGTCCGAATCGAAGCAAGTATTGATTTTAGTTGGTTTTGTGTGCAGGTTATACTTTGACGGGAAAATATTAGAGGCCGATCTTTTGCAATATTTAGTAAGGGGTTCGCGAAATAAAATCGTCGCCTTGCGACGGGCCGAGACTTGGGCACGCTAAGGCAAATCGGACGTATAACTCAATGAAGCACGAAGTGCTCGAATGGCTAAGTCAAGAGAGTGGCCATGCAACAAAGTTAGGGAATCGAGCCGCATCGACTCGGCGAAACGACGAAGGCGTATCGACTCAAGGTGGGAGGATTGACTTCTTTTTACTCCTTCATTCGATAAGTCAAATATATCATTGTATGCTAAAAGTTAACCTATCGACACCACGGGCGTGGTCCGATCGGAGATAAATTATAGTGTGTGTCGAACACTAAGTTAGAATAATCGAAAGGGCTAATTAGAGTTTAGACCCTAAATTTTATACCAGCTTAGAGTTTAGGCCCTAACATGTCCAATTAGAAAGTTTAGGCCCTGGATTTTATTTATTTTTTCAATCTTTCCCATTATACCCTCCATTTTATATGTAAAAAAATTATTCTCATGCATTGGGAGGAAGGGTATAATGGGAAAAAAAGAAATATTCAGGGTCCAAACTCTCTAATTGGACATGTTAGGGCTCAAACTCTAAGTTGGTATAAAATCCAGGGTCTAAACACTAATTAGCCCTAATCGAAATGAAACGTGCATCCTATGCACGAGTCGCTATGGAACATTGGATATCGCAAAGGCGAGCGCCTCGGTGCGCAAGCCGCAAGAACATGGGATAACTGTACTCGGCGAGTGCCTTAGCGCACGAACCATACCGTGCCTTTGATGCACGAGTTAGACGGCTAGAACATTGAAAGACAATAGGCGAGCGCCCTAGCGCGCAAGCCCCGAACATTGAATGCTAAGTTATAGAACATGGAAATACGGTCGAACGTGCCTACGTGCACGGAATAATAAAAGATGGCTTCGTTGCGAGAGAATACAGTTGTGGCATGAATGTGGCGGAACTGTCGGATATGACATGGTGCCTCGAAAGGTGTTCAAGACCTTCGGGTCGTTCGGTTGACGAGCATTGAGTTGAGGCACGATGCCATTGAATCATTGAAACGAAGTATGAAATGTAAGAACACAGAAAGCTAACGAAAGAGATGCGAGATGATAAGTCTGAGTCTCGGACTCAAGACTATGTTTGGTTGTTTGAATTGATTACTTGAATGATAGGGCGTTGCATGGTCGATTGGAATGGGCTCGAGATTAATGTGATAATAACTCGTGCACGAGCGATTCCTCCAAACGGTTAAATGCCGGATGCGCCCCGGAACCGATTGGCCGCGAAGGGATCGGATAATCTTTGTAGGCGCACATCAAACTAGATGGGAAAAGCCGCAAATGATGGTATGCAGCGAGAACGTTTCGGTTGTTTGGGATTGTGACCCAACCCGTTAAATGCCGGGCAGCCCAACCAAATAGAGAGAAAAGAAGGAGAGAAAAGAAAGGAACTCCTTTAGTCCATTCCGGCGCGGATACGCCAACGGCCCTCATATAGTTAAGGAACGATGGGTTGAAAGTGTAGGCGCGTATGCGTCCTGCATAGAGATCCTGCTTAGAGATGCACATATAACATGACAGGGAAGGATTACGGCGTATTCACCTTGCGTCGGTGCAAGGACGAGTGCGTCGACTTGGTAAGTCGTGCCACGAATCAAACACGAGATTGCTTGTTTGCTTGTCTATTCAATTTGATAACATGATGCTATGATAACATGCTTTACGCTTTCAAAGATGCCATGAAATTGACCCTAAGGAGAACATAGCAAGATCATAAGCTAAGTTGCATGATTCAACGTAAATATTAAAGATGTTGGTTTGGAGAGATGATCTTTGTTATCAGTACATGCAAGGACGAACGTACTGATCCCCCACCAGCTTCATGCAGGGTGCAGGGAATGGATTGCTTACGGCGAAGCGTTGCTTGAACGTGTTAAGGCTTGGAATGCCGAAGCGCATTGAAGCGTGCGATCGTATTTGACGCTCAGACTATGCAACTGGATTGATGCAGCCGAGATATAGAAGACATGATGTATGGAACGGTGAAATCCTTTGTGGACAAGAGAGAACCTGAGTGTTGTAGCCAATCTGGCATATATTGTTAGGCTATCGAAAGCCTTTGTAATCTCAGTTTCGAATATCAATAAAGAGAATTGTTTCGTATACTCTGTTTTCCTATCGTTGTAAATATCGAATCAAAAGATAACCATTTGAGAACTTGTCATCTTGCCTTGCATGAGCGCAACTCCAGGCTCGTGCGGCATCACGCCCCCTGCGAGGACGATGATTCGGGTGATTTCGGGTCGGGGCGTGACAAATTGGTATCAGAGCTCTAGGCTCAATTTCCTCTGGACGCTCGCTTCATTACAATTCGAAAACTTGCCCACCACCACTTGATACCACTCTTGACTCTACTCGATGCCGCACTGGATGTTCCATACAGTAAGTCTAATACAAATCATGAAATTTTGCCGCATGTGTTTTGAAAATTTCATGATGTTTGCTAAGGAAGTCGCGAAGGGTATATTGCATTGAATGCAACGAGCCGTAAAAATGTTAGTTGCTGCAAGCGCAACAAATTGTGAAATACGATTTGGGATGTTGTTGTTGCAATGTAACATGTTGAATGAGAAATAAAATGATGCACGATGTGCAACGAGTTAATGTGAATATACGTTAAAATGAAAGTGAGAAGTGATAAGCCAATACCGAATGTGTTAAACGGATTGAGCATTGACTTAGAAAGTCGAGATTAAATCATTGCACGAGGTGCGGTAAAAGTCGGGAATAATTGTTGCACAATGTGCAACGCGTGTTGGAAGAAAAATCATTGCACATGGTGTAACGCATATCAGATTAATCGTTGCACGAAGTGCAAAGGAAATTGAAAATGAATCGTTGTACAAAGTGAAATGAAAGTGTCGGAAATAAATCGTAGCACGGGGTGCAACGCATATCAAATAAATTGTTGCACGAGATGCAACATAAGGAAAGAATTGAAATCGTAAATCGATAGAACGAATAGTTCGGTTGCACACCAAACTTATGTTGGCAAACGAGAACATTGACCGATTTGCGTCGGATTTGATAGAATCAAAGTTACGGTTGTGATCAAGTACGATCACTGCGGAAATCGTGAGTCGGAAGAGATCGTTGGTCTATACTAAGTATAATGCGAGGGAAATGGCTTGAATTCTGAGTGGTATATGCCATACCACGTAGGCGATGAATGACTAGATTTCGAGTGGTATATGGTATATCACTTGTGCGATGAATTGCATCGACGCGTTGTGAGAATTACGGAAGAATTGTCCGCAACGGACGGAGGAGTACCGAGACTCGATTGGAAAATTGTATGACGGTATATTGATGCAAGTGTTCTTCGAAAATCGGTTGAGACGATAAGGAGAGACGCGTATCGATGAACGATACGTCGGACGAGAATGATAAGTCGGTCGGACGACCGAGACTAGCGAAACGATTATGCCTTGACGCAATAATCGGATCGACGGGAAAGGAAAACTCGAGCTTACAAATGAGTCGCACGACTTGCGATCTCGATAGAAATATTGGGCGAGGCGAATCGAATCGCATGATTTGTGATTTCGATAGAGATGTTCGGCTAGGCAAATTGAATCGCACGACTTGCAATTTCGATAAAAATGTTAGGCGATACGAATTGTAATTGAATCGCACGATGTGCGACTTCGGTGAAGAATTGGTTGATGTGAGTAATCGTGCCTAAGAAATAGTTGGTTACGTTACGGCGGCACTCATTTGAGTACGACTGAAAAACACGCGAAGCTTAGAGGGCAAGATCGTATAACTCGAGGGTTCGATGTTGGATAATCGGTAACTCAGTTACGCGATCAAATTATAGCGGGATGCGGTGAATCGGAGAACGAGTGGATGCGTATGGAAAAGTTTGTGGCGAACTTGGATGTATGCAAAGCGAGTTAAGTTGATGTCGAAACGGATTCAAAGTTCCCTTACGTTATCGAAATGGATACGGCGTATCGAGATCGATACGTAAGGAAACGTAAGCGATGTGGGAATACAAAATGGAGTGCACCTTACGCTATCAAAATTTTGTAAGTAGCGATACGAGAATGAATGAACTTGGTTGATCGTAAATTTTGTGATTAATCAAGACGAGACTATAAGTCATCGACGATTGCTCGATGCATATAGCATCTCGTGTGTCGACCCGTGAATAAGATGGACTCGAACTCGATACGAGTAGATGTATCATAAATTGTGGAATCATCGACGGTAATGCATGACTTGACTCGAAGAATAGTTGCGCATCAGTTGCGCTGATAGAAACGGTTGTGTACGGATTTGGGTTAGTCCGATAGAATCGTCGGAACGTGATTTGGCTCCGAAATAAGATATAGCATGGTTCGTTGTAAACTGTCCTTCGGTGATGATCCACAATTATCGAGCGTAGCTTCGGGGCAGCTGACCCTAGAAGACTTGACCGCCAAATCAAATTGAATGCTGCAGACCGTAAGATGACCCATGCGATATCGCATATGAGATTGCACCGATAACAAATATAACACGGTGCATGTTGACGATAAGTCTAGGCGATCGAGAATTATTGGAACAACTTTCGATTGCGAATGATACAGTTAGATTTTTGAGTATGCGTCGGATAAATACTTGAATGGTTATGTTGGTCGACGGTCGAACTAGAATTTACCAACGGACTTGGTGATTCGGATAGACGATTGCGAGAAACGTGCTATGCACGAGAGGGAATGATAAGGAAATGGCTTACGAGTCATGTCGTTAGATTCGGATTCACCTTGCAATTGAGCTTGCGTGAATCGAAGTGATATTCGATGTTGCGAGATGGATAAGTTGGGAATTTGGCTAGTGAATTCCTACTCGTTAGGAAATTGAATGTAAGACGCATCGTAAAGACCTTCGTGCTAAGGCGATCGTTGCCTTGAGCACTGTCGCCTTTCTGTAAACTTTTATGTCGGATAGATTGTGGCCTTTGTGCAATATCAATTTAAACTTGCGTCGGGAGAATCTAAGCACGGGGACTATGTAAGTAACCTAGAGGGCGTAGCCCTGAATGTTGATGCTTGCAAGTCAACAAAGAAAATCGTATCGAGATAAGTTACATAAGCAAGACTTCGAAAATAGTTGGGTGGCGACTTCGAACGCAAGGCGTTGCGGAGACTCGTTGTGATCGGATGTGCGACGGCTTGACGCGACACATAGAATTGATGGTCCCGATGAAACATACGAAATGAGAAAGGCAATTTTGAATCGCGTCGTGTGCAGTGACTTTATTGAATGAATCACGTATGTATCGAATATACGTATGCGATGAAATTTCGAGAACGGTTGCTAAGGATAAGTCCGATCGAGAGTACAAGATGGCAAGCATAGGTTTAAAATTTACCTGTCAGCTTTGTTCCAATTTGCTACCACTGGAATTGGTCAAAATACATATATCTTCGGGACGCCTTGAATATAAGTATGGATCCAAATCGAGTTGTATACAAAAATTCAAATCGAGCTGCTGGGATGACTTTGAAATGTTAATGGAAAGCTTGCGAGATATTATGAAATCGAACAACATTGGTGGGGCAAGATCGTGAAACGATCTATAAAACACTTAGTCAGAGTGTTGGTTTTGGTTCGAGGACGAACCTTGTTTTGAGTGGTATATTCTGTAATGCCCCGCTCCGCACGGTGCACTACGCTGAAACGTTGACTCAACGAGTCGCGTTGACGGAAGAGAATGTATCGATACAAAACGATGCGAGAGTTAAGTTGTCCCGAACAACGCATCAAACTAAGTTGATGCGAAGAGTTGCCTTGTCCCGAAAGATTGCATCGAGTTGAATCGATGCGAAGCGCCGCATTGCCACGAAGGATGAGTGCATTGAATCGGCTCGAAGATTCTAAAAAATCGAATCGACCAAGGGCGCAAGTCCGAATCGAAGCAAAGTATTGATTTTAGTTGGTTTTGTGTGCAGGTTATACTTTGACAGGAAAATATTAGAGGTCGATCTTTTGCAATATTTAGTAAGGGGTCCGCGAAATGAAATCGTCGCCTTGCGACGGGCCGAGACTTGGGCACGCTAAGACAAATCGGACGTATAACTCAATGAAGCACGAAGTGCTTGAATGGCTAAGTCAGGAGAGTGGCCGTGCAACAAAGTTAGGGAATCGAGCCGCATCGGCTCGGCGAAACGACGAAGGCGTATCGACTAAAGGTGGGAGGATTGACTTCTTTTTACTCCTTTATTCGATAAGTCAAATATATCATTGTATGCTAAAAGTTAACCTATCGACGCCACGGGCATGGTCCGATCGGAGATAAATTATAGTGTGTGTCGAACACTAAGTTAGAACAATCGAAATGAAACGTGCATCCTATGCACGAGTCGCTATGGAACATTGGATATCGCAAAGGCGAGCACCTCGGTGCGCAAGCCGCAAGAACATGGGATAACTGTACTCGGCGAGTGCCTTAGCGCACGAACCATACCGTGCCTTTGATGCACGAGTTAGACGGCTAGAACATTGAAAGACAATAGGCGAGCGCCCTAGCGCGCAAGCCCCGAACATTGAATGCTAAGTTATAGAACATGGAAATACGGTCGAACGTGCCTACGTGCACAGGATAATAAAAGATGGCTTCGTTGCGAGAGAATACGGTTGTGGCATGAATATGGCGGAACTGTCGAATATGACATGGTGCCTCGAAAGGTGTTCAAGACCTTCGAGTCGTTCGGTTGACGAGCATTGAGTTGAGGCACGATGCCATTGAATCATTGAAACGAAGTATGAAATGTAAGAACACAGAAAGCTAACGAAAGAGATGCGAGATGATAAGTCTGAGTCTCGGACTCAAGACTATGTTTGGTTGTTTGAATTGATTACTTGAATGATAGGGCATTGCATGGTCGATTGGAATGGGCTCGAGATTAATGTGATAATAACTCGTGCACGAGTGATTCCCCCAAACGGTTAAATGCCGGATGCACCCCGGAACCGATTGGCCACGGAGGGATCGGATAATCTTTGTAGGCGCACATCAAACTAGATGGAAAAAGCCACAAATGATGGTATGCAGCGGAAACGTTTCGGTTGTTTGGGATTGTGACCCAACCCGTGAAACGTCGGGCAGCCCAACCAAATAGAGAGAAAAGAAGGAGAGAAAAGAAAGGAACTCCTTTAGTCCATTCCGGCACGGATACGCCAACGGCCCTCATATAGTTAGGGAACGATGGGTTGAAAGTGTAGGCGCGTATGCGTCCTGCATAGAGATCCTGCTTAGAGATGCACATATAACATGACAGAGAAGGATTACGGTGTATTCACCTTGCGTCGGTGCAAGGACGAGTGCGTCGACTTGGTAAGTCGCGCCACGAATCAAACACGAGATTGCTTGTTTGCTTGTCTATTCAATTTGATAACATGATGCTATGATAACATGCTTTACGCTTTCAAAGATGCCATGAAATTGATCCTAAGGAGAACATAGCAAGATCATAAGCTAAGTTGCATGATTCAACGTAAATATTAAAGATGTTGGTTTGGAGAGATGATCTTTGTTATCAGTACATGCGAGGACGAACGTACTGATCCCCCACCAGCTTCATGCAGGGTGCAGGGAATGGATTGCTCGCGGCGAAGCGTTGCTTGAACGTGTTAAGGCTTGGAATGCCGAAGCGCATTGAAGCGTGCGATCGCATTTGACGCTCGGACTATGCAACTGGATTGATGCGGCCGAGATATAGAAGACATGATGTATGGAACGGTGAAATCCTTTGTAGGCAAGAGAGAACCTGAGTGTTGTAGCCAATCTGGCATATATTGTTAGGCTATCGAAAGCCTTTGTAATCTCAGTTTCGAATATCAATAAAGAGAATTGTTTCGTATACTCTGTTTTCCTATCGTTGTAAATATCGAATCAAAAGATAACCATTTGAGAACTTGTCATCTTGCCTTGCACGAGCGCAACTCCAGGCTCGTACGGCATCACGCCCCCTGCGAGGACGATGATTCGGGTGATTCCGGGTCGGGGCGTGACATCGCTAACGTTGATGAAAACCGTCGTTGATCGTCACTATACGTCGGTAATGTAGCGACGTAGGAAAGTCGCAGAACATCGCCATATGGCTCTCAAGCCAGGTCAGCATCGATGCATGTAAAGTCGCTCAACGTCGCTAGTATACGTCGGTAAATATAGACATTTTACCTCGCTGGCAGTCGCTACATTAGCGACGTATCCTCGTCACTAAAGCTCGTCGCAATAGCAACGTATTGCGACGTTTTCTTGTTTAGCGACTAGGTTAATCGCGACTACGTGAATACGTCGCTAAATACGTCGCTAATCATAATTAGCGACGTATTTTCCCTATATAGCGATGTTTTGAAGCATCGCTGATTTGACAGATTTTAGTAGTGTAGACAATGACAATCTCAAGAAATGTACAAGAACATGAAGATCTAATACAACAAGCAATAATGGAAAATAAGAACAATTCTACGTGCACGTGTAACGAGGAAATAGGTAAAGCAGTAGACGATAATCCAGGTACAATATGAGAAGAAAATAACAAAGAAAGAGAAAACATGTAAATACTGCATAAGTTTGGCAATGTATACTTGTTTGTAGTCCTGAGCTGCTGGTACGGGTCAGAGTCCGAACCGAGGTCCAAGTAACCTATATTACGAATTAATTCTAATCAATGCGTGAGATTTGATTTACAAAATAAACATTCTTTTAACTGTTGCTAAATACCTTAGTGTTTCTAAATGACCTTAGTGGCTTGGGTTGTCTTCCCTTTCCTTTCCTATATGTAATTTAGGAGTTTACTAGTTTCTTGGTCATTCCTAATATCATCTAATCTGTACAACATTTATTATTCATTCCCTGCCTTGGTCCTTTTATTCTGTACTACATCTAATTTGTATACCTATGGCCTATATATTGCATTTGACATCATGCTTAACTACTATCCAATCTCTTGTATTTGCTAAGAAACTATAGTACCAGCTATGGCTATTGTTGCATCTATTATAATGTACCAGTTTGGTTACTCTCCTCCCAGGGATACCCACTTGTTACCCCTACATACACTGAACCATGGTAGAGTTCTTAGGAACCAATTTCTCTGGACTTGATCAGAACACTCTGTTCTGAGCTCCCTAGGCTTTATGCAACCTCAATACATCCTGGATATTAGGTAACTTCCTCCTAATATACCAATGTGTAACAGATACCTCATGTGCCTACTGTTCTATGATAACACCTGTGTACCCTGCTCATAGCTGCTACTTAGTGTTGCCAAAAATAATGTTTAGATCTTATGAGGTAATGACAGTACTGATGCTGCTATTTAGTTTTCACTCAACTGTCATTCCCTCTGTTCTATTTGTCAACAAAGGTTAAACTTCCTGTACAACTTAGTTCTATTAATCTATACTACCTAATATTCATAGCCTATTTCCTGATTGTTGCCCTGCTCTCCCATGTAGTGTTTTTCCCTTGTTTGCTTATCTGGCTATTATCCTACTGATTGCAGTAAGTAATGGCTACTGCTGATGCATTTAAGAATGCATACTCGCAGCTTGGCAAACCTCCCCCCCCATGGACACCCCCTTCGATTCTTTCTTCTTGCAGGAGTCAACCTTACCTAACCTTGATGGATTACTGCTGTGCACATGTTCAAATGACACTCCAATGTATCCTCTGCTGTACCTATACAGGGACACCCCTTTTTCCTCAACTTGACACTAACACTCAATTGTCATTCACAACTGATACTTGATTTTCAACTAATATACCATGTGTGACTGCTATATGAGTTACAATCTAACATATTAATGTGTAGACTGATCCCATATCCTCTGATCTCTGTTGTTCATGTACTCGCCATATCTTCTTTCCTATTATCTAGCATCATCTCACCTGTGTACCCAGGTACCAGGGCTTGTCCTTCCCAATGCTTGACCACACCCAAGAGTTGACACCTTAAGCCGGGTAACTGTCACGCCCCAGAACCAAAATACTGGAGAGCGGGGGACAGACACAGCAAGCTACGTACATTGAAGTGCAACACACCTCGTAATACGGTCATGGCTGTCTAGATGCATAAGGGTTTATCTACAAGCCAACAGTCTCTTATGGTCAAGAACAAGCCTAGTGTCTCAATCTCAAGCAAGCAAATAATTGTTACAAGATGTTAGATCATCAGACATACAAAGTCAGGCGTCCCAAATATTATATATTCAGATGATCATAAAGCTAGTCATACAAAATGCGAAGACTAGCAAGAGTTAAGTCATACATAATCAATCCTAGGATTTGCCAATCATGTAACAGCCCTTAGGTAGACAAAATTAAGTTTCAACAAGAGCTAACACTTGCTCGACGGCTAAACGCCTCAAAAAAATAATTTACAATAGAGTGGGAGAGCAAAAATAAGAAACCCACTCGTTGCCAGGGTTACGCCTGGTGTTCACCATCTGGCTGAAAGGCAGATCGACGGCTAAACGCCTCAAAAAAATAATTTACAATAGAGTGGGAGAGCAAAAATAAGAAACCCACTCGTTGCCAGGGTTACGCCTGGTGTTCACCATCTGGCTGAAAGGCAGGTAGATCCTCGGGTACTACTCCGAAATCTGGCCATACAAAACCAGCTGGGTCAGACCCCAGAAAGAGCAAGTGTCACAAGGGAGGATCCACTTAGAACTAAAACCAACATAAACAAAATAGAACACTAATAAAAGAACATAATTAAATAACACAAAAGACATGCTTTAAAGAACATACTAGCTTGTATTAAGAAAATAATAGGTGGAATATAATTCCCATGTTAATCATGAGATAATCATTCAGACACGGCCAACTAAGTCCTACGGCTTGCTATCATTAGCTAACTAGGGTTGTCACATGCCTAGTTACTAACAAGATGCAATGAGATGTTCCCGCAGTCACAAGCCCTGCAGACTATCCAGGTTATCCAGGCAGGGTTATAAGAGTTATCAAGATTACTGGTGTACTTTAGTACTCATGATTCAAGAAGTGCAACACATGACAATGTGCTGGAAATATGCCCTACTTGTCGGCAGGCTACAAGTCCACAGGTGTGGCCGGGATAACGGGATCATCTGTAACTGAAAAATCTTTCTATATAAACTACTTGATCAATCTAGTCATTAACCTAGTCAGATTCATTATGAATCCTTGACCGTGGTAACCAAAAATTCATGTCCTAGACATGAAACAAGATGAGATAGGTAGCTTGTATAGGCACAATCAGCCACGGAGTCAAGGCAAGGGTTACACTAGCAAGACAGGAACAGCTGTCGCAACAGCAATCAAGATTATACATGTCATATCAGGTTTACTTGTCATGTCAAGAGTACTTGTCAGGAGTGCATCTCGACGGGCCACAATCAAGATTATCAAGACGGGATCATATTATCATGCTCAAGCAAGTTACTAGCTCAGATTACCAAGTTGTCAAGTTGGGTCGTCGCAATTTAGGTCAAGTATAGAAAACATATAAAGAAGATCGAAGACACTCATGGGTGATTGAAACTATCAGTCGCATACAAACTCTAATTAAAGTGAGACAGAAAGATTCTTGAAGCCAAGACAAAGATCTACAACTTTCATGTTTTGAGTTTTATAAGATTCTAGCTACAAAATAGCTCAAACGGGCAAAAACAGCCATTCGCGCACGGGCGCGCTGTGCGCGCGGACAAAACTGCTCATGGCGTACGGATCACGCAAGCACGGTGCTTGGCGTGCGGCCAACAAATTGCATGGGCACGTGGCAAGCGAAACGCGCAGCGCGCGGGTGCACGACATGCATGGCACGGAGGCACGGTGCACTGGCACGCTGTAGAAAATCGTGCAGGCGTGCGGCGTGCGACACGCGCAGCGCACGGGTGCACGGCGCGCGGGCGTGTGACAGAAAATCGCACGGGCGTGCGGGTGCATGACGCGTGACACTGTTCATCGTCCCGACAGCTTCGAAGATGTGCCGGAACCCATGAACACAAAAATGCCATAACTTCTTCATACGAAGTCGAAATCAAGCGGTTCAAAAGCTAAAATTAGGTAGAATTGAATTCCTCACAACATGGAACCATTAGGTTTCGAAAATAACAAAGTTTAAGAGATCAAAACCAAGAAAAACCGAGAAAACTACAAACTTAGATCTATAAAAATGTAACCATCAAAACCAAAATCTCCAAGTTCTAAAGAACTTAGAATCAAGCAAGGAAGACAATGGAATAATAAAATTTGAGATCCATCATGAAGCAAGTTGCACTTGCCTAGGGTTTGGTAGGTGGGAGGAGTAATGGAGAAGGAGGAGAAGAGTTAAGGAGAAATAATGAGAGGAGAGAGAAGTGGTTGGTTTATATACCAACCTATCTATCTCAACCCAAACCAGAACAAACCAAGCCAAGCCAAGCCGAATCGAACCAAGGGAAAATTAAACCAAGACTAGGCTAAACAAGACAAGCCAAAATACGGGTCACCTGACAAATGTCAGAAATCTGTGTATTTATACTGAAAATACGTATAATGAAAAATAGAGTGACAACTCTACCCACCTTAAAAGAATTTCGTCATCGAAATTTAATCAAGGGGCTAGAGGTATCGGGGCAAGCTATACTAACCACAGGCAATCTATGACTAGCAGTTAATCAAGCAATCATTCATGCAAGCAAGGAATTAAAAGCATAAGGCATAAGGAAGACATTATACCTTATGAGTAAAACATGTGTGGATATCACGATCGAATATCATCCTCACGTTCCCATGTTGACTCATCCAAAGAGTGATGACCCCAAGCAATACGGACTAAACTAATAGTCTTGTTCTTGCATATCTTCTCCTTTTGGTCCAATATAGATACGGGCCTTTCTTCATATGAATGGTTGGTACCAACAACCAATTCCGAATAATCAAGTATATGGCTCAGATCCGGGATATACCATTGTAATTAGGATACATGGAATACGTCATGTACCTCACGTAACGATGGCAAAAGAGCGAGACGATAGGACACATCACCTACTCGCTTGAGAATATCAAATAACCCTATATACCTAGGACTAAGCTTTCCCGTACGTCGAATTGAATGACGCCACGGGTAGGTGAGATCCTAATGAATACGTGGTCGCCGATAGAAAACTCAAGTGGACGCTGATGAGGATCGGCCCAATGGCGCTGACGATCTTGGGCAACTCGAAAATGATCTCTAACTTGTCTGACCACTTCGATAGTTCGAGTAACCATCTCTGGACCAAGCATCTGCCTCTCGCCTACATCATCCTAGGCTAAAGGTGATCTGCACTTTATGTCATACAGTGTCTCAAATGGTACCATCTGGATACTGGCCTAAAAACTGTTATTGTAGGAGAACTCCACTAGATGTAGGTGATCTTCCCATGAACCACCGAAGTCAAGAGTACATGATCGTAACATATCTTTAAGTGTTTGAATCGTGTGCTCCGACTGACCATCTATCTGTGGATGATAAGCTGAACTAAACTTGAGACGAGACCCCAAACTCTCTTGAAGACTCTGGCAAAAGTGCGATTTAATCTCGAATCTTTGTCAAACACGATACTGACTGGCACTTGTCACGACCCGCACCCGCTTTTCGGATACGAGACGTGTCCAAGCCCAGCCTACACCGCAGTGTCGGCAGTAGTGTGCTGTCTAGACCGCAATAAACAAAATGCTCACAAATACTAACTGTTCATTCACAACAACTAAATCAACTTTACGAAATTTAAAAGTTTTACATTTGAAGAAGAATATAAGCTTTTACAATTATAAAAAAACTACCACACATCTAACTAGTCTTCTATGGTTTGGCCTTCGAGTCTCTATCTCCCCCTCGTATGGTCCATAGTGCAAAAGTAGACACGTCATCCTCACCTATAACAACGATCCAGTCAGGAAAGGGACATAGTACAACCATATTGCAATTGATGTTGTTAGTCCAAAATAAGTTAAAACAACGAGAAACAATGATGGCAAGGGTATATAAAGAACTAGCAAGAGATGAACTAACATGATATAAACTATCAAGATATGAACTAGCAGAATGTAACTAGCAAGGTATGTACTAACAAGATATGAACTAGAACTAGATAAAGGAAAAATAGGAACAACTATGTGTGTGTGAAATACCTTTTAATACGTGAACGACTGGGCTAATACGGCACATCATACAATGGCTATCCACAATAATAGGGTACGGCTAACTCATACGTGGGGTGTATGACTTAGCTATCCACAATCAAAATATTTGGGTTTGTTCACGTACTTACCGAATATTTCCCCTTCCGACTATCTAACAATCAATAACGGTCAATGTTACACTAAGAAGGATACAATAACTATGGTGTCACAATCGTGTGTCCACAGAATATCAAGCAATGTCTCAATGGGATATCAAACAAGGAAACGATAGAGAAAACGTTATAATGAACTAAAACATAAATGCAATACTGTACTTGCCTAAATCCTTGCACAAACTATAGTCACAAGTCAAGGATGAGGGGATTGTCGATCTAGAAGCTGTCAACCTATAACATACATCGTACCTCGAACCATGCACGAAAATCGCAAGTCAATTCTAAGGTTCTAGTTCTAAATTCATGGAATAAGTGGCTAATGAGTTACTAATCTAATAATAGTTAATTCTGAAATAAATCACTTAAAAATATAATTTAACCTAATAATAATCTGAATATAATCTAAACATGCAGTTTGGCCATCAAAAGTCATGTTTCCAATTTTGGAAACCATGGCATGCAAATCGAGGCGTGTCGTTGACTATCTAGTCAAACATCGTGAACTCTTGATTTTGAAAATGCATCTTAGTATATTTCAGCGCCACAAGTGTGTTGGAATCAACAGTGCCGTAAGTTCACGTTTTGGTCAAAAGATATCGCTGTTATGGCTAATCGTGACCAAAACGGTGATTCACTGATCAATACTGAGTTCATCAGAATAACTAAAATACTAGATGAACGAATTAATTTCTAGAAAAAATATATGTCGTAGAGCTCTGTGTTACCTTTCTGAAACTTTAAACGGTTCGTGATTTTGATTTTTGGTTCTCACGAAATCTCGAAAACACTGAAACGTGTCAAGTTTCGTACAACCGACACTCTACGAATTTTAAAGAAATTAAGGTTCATAGATAATAAAAATAAATTAGATATTCGAAAAATATACCTCAATACGAATCCAAAAAAAATGGCACGCAAAAAGGAGGTTGGAGTTGTCCGCAATCGCCTCGGGAAGTCGGAGACTCTCAAGATCAAAAACTGCTCAAAGTCGGTTGAAGAAAAATAGGGTTTCTGATTTCCAGAAAAATATATATATATATATATATATATATATATATATATATATATATATATATATATATATATATATATATATATATATATATATATATATATTTTTATTTTTTTTTTTCCAGAAAAAAAATAAATATATATATATATATATATATATATATATATATATATATATATATATATATATATATATATATATATATATATATATATATATATATATATATATATAGGCAGCTGCTGGCTGCTGACAGCTGGGCCCCGCTCAGTTGGCCCAAGCGGCTGACGGGTGGGCCCAGTGCTGACTGGGTATAGGTGACTGGGTATTTATTTTACAGAAATTGATTTAAATTCAATTCTAAGCCAAATAAATCCAAATAAAATTCTAAAAATTCCAGAAAAATTCTAGAAAATATATTTAACCTTCTAGAATATAAATAAAATGCTTTACCTCATATTATTTCCTAATAGCCTCATAATAAATATTGGAAGCCTTTAAAAATATATAAACCTTAATAAATAAATACTTAAATATTCCCAAAAATTATGGAAAAATTCTAGAAAATATAAAATAGTGTAATGAACCCTAGAAAAATATTTAGGGTCAATGTTTGCTCTTAGGCTAGCACAATAAATTCAAGAAGTCCTAAAAATATGTTTTTCCTATATTTTATTATCAAAGTAATTCCAGAAAATACCAAAAAAAATCCAAAAAGTTTGGAAAATAGTTTTTGATGTTCTAGAACCTAAATAAAATACTGGGTCCCAAAAATAACCCCGAATGGCCATATGGTAAATCATAATCAAATAATAATAAATAAATAAAATCGGGAAGTGGGCTTACAAATCTACCCACCTTAGAAAAATTGCGTCCTCGAAATTTTGGAGGATACGATTAAGAATCAACATCTAGATAAGATTAGGAATCTAGCAGAAGAAAATCAAATAAGTTTTAAAGATTGCTAGGAGCCAAATAATATTCCAAAAATAGAAGGATAAGATAAAAATGTTCAAAAAAATAAAGGAAAAGAATAAGAAATAAATCAATGGTCATATGTCGAAAGGATGTAGTCTTTATAATATTCAAAAACCATATGTATACATGAAGTCACTTTACCGAAAATTTATGCCCCGCTAGTGTACATTTGACTGCAGTAACCCCTAGTATTATGGCTCAAATATAATATGGTATCGAACACTCTATCAACTCTACCCAATATTAACATAATAAATCAAACAACCAATAATACAACTAGGATATATTTTTAGTAATATTCGACAAACTACGCATACTTGAAATTATTTCAACTTAGGGATCATGCCACGCCAGTGCGCTGTTGACTGCAGTGAACCCGCAGTCTCTATAGTTCAAATAAATGGGGACATTGCGCATCTGCCTTACCATTGTAAGTTATCGAAAATTATTTCAACTATATCCATAAGAATTTTAAGGAGCTTCCATAAATTCAAACAAGTCGATCATGATAAGAAAATGTAAGTATATGTCCTTGAATAAAAGTGTCAGTTTTGAAAACAAAACGATCGCAAAATAGTTTTGAAAATAAAACAAGATTTAGAGAAGGCAGAAGATAAAATGGCACACAAAAAAGATCAAAATTAGGAATTGAATTCTATGAAGGCCTAACTTACCAAACGTATATTCTACCCACCTTGGATCATACCCTCGTATTAAAATACAATAGAATTACATGGCCTATGTAGCAACCTTATTTACCTAACAATAGAATTAAATAAGGGACTCCTAGTCCTGGTATTCTCCTAAGATCAAATCAATTCTAATTGTGAATGAGCATACTAGTCGCAGGCTTGCAGTAGTATGACTAACTTAAGTACTACCACAAGTTCGCAATCTTTTACGAAATCAGACCTGTATGGGCCACCATAAAAACTTGTCACGACCCGCACCCGCTTTTCGGATACTAGACGTGTCTAAGCCCAGCCTATGCCACAGTGTTGGTGTCACGCCCCAGAACCAGAATACTGGAGAGCGGGGGCAGACATAGCCAGCTACGCAATCCCAAAGTACGTTAATACTCTGAAATCACGTATAAACTGTCAAGACATGGGGGTTACTTTACAAGCCATCTGTCAATCCTATGGTTTAACAATCCTAGGTATCTCAATCACAGGCAGTTATACAAGAGCAATGAGTACGATCATCATACATACAATAGTAAGGCGTCCCGAACCATATATACATGACTGATCATGAAGCCAGTACCACAGAACTGATGACTAGCTAGAATATTAGTCGTACATGATAAGGACTAGCTATAGTCTAGAATACACATATCATGTTTATGCCCGTAGGCTACAATATCAAAGAAAATACCAAAACACGAACTAAACACGTGCTCGGGGCTAAACGTCACAAGAAGAGAATTTACATATCAGTGGGAGAATGAAAAAGAAACCCACTGAGGCACTCTGGTGCTCCGGCAGGTCACCATCGAGTAGATGGAGCGGTAGATCCTTCGGGTTCTTCTATCAGAACCTGGCCATGCAAAACCAGTGGGGTCAGACCCCAAATAGCAAGTACCACAAAGGAGGCCGAACTATGAACTTAAAACCAGCAATCATAGGCAATCAACAGGAAGAGAAAGCAATAAGTAAAGGAGGATCGAGATTCGTGCGGTACCAATGCACTTATTCCGAACATAGGAAGACAGTAAGTAAATCATCATTGACATAAAGTAAACTGGGAAAACATGTTAAATAAATAGAACTAGGCAATATACGAAGAGAGGACGGAGGTACTATTCCGGAAGCCAGGTTACAACCCTTAAACCAAACAAGGACCTGGATTGTAACCCTTCGCCTGAACAGAACTTGGTCCCTGATCATTTATTGCTAGAGGTGACAATCATTAAGTGACAGTGAGAGAGAGACAATACAGAGTACAATACATTAGAGTGACAATCATTGCAATCATTATCCTGGAAACAATTAGGAACTGGATCTAAACAAGACTTAGACTGGGAAGGTGATATACGATGAGATAACCATGGGACTATTCAGATAACCAGGTTACAACCCGTAAACCAAACAAGGACCGGAGTTGTAACCCTTCGTCTGAACAGAACTTGGTTTCTCCCACCATTTATCGGCAAGATAAAGTAAGAAATCAGGACATGTAACAATCAAGTACAAGATCAAGACAAGACTAGACTGATCGAACTCCATCCAACATTTACGGCCAAGCAATAAGTACGGCTTGATACTTTAACTAACTAGGGTTATCACAGGCCTAATTACTAGCAAGATGCAGTGAGATTATTCCACAGCCACAAGTCCTGCAGACCATCCAGGTTATCCAGGCGAATATTAGTACAATAAGGGTGCAACACATACAGTGTGCTGGAAGTGTGCCCTACTCGTCGGCAGGCTACAAATCCACAAGCGCGCCCAGATAACGGGATTACCTGTAGCTGAGAAATCTCTTCATGACTACTGGATTATTCTAGTTGTTAACCTTAGTCGATTTCAGTGGGTACCCCTGACCGTGGTACTCAGAGGTCCCCGTCCTAGACATGATGCAAGACAAGACGGGTTCATTTGTACAAGCACAATCGTCCACGGTGTCCAAGTTATTCAATCTTGTCAAGTCGTGTTAGCCATCGCAACAGCATTCGAGATATATCATGTCAGGTTTATCACGTCAAGAGTGCGCCACGGCGGGTGTCACCCTCGTTCCCGTATTTCGTATTTATGCTCGTATTTGGATTTTTGGCACATATTTTATTTTCTCGACTTGCGGATTTAGGTTTCTCGTAAATGAGTTTTGGACCATGGCTTGGTTTATTTTTGTGGAGTTGGTCTGATTTGGTTTGGTTTGGTTTGGTTATTTTGCATTGGAACACCTTAACCTACTCTACACCCTCAAGAATACCACAACCACCCCCATTAAATCCCACCTAACTTTTCTCTCTCCTCTTTATTCTCCATTAATTCTTCATCTACTTCTTCCTCAACACAACTCCTCCACCCTAGGCAAGTGCACCTTGCCATGATCAAGAACCCATGTTTTTATTTGTCCATTAGATGGATTAGCTCTCTAGGAACAACATTAGAACTTGGAAATTTGTGATTTGGAGCTTCCGTTCTCCTAGATCTAGGTTTTGACCATTTTCGGAAATTTATGGTTTTGATCTATTTTGAGTTGAATTTGGAGGGTTTTGGTGTCTCTATGTAGAAGAGAATTCAAATTGCACCCATGTTAGAGCTTTGAAGATCTGGATTTGGAGTTTTATTGGCAAAGTTGTGAGATTTTGAACCTTAGAACCCATTGTTGGTGTTCTTTTCAGCCAACTTGGAGAAGAAGGTCACCACTCCCTGCGCGCTCTGCTGCGCCGCGCTCTTGCGCGCGCGCACTCTGCTGCGCTGCGCCCTGGCGCACTCCCCGCGCGTTCTGCTGTGCCGCGCCCTTGCGCGCGCGCACTCTGCTGCGCTGCGCCCCCGACGCACTCCCCCTGGCGCATCCCGCTGTGCCGCGCCCTTGCGCGCGCGTGCTCCGCTGCGCCGCGCTCTTGCGCGCGTGCGCACCCCGCTGTGCTGCGCCCTTGGCGTGTAGCGGTTGTTCCCCGAGCGCGTCTCTCGACGCCGCTCGTGCGCCCTAGCCCGAGCCTTACCCGGCGCCCCCTTGGGTCGCCTTTAGCCCAGCACACCCTGTGCTCTGGTGGACCTTGGTCCTTGGTTTCTTGCTAACTGTGTTTTTCTAAAATTTTCTTGTCCACCACACGACGTGACTTGGTCTGACACGTCTTGACACTATTTTCTATGATTTGGCATGGTTTGGCCTGCAGCTAGTTTTCTCCTATCTTGTTAAATATCTTGTTAATAACTGGGACCTGTAACTTGATAACTCGGTTGACTTGATAGTGGCCCGCGGTGGCGCACTCCCGACTTGGCATGACTTGATAACTTAACTTGACTTGACTTAGTATGACTTGGCTTCACTTGATAGTGGCCCGTGGCGGCGCACTCTTGACTCGACTTGACTTGTCTTGACACCGTGGGTGTACTACCTGTTGCTCTGTGCAAATCACTTGTCTTGTCTTGCATCATGTCTAGGGGGTGACTCCCTGGGTACCACGGCCAGGGACTCACACTAAAAACTGGACTAGGTAATGAGTAGACCGAATTAGAACATAGAGAATTCCCGGTCACAGGCAGTCTCGTTATCTGGAAGCCTTAATGGACTTGTAGCTTGCCGTCGAGTAGAGCACATTTCCAGCACACTGTCATGTGTTGCACCTCTAAGTCACCTAAGGGTACATTTGTCTCCCGGGCGATGTACCCACCTATAACTCTCAACCCGCGAAAGGATAACTGGATGGTCTGCAGGGCTTGGGATTTGGAATTCTCATTGCATCTTGTTAGTAATTAGGCTTGTGATAACCCTAGTTAGTTAAAGTAGTAAGCCGTAGTACTTGCTTGGCCGATTGTGAATGAATGGTGTCCAGCCCTGTCTAAGTCTTGTCTAGCCCCTGTACCTGGAACTTCGAGCATGATTGCTTTACTTTTTACGATAAATGGATAGAGACAGTGAGCTATTCAGACGAAGGGATACAATCCCGGTCCTTGTTTGGTTTAAGGATTGTAACCTGGCTCCCGGAATGGTTCCACGTCCCTAGTCGTTTATCGCTCTGTGTACTTTTATTACTTGTACTTTCTTTTATTCTTTATGTTCTGATATGCTGGCTTTGGTTCTTATTTGTGGCCTCCTTTGTGGCACTTGCTCTTTCTGGGGTTTGACCCAGCTGGTTTTGTGTGGCCAGATTTTGGAGCAGCTCCCGAGGATCTACCAAGCTTCCAGCCCAATGGTGAACACTAGACGGAACCCGGGCTACGAGTGGGTTTTCCCTTTTGTTTCACCCACTTATATGTAAATTTATTCTTTTGAGGCGTTTAGCCGACGAGCACCTGTTAGCTCGATGCACATTTACTTACTGTCTGCCTACGGGCTGTAAACATGATTAACAAATCCTAGGGTTGATCATGTACGACTGAACTCTTGCTAGTCCTATCATTTTGTACGACTAGCTTCATGATCATCCAATATGTAATATTTGGGACGCCTTATATATATATATTTGATGCTCTAACATCTTGTAACTCTGTTAATTGCTTGAGATTGAGACAATAGGCTTGACCTTAAGAGACTGCTGGCTTGTAGTAAACCCTCATATCTAGACAGCCGTGACCGTATTATTGAGATGCATTCTATCTCAATATACGTAGCTGGCTGTGTCTGCCCCCGTTCTCCAGTATTCTGGTTCTGGGGCGTGACACGGTTTAAGTGGTGGCCCATGCAGGTCTTGTCAATCAAGAAATGTGAGGGTTTACCGAATAGATGTCTCAATCAATATTCGCCCTTGATCTCTGCTCGTATCTTCAAATCCCTGAGATTCTTGACCTGATCACATGCTTGTATCATTGATCTGTCCTGGTCCTTTCCTTATTGTTCCCTATGTCGTCTTCTTCAGCGGCATTACTCCCGGACCTGCCAACCAGCCAGAGGAAGTTCGACAAGCACCCCAGCGCCAGGAAGATCAAGCTCAGCACTCTGGAGTAGCCTCCCGAGTTATGCTTCCCGGAGGCTCAGAACCTCTAGTTCAGGAAGCTCCGCCCGTTCAACCAGCTAGACAAGATGAGGGTCCTTTGGTAGGGCTTATCAGGGAACTGCTTGCATCCCAAGATCGTCGAGGCGACGCCTTGCACCAGGAAGTTCATGATGCACTAAACCGAGGAGGTCCCCAAGGAAATCAAGCGGCCAACAGTTTCAAGCGCTTGAACCCTCCCTTCTTTGACGGCAGTGAAGATGCGATTGCCGCGGACGCTTGGCTTCAGGATACCGAGGTGGTTCTAGAAGCAGCTAGGACACCTGAGAATGAGAAGGTGGCGGTGGTACGCCTACAGTTGTTAGACTTGGCTCGCGATTGGTGGGCAGCTCAGGCCATGGGATTAGCAACACCAGTCACTTGGGCGACGTTTAGAGAGAGGTTCCAGACGAAGTACTTCGATGCGGTGGCACGGTACGACCTGCAGACCAGATTCACCAACTTGAAGCAAGGAGGCAGGACGGTCGATGGCTATGCGACCGAGTTCTCTAGGCTGAGTAGGTTTGCCCCCACCTTGGTGGCAACCGAGTTCGATAGGGCTCAGCGGTTCCAGCAGGGACTTCATTTAGAGATATTATTAGCTGTGGAGCAGTTCGAGCACCAGACGTTCGATGCAGTATTGAAGGCAGCAAGGAGGCATGAGTATACCTTCCGGAGAATTGTGGACAGGACCGGAGGAAGGAAGCGGTCCCACAACCAGATGCACCAATCTTCAGCTCCAGCCCCGGCAGCTAGGGGTATAACAATTGGAACTCCGAGGCGGGCGGCCTCAGTGACGTCGGTTCAACATTCAACCCCGACGTACCCGCAGCAGCAGAAGCAGAAGCAGCCTTCCGCGGTGGGATGTTCTCATTGCGGGAAGCCGGGCCATGTAGTGGCAGAGTGTCGTAGGGCACAGGGATTGTGCCTGGCTTGCGGAGGAGCAGATCACAAGATAGGGACCTGCCCGAATAGGGGAGGTCCATCATCATCCAACATTTCTAGTTCTTCGGTGAGGGGACCAGCCCCAGTTCCAGTCCAGCAACAGCAACAGCAGTACCCAAGGCCATTGTTGCCTCAGGCCCAGGCCTTTCAGCAGCAGAACCAGCAGCAGTTCACCCAGGCTCCAGCACAGAACCGACAGAGGGGTTTCCAGCAGAGGGGACCCGCAGCTAGAGGTCAGGCTATGATGATGACCATGGATGAAGAAGTTACACCAGGTGAGGTAGTGGCAGGTACTATTCTCGTCAACACTTTTCCAGCATCTGTATTATTTGATTCTGGTGCATCGCATTCATTCATGTCTGCACGATTCGCGACACGGATAGGATTGGAGCCCGAGTCATTATCAGTGAGGCTCAATATACTTACTGGTAATGGTCTTGTGGGAGTAGACCGAGTGTTTTCCTCGTGTCGGATCGTAGTTAGCGGTAGAGAGTTCCCCGCTAGGCTCATAGAGTTCCCTATGGCAGACTATGATGTAGTCCTAGGTATGGATTGGTTGAGGAACCATTATGCTAGGATAGACTGCCATGTTGGCAGAGTTGTCTTTAGTATTCCCGGAGAGCCAGAGTTTTCATTTTCCAGAGGCACAGTAGAGCCATCTTCTCCAGTGTTGCGGATGGCAGTAGCAGCAGTACAGTTGCCCCGAATAGTTGAAGAGTTTCCAGATGTCTTCCCAGAGGAACTTTCAGGGATGCCACCAGAGCGGGAGATCGAGTTTACCATCGACTTGATTCCCGGGACAGCACCAGTATCAGAGCGAGTCTACAGAATGGCGCCTTCAGAGTTGGAGATTTTGTACAAGATGATTGAAGAACTCAGGACCAAGGGATTCATTCGTGCTAGTGGATCGCCTTGGGGAGCCCCAATGCTTCTTGTGAAAAAGAAGGATGGTACGTCCAGGCTATGTGTAGATTATCGTACCTTGAACTCAGTGACAATTAAGAACAGATACCCTCTTCCAAGGATAGATGACTTGTTTGATCAACTCAAAGGGACTTCAGTTTTCTCGAAGATAGACTTGCGGTCAGGATACCACCAAATCAGAGTCAGAGAGCAGGACATCCCGAAGACGGCTTTCAGATCTAGGTACGGGCATTGGGAGTTTCTAGTTATGCCCTTTGGAGCGACCAATGCGCCGGCAGTGTTCATGGACCTCATGAACCGTATTTTCATGCCTTACTTGGATTAGTTTGTGATAGTATTCCTTGATGACATCCTGGTCTACAGCAAGAGTGAGGCAGAGCACGAGCAGCATCTCAGAGTTGTCCTCCAGATTCTCAGAGAGCACCAGTTGTACGCCAAGTTTAGTAAATGCGAGTTCTGGCTCGATCGCATTTCTTACTTGGGTCACATCATTACCAGAGGAGGAGTGGAAGTGGATCCCCAGAAGATTGTGGCCATTGAGTCTTGGCCAGTACCCAGCTCAGTGGCAGAAGTTCGCAGCTTTCTTGGATTGGCCGGCTACTACCGGCGGTTCGTTTCTGATTTTGCAAGGATTTCAGCACCGATGACCCAGTTGACCCGCAAGGATGTGCCGTTCGTTTGGACAGCAGAGTGTCAGGAATCATTTGAGGAGTTGAAGCGAGGTTTGATAACGGCTCCCATTCTCACACTTCCAGATGGGACCGGAGGATTCACAGTTTATTGCGACGCTTCAGGCAGAGGATTGGGATGTGTTTTGATGCAGCATGGGAAGGTAATTGCTTATGCGTCACGTCAACTCCGTGATCATGAGAAGAATTACCCGACCCACGACTTGGAACTAGCAGCAGTAGTGTTTGCACTTAAGTTGTGGAGGCACTACTTGTACGGGGACAGAGTGGAGATATTTACTGATCACAAGAGCCTAAAGTATGTTTTCACCCAGAAGGATCTTAATATGCGGCAGAGAAGATGGCTCGAGCTACTGGTGGACTACGATGTAGATTTACAGTATCATCCAGGGAAGGCCAATGTGGTAGCAGATGCGTTGAGCCGGAGAGCTGGAGTTTATTTCTTGACGGCGCAACCAGAGTTATTGGCAGATTTTCAGAAGATGGAAATTGAAGTGATTCTTTCTTCCAATGTGGCCTTGATGGCCAGCCTACAGGTTCAGTCCACCATAGTTGAAAGGATCCGGACAGCACAGTCATCAGATTCCAAGCTTCAGCGGCTCAGAGCAGAGTGTGAGGCAGGAAGAAGGCCAGAGTTATGTATTCATGAGGATGGTACACTTCGACACGGCACGCGTCTTTGTGTACCCAGTGGAGATATCAGACAGGAAGTCATGGCAGAGGCTCACAGTTCGCAGTACTCCATTCACCCAGGCAGCACGAAGATGTACAGAGATATTCGTCAACACTTTTGGTGGAATGGCATGAAGAGGGAGATAGCCCGGTATGTCTCTCGATGTTTGGTTTGCCAACAAGTCAAAGCTGAACATCAGAGGCCAGCTGGACTTCTTCAACCTTTACCGATCCCAGAATGGAAATGGGAACACATTACCATGGATTTCGTGACTGGATTACCCAGATCTCCGGCGGGCAGAGATGCTATTTGGGTTATTGTGGACAGGCTTACCAAGGTGGCACCCTTTCTTCCGTTTAGGGTTGGACAGTCGACGGCACAGCTAGCAGAGATGTATCTCAGGCAGATTGTCAGACTTCACGGAGTGCCAGTCAGCATAGTATCAGACAGGGATACGAGATTCACATCGCACTTCTGGCGCAGTCTTCATCAAAGTTTGGGGACTCGTCTCAAGTTCAGCTCAGCGTATCATCCGCAGACAGATGGTCAGTCAGAGCGCACGATCCAGACTCTTGAGGATATGTTGCGGTCATGTACCCTTGACTTCGGTGGTTCGTGGGAGGATCACCTACACCTGGTGGAATTCTCGTACAACAATAGTTTCCAGGCCAGTATCCAGATGGCACCCTTCGAGGCTCTGTATGGCAGGAAGTACAGATCTCCGTTAGCATGGGACGATGTCGGAGAGAGGCAGATGCTCGGTCCAGAGCTGATTTCTCAGACGGTTGAAGTGGTCAAGAAAGTCAGAGATCACCTCCGAGTTGCTCAGGACCGCCAGCGCCATTGGGCCGATGCTCATCGGCGTCCCTTAGAATTTGCCGTCGGCGACCATGTATTCCTTAGGATCTCGTCTACCCGCGGCGTCATTCATTTTGGCGTACGGGGAAAGCTCAGTCCTAGGTATATAGGGTCGTTCGATATTCTAGAGCGAGTAGGTGATGTATCCTATCGTCTCGCTCTTCCGCCGTCGCTAAGTGAGGTGCATGATGTATTCCATATATCCCAATTAAGACGGTACATCCCGGACCCGAGCCATATCCTAGATCATTCGGAATTGGTTGTTGGTACCAACCTTTCGTATGAGGAGAGGCCCGTGTCTATATTGGACCGGAGAGAAAAGACGCTCAAGAACAAGACTATTAACTTAGTCCGTGTTGCTTGGGGTCATCACTCTCTAGGTGAGTCAACGTGGGAGCGTGAGGACGACATCCGATCGCGATATCCCTACCTGTTTGACTCGTGAGGTATAATGTCTTTCTTATGCCTTACGCTTTCCCTTCCTTGCTTGCATTGTATGATTGTATGATTGAACTGCTTAGTGTAGCTTGTCTTGCTTAGTATGGCTTGTCGTGGCAATCTCTAGCTCCTTGATTAAATTCCGAGGATGGAATTCTTTGAAGGTGGGTAGAGCTGTCACCCTCGTTCCCGTATTTCGTATTTATGCTCGTATCTGGATTTTTGGCACATATTTTATTTTCTCGACTTGCGGATTTAGGTTTCTCGTAAATGAGTTTTGGACCATGGCTTGGTTTATTTTTGTGGAGTTGGTCTGATTTGGTTTGGTTTGGTTTGGTTATTTTGCATTGGAACACCTTAACCTACTCTACACCCTCAAGAACACCACAACCACCCCCATTAAATCCCACCTAACTTTTCTCTCTCCTCTTCATTCTCCATTAATTCTTCATCTACTTCTTCCTCAACACAACTCCTCCACCCTAGGCAAGTGCACCTTGCCATGATCAAGAACCCATGTTTTTATTTGTCCATTAGATGGATTAGCTCTCTAGGAACAACATTAGAACTTGGAAATTTGTGATTTGGAGCTTCCGTTCTCCTAGATCTAGGTTTTGACCATTTTCGGAAATTTATGGTTTTGATCTATTTTGAGTTGAATTTGGAGGGTTTTGGTGTCTCTATGTAGAAGAGAATTCAAATTGCACCCATGTTAAAGCTTTGAAGATCTGGATTTGGAGTTTTATTGGCAAAGTTGTGAGATTTTGAACCTTAGAACCCATTGTTGGTGTTCTTCTCAGCCAACTTGGAGAAGAAGGTCACCACTCCCTGCGCGCTCTGCTGCGCCGCGCTCTTGCGCGCGCGCACTCTGCTGCGCTGCGCCCTGGCGCACTCCCCGCGCGCTCTGCTGCGCCGCGCTCTTGCGTGCGCGCACTCTGCTGCGCTGCGCCCTGGCGCACTCCCCGCGCGCTCTGCTGCGCCGCGCCCTTGCGTGCGCGCACTCTGCTGCGCTGCGCCCCCGGCGCACTCCCCCTGGCGCATCCCGCTGCGCCGCGCCCTTGCGCGCGCGCGCTCCGCTGCGCCGCGCTCTTGCGCGCGCGCGCACCCCGCTGTGCTGCGCCCTTGGCGTGTAGCGGTTGTTCCCCGAGCGCGTCTCTCGACGCCGCTCGTGCGCCCTAGCCCGAGCCTTACCCGGCGCCCCCTTGGGTCGCCTTTAGCCCAGCACACCCTGTGCTCTGGTGGACCTTGGTCCTTGGTTTCTTGCTAACTGTGTTTTTCTAAAATTTTCTTGCCCACCACACGACGTGACTTGGTCTGACACGTCTTGACACTATTTTCTATGATTTGGCATGGTTTGGCCTGCAGCTAGTTTTCTCCTATCTTGTTAAATATCTTGTTAATAACTGGGACCTGTAACTTGATAACTCGGTTGACTTGATAGTGGCCCGCGGTGGCGCACTCCCGACTTGGCATGACTTGATAACTTAACTTGACTTGACTTAGTATGACTTGGCTTCACTTGATAGTGGCCCGTGGCGGCGCACTCTTGACTCGACTTGACTTGTCTTGACACCGTGGGTGTACTACCTGTTGCTCTGTGCAAATCACTTGTCTTGTCTTGCATCATGTCTAGGGGGTGACTCCCTGGATACCACGGCCAGGGACTCACACTAAAAACTGGACTAGGTAATGAGTAGACCGAATTAGAACATGGAGAATTCCCGGTCACAGGCAGTCTCGTTATCTGGAAGCCTTAATGGACTTGTAGCTTGCCGTCGAATAGAGCACATTTCCAGCACACTGTCATGTGTTGCACCTCTAAGTCACCTAAGGGTACATTTGTCTCCCGGGCGATGTACCCACCTATAACTCTCAACCCGCGAAAGGATAACTGGATGGTCTGCAGGGCTTGGGATTTGGAATTCTCATTGCATCTTGTTAGTAATTAGGCTTGTGATAACCCTAGTTAGTTAAAGTAGTAAGCCGTAGTACTTGCTTGACCGATTGTGAATGAATGGTGTCCAGCCCTGTCTAAGTCTTGTCTAGCCCCTGTACCTGGAACTTCGAGCATGATTGCTTTATTTTTTACGATAAATGGGTAGAGACAGTGAGCTATTCAGGCGAAGGGATACAATCCCGGTCCTTGTTTGGTTTAAGGATTGTAACCTGGCTCCCGGAATGGTTCCACGTCCCTAGTCGTTTATCGCTCTGTGTACTTTTATTACTTGTACTTTCTTTTATTCTTTATGTTCTGATATGCTGGCTTTGGTTCTTATTTGTGGCCTCCTTTGTGGCACTTGCTCTTTCTGGGGTTTGACCCAGCTGGTTTTGTGTGGCCAGATTTTGGAGCAGCTCCCGAGGATCTACCAAGCTTCCAGCCCAATGGTGAACACTAGACGGAACCCGGGCTGCGAGTGGGTTTTCCCTTTTGTTTCACCCACTTATATGTAAATTTATTCTTTTGAGGCGTTTAGCCGACGAGCACCTGTTAGCTCGATGCACATTTACTTACTGTCTGCCTACGGGCTGTAAACATGATTAACAAATCCTAGGGTTGATCATGTACGACTGAACTCTTGCTAGTCCTATCATTTTGTACGACTAGCTTCATGATCATCCAATATATAATATTTGGGACGCCTTATATATATATTTGATGCTCTAACATCTTGTAACTCTGTTAATTGCTTGAGATTGAGACAATAGGCTTGACCTTAAGAGACTGCTGGCTTGTAGTAAACCCTCATATCTAGACAGCCGTGACCGTATTATTGAGATGCATTCTATCTCAATATACGTAGCTGGCTGTGTCTGCCCCCGCTCTCCAGTATTCTGGTTCTGGGGCGTGACAGCGGGCCACTATCAAAAATTATCATGTCAAGTTATCATGTCAAATTTGTCAGGTCAAGTTATCATGTCGGGAGCGCACCACGACGGGTCACTATCAGGTCATGTCATTTATCAAGGAGGAGAGGAACTTGCACAATTAAATAATAATATATATATAATATATATATTCTTGAAGCTAAGGAAAAACTCTACAACTTTCATGTTTTGAGTTTTTCAAGATTCTAGCTACAAAACAACTTAACAGGCAAAAACAGTGAAATAGAACAATTCCTGCACGAATCGGCGCATGAGATTCCTGCACAAATCGGCGCATGGGATTCCTGCACGAATCGGCGCATGGGATTCCTGCACGAATCGGCGCATGGGATTTCTGCACAAATCGGCGCATGAGATTCCTGCACGAATCGGCGCATGAGATTTCTGCACAAATCGGCGCATGAGATTTCTGCACAAATCGGCGCATGAGATTCCTGCACGAATCGGCGCATGGAATTCCTGCACAAATCGGCGAATGAGATTTCTGCACAAATCGGCGCATGGGAAACTCACGTTGCGTCTTCAGTACATGCGCGTAGGGAACCTACGCGCATGACACGCTCGGAGTTAAGGGATGCGTTGCCGGGACTTCACGGCGCATGGCCTCCCGGCGCATGGCCTCCCGGGCGCATGAGGTTCATCGTCCCCAAACAGCAAGTTCAGCCATGAAAGTTCCAAAAACTTGTAATGGCCATAACTTCCTCATCCGGAGTCGAAATCAAGCGAAACAAAAGCCAAAACTGCATGAAATTAAATTCTCTACAACATGGAACAATTAGTTTTCGTAAACAAGTAAGTTTGGTAGATCAAAACCCAAGAAAACCGAAAATAGTATAAACTTAGATCTACAAGAATCCACCGGGTAAAATCAAAAACTCCAAGTTCTAAACATGCTTAGAATCATGCAAGGAAGAAGATGGAACAATCAAAAGTAAATTTGTTCAAGGTTCGGCAAGGTGTACTTGCCTCTCCTCCTTGGTGAAGAAGGAAAGAAGAAGAAGATGAAGATGGAAAATGAAAATGAATAATGGAGGAGAGAGAGAGTGGTAGGTGGCTTATATAACAAGCCCAAGCAATCTCCACCATTCATTCCTCTCCACTCAATCTAAACCATACACCTCTCTCATAAGGAACCAACTAAACCAAACCAAGTCCAAGCCAAACCAAACCATGTTAAACCAAACCAATAAAACCAAGTCAAATCAAATTAAAACCAAGTCATGATTCATACCAAAATAAATGAAACAAGCCAGTATACGGGTCACCCGACAATTATCAGAAATCCGTACAATGACAATTCAGCAACTTTAAATATTCTCAAAATTCAGGAAATACGAAATACAGCTCAAATAAATATGTATCCGTATAAAATACTGATACAGTGAGGCGGGCCTCACAGTTGGCGGTAGTACGCTGTCTAGACCGCAATAAACAAAATGCTCACAAATACTAACTGTTCATTCACAACAACTAAATCAACTTTACGAAATTTAGAAGTTTTACATTTGAAGAAGAATATAAGCTTTTACAATTATAAAAAAACTACCTCACATCTAACTAGTCTTCTATGGTTTGGCCTTCGAGTCTCTATCTCCCCCTCGTATGGTCCATAGTGCAAAAGTAGACACGTCATCCTCACCTATAACAATGATCCAGTCAGGAAAGGAGCAGAGTACAACTATATTGCAATTAATGTTGTTAGTCCAAAATAAGTAGAACAACGAGAAACAATGATGGCAAGGGTATATGAAGAACTAGCAATAGATGAACTAACATGATATAAACTATCAAGATATGAACTAACAAAATGTAACTAGCAAGGTATGTACTAACAATATATGAACTAACAAGATATGAACTAGAACTAGATAAAGGAAAAATAGGAACAACTATGTGTGTGTGAAATACATTTTAATACGTGAACGACTGGGCTAATACGGCATATCATACGATGGCTATCCACAATAATAGGGTACGGCTAATTCATTCGTGTGGTGTATGACTTAGCTATCCACAATCAAAATATTTGGGTTTGTTCACGTACTTACCGAGTATTTCCCCTCTCGACTATCTAACAATCAATAACGGTCAATGTTACACTAAGAAGGATACAATAACTATGGTGTCACAATCGTGTGTCTACGGAATATAAGCAATGTCTTAAAGGGATATCAAACAAGGAAACGATAGAGCAAAAGTTATAATGAACTAAAACATAAATGTAATACTGTACTTGCCTGAATTCTTGCACAAACCATAGTCACAAGTCGAGGATAAGGGGATTGTCGATCTAGAAGCTATCAACCTATAACATACTTCGTACCTCGAACCATGCACGAAAATCACAAGTCAATTCTAAGGTTCTAGTTCTAAATTCATGGAATAAGTGGCTAATGGGTTACTAATCTAATAATAGTTAATTCTAAAATAAATCACTTAAAAACATAATTTAACCTAATAATAATCTGAATATAATCTAAACATGCAAGTTTGGCCATCACAAGTCATATTTCCAATTTTGGAAACCATGCCACGCAAATCGAGGCATATCGTTGACTATCTAGTCAAACATCGTGAACTCTAGATTTTGAAAATGCATCTTGGTAGATTTTAGTGCCACGAGTGTGTTGGAATCAACCGTGCCGCAAATTCACATTTTGGTCAAAAGATATCGCCGTTATGGCTAATCGTGACCAAAACGGTAATTCATCGATCAATTCTGAGTTCAACAGAATAACTAAAATACTAGATGAACGAATTAATTTCTGGGAAAAATATATGTCGTAGAGCTCTGTGTTACTTTTCGAAACTTCAAACGATTCATGATTTCGATTTCTGGTTCTCCCGAAATCTCGAAAACACCGAAACGTGTCAAGTTTCATACAACCGACACTTTATAAATTTTACAGAAATTAAGGTTCAGAGATAATATAAAAATAAATTAGATATTCGAATAGTATACCTCAATACGAATCCAACAAAAAAATGGCACGCAAAAAGGAGGTCGGAGTTGTCCGCAATCGCTTCGGGAAGTCGGAGACTCTCAAGATCAAAAACTGCTCAAAGTCGGCTGAAGGAAATAGGGTTTCTGATTTCCAGAAACTGTATATATATATATATATATATAAAAAAAAAAAAAAAAAAAAAATATATATATATATATATATATATATATATATATATATATATATATATATATATATATATATATATATATATATATATATATATATATATATATATATTTATTATTTTTTTAAAACCAAGCAGCCGTGTCGAAGACACCCAGCCACCGCTTGGCCCGGGGGCCGTGGGCGAACCACCAAGCCGCCCCCGTGGGGGCTCGAACTCCGTCCGATGCCCCAAGTGTGTGTGTATATATATATATATATATATATATATATATATATATATATATATATATATATATATATATATATATATATATATATATATATATATGCAGATGTTGGCCGCTGACAGCTGGGCCCCGCTCAGTTGGACCAAGCGACTGACTGATGGGCCCAGTGCTGAGTGGGTATAGGTGACTGGGTATTTATTTTCCAGAAATTGATTTAAATTCAATTCTAAGCCAAATAAATCCAATAAAATTCTAAAAATTCCAGAAAAATTCTAGATAATTCTAGAAAATATATTTAACTTTCTAGAATATAAATAAAATGTTTTACCTCATATTAGTTTCAAATAGCCTCATAATAAATATTGGATGCCTTTAAAAATATATAAACCTTAATAAATAAATACTTAAATATTCCCAAAAATTATGGAAAAATTCTAGAAAATATAAAATAACGTAATGAACCCTACAAAAATATTTGGGGTCAATGTTTGCTCTTAGGCTAGCACAATAAATTCCAGAAGTCCTAGAAATAGGTTCTTCCTATATTTTATTATCAAAGTAATTCCAGAAAATACCCAAAAAAATCCAAAAAATTTAGAAAATAGTTTTTGAGGTTCTAGAACCTAAATAAAATACTAGGTCCCAAAAATAACCCCGAATGGCCATATGGTAAATCATAATCAAATAATAATAAATAAAAAAATTTGGGAAGTGTGCTTACAGTACTCCATGTAATCTGACTATCTGCCTGAGGTACATATCTGCTAGCTGATCCGTTGACTGACCAATTCTGAAAGGGAAAAAATAAGCTACCTTGGTAAGTCGGTCAACTATAACCCATATAGCATCTCTCCCAGCTGGAGATTTAGGTAACCTAGTTATAAAATCCATGGTAATATGTTCCTATTTCCATTCTGGGATCGGTAAAGGTTGAAAAAGTCCAGCTGGTCTCTGATGTTCAGCCTTGACTTGTTGGCAAACTAAACAATGAGAGACAACCCGAGCTATCTCCTTCTTCATGCCATTCCACCAGAAATGCTGACGGATATTACGATACATCTTCGTGCTACCAGGATGAATTGAATACTGCGAACTGTGAGCTTCTGCCATGATTTCTTGCCTGATGTCACCACTGGGTACACAAAGACGCCTTCCATGTCGAAGCGTGCCTTCTTCGTGAATGCATAACTCTGCTCTCTGTCCCGCTTCATATTCCGCCCTAAGCCGCTGAAGCTTAGAATCCGTTGACTGAGCTATCTTGATCCTCTCAACTATGCTTGACTGAACTTGCATACTGGCCATCAATGCCACATTGGTAGGAAGAACTATCTCTATACCCATCTTTTAAAGATCTGCGAATAACTCTGGTTGTGCTGTTAGAAAATAAGCTCTTGCTCTTCTACTCAACGTATCTGCAACTACGTTAGCCTTCCCAAGATGATACTGTATGTTGATGTCATAATCTACCAATAGCTCTAGCTACCTTCTCTGATGCATGTTGAGATCCTTCTGGGTAAACACATACTTAAGACTCTTGTGGTCGGTGAAAATCTCTACCCGATCTCTCTATAAATAATTCCTCTCATGATCATGAAGCTGACGTGATGCATAAGCTACTACCTTGCCATGCTGCATTAAGACGCATCCTAATCCTCTGTCTGAAGTGTCACAATAAACTGAGAATCCTCCAGTCCCATCTGGAAGCGTGAGAATGGGTGCCGTCATCAATCCTTGCTTCAACCTCTCGAATGAACTCTGACGCTCTATTGTCCAACCAAACTACACATCCTTACGGGTTAACTGTGTCAATGGCGCTAAAATTCGAGCAAAGTCTGATACAAATCGTTGATAATAGCCCGCCAATCCTAAAAAACTGTGAACCTCTACGATGGTACTGGGTACTGGTCATGTCTCTATAGCTACTATCTTCTTGGGGTCCACTTCCACTCCACCTCTGGTGATGATGTGACCTAAGTACGAAATACGATCAAGCTAAAATTTGCACTTGCTGAACTTCGCATACAACTAGTGCTCTCTGGGAATCTGAAGGACTACTCGGAGATGCTGCTCATGCTCTGCTTCACTCTTGCTATAGACTAAGATGTCGTCTATAAACATTATCACAAACTGATCTAAATAAGGCATGAATATGCGATTCATGAGATCCATGAATATTGCTGGCGCATTGGTCGCTCCGAATGGCATAACGAGAAACTTCCAATGCCCATATCTAGATCTGAATGCCGTCTTCGGGATGTCTTGCCCTCTAACTCTGATCTGATGGTACCCTGACCGCAAGTTAATCTTCGAGAATACTGCTGCTCCACTGAGTTGATCGAATAAGTCATCTATCCTTGGTAGGGGATATTTGTTCTTGATTGTTACAGAATTCAAGGTACGATAGTCAATACATAATCTTGATGTACCATCATTCTTTTTCATAAAAAGCATCGGGGCTGTCCAAGGTGATCCACTAGCACGAATGAATCCCTTGGTTATGAGTTCTTCAATCAGCTTGTACATGATCTCCAATTCTGATGGTGCCATTCTGTAGACTCTCTCTGATACTAGTGCCGTCCCTGGAATCAAATCAATGGTGAACTCTATTTCTCTCTCTGGCGGCATGCCTGGAAGCTCTTCGAGAAATACGTCAGAAAATTCTTCTACTACTCTGGGAAACTAAACTGCTTCTACTACTGCCATCCGTAAGATCGGCGGAGAAGGTTCTACTTCGCCTCTAGAAAACGAAAACTCTTCTTCGCTGGGAATACCAAAAATAATCCTGCCAACATGACAATCTATTCTTGCGAGAAAATTCTATCAATTCAGCCAATCCATTCCTAGGACCACATCATAGTCGTCCATCGAAAATTCTATCAATCTAGCGAGAAACTCTCTACCGCTAACTACGATTTGACACGAGGAAAATACTTTATCTACTCCCACAAGACTGCTACCAGTAAGTATATTGAGTCTTACTGATAATGACTCGGGCTCTAGTCTTATCCGTGTTGCGAATCGTGCAGACATAAATGAATGCGATGCACCTAAATCAAATAATACTGATGCTGGAAAAGAGTTGACAAGAATGGTACCTGCCACCACCTCACCTGATGCTAATTCTTCTGCCATGGTCAAAGCCATAGCTTAACCCAGTCCCCTTGGTGATGGTCCCCTCTGCTGGTGACCTCTCTGCCTGCTCTGAATCTGAGCTTGGGTCTGAGCATACTATTGTGGCCTCTGCTGCTGGAAGGCTTGAGCCTGAGGCGGCAATGGCCTTAAAGGCTGGTACTGCTGCTACTGTACTGGTGCTGGTCCCCTAACCGATGGACTGGTTAGGGTTGATGAAGATGAACTGGCTCTATACGGGCAGGACCCTATCATGTGGTCCGATGCCCCACAAGCCAAGCACAACCCCTGTACTTTACAACACTCTGAAACTACGTGCCTTGGCTTTCCACAATGAGAGCAACCCATTGCGAAAGATTGCTTCTGCTTCTGCTGCTGAGGATATGTCGGAGTCGAGTGTTGAACCGACAAAACTGTGGTCGCCCTCCTAGGAGCTCCAATAGTCAAAGCCCTAGCTGCCGGGGCTGGTGTTGATGACTGAGACAACTGTCCATGAGGCCTCTTCCGTCCTCCAGTTCGATCTACTATCCTCTATGAAGTATATTCATGCCATATTGTTGCTCTCAATACATCATCAAAGGTCTGGTGCTCAAACTGCTCCACTACTAGAATGATCTCTAGGTGGATTCCCTGCTGGAATCGCTGCGCTCGGTCCAATTCGGTCACCACCAAGGTGGGAGCAAATCGACTAAGTCTTGAAAACTCGGCCGTATAACCATCGATCGCCCTTCCCATCTGCTTGAGATTGCTAAACCTTGTCTGCAAATCATAGCGAGCTACTGCATCAAAATACTTCGTCTGAAATTTGTCACTGAATACCGCCTACAAGACAGTCGTCACCAAACCAACTGCTAGCATCGCCCACCAGCTGCGGGCTAAGTCCAATAACTGCAGGCGCACAACGGCCACCTTTTCTTCCTCTGAAATCCGAGCTGCCTCCAGAATAACCTCTATATCGTGAAGCCAAGCATCAACAGCAATAGCATTGTAGAAGCATGAAATTTCAGGCGCATCTATTCCTATGCGCTTAACACTACATGTGCCAGGAAGCTCAAACGAAGTACTTGGCATAGCAAGGGACAGCAAAAGTACAGACATTAAAAGAAGATTTTTATTTCATATGAAAGTCTATTACATGTCCAAAGAAAGGCTTTACAAAGGAGAACTTCTACAAAAGGAAAGATCCTAAGACTACATCCAGGCGCAGCAAACTACCATGCGCACCATGCCAGGCGTATCATCCGTCAGGCGCATCTCTTCAGCGTCTCATTCAGGCGCGTCTCTTCAGCGTCTCAGCCAGGCGCATCTCTTTATCATCTCAGTCAGGCGCATCATGAAGTCTCAGCATATGCGCTCTACTTCGATTTTGAGCATAACAAGGGTGGGCGATCAACTCCACTCTAGCTGGAGGAAGAGCTCTCCAAAGCCCAAGGAAGAGGAGAGCACCGCAATTCCGATCTGCGGCTCTTCCGGCATAACGGAGACGGGACTCGAGCATCCCGATCTTTGGATGCAACAGGCACCTTCAGCCTGCATCGGGAGCCCGCGATCCCAATTTTTGGATGTAACAGTCACCTTCACAAGTGCGTACGAAGACGACTCGATGCATCTTAACCCTCGGGAGCGTCTTGTCAACAGAATGAACTCGAGCGAAGAAGTTCATCTCCATTCGGAAGACGGGAGAAAACGAGAAACAAACTCTCTCCTTGCTGCTATTTATAGTCCGGACAAATCAAACCCACGTGCCAAGTGGAGGGCTCTCTAAATCCCGTACAATGAATTTGCATTCATGGTGATGAACCTGTCCCCTCGAATTCAGCCAAGTCAAAATGACTATTTAAAGCACTCGAACTCAACAGTCGGACCAATGAAGACGCGCCGGTCAGATACCGTGCATCATACAGACGCACCCTTCAATACCAAGCGCCTCATAAGGATGCGCCCCACGCGTCCCTATGCGCCTAGTAGAACGCAGAGCAATGCGCCCACTCAAAAGCTCATCACCCGTCAAGAGCATTAAATGCTGAAGTCTGAGACGACAGCAGCCATGCCTCAATGACAGAGCAGCAACAGCTTTTACAGAAAATGAAGCGCCGCTGACGTCAGCGTCATCATTACTTTCACTCGCATGTGCATCCGCAGCCATGCGCCCGAAGATTCGCATGCACCTCAAAAGCCATGCGCCCAGACTGGTTCATGACTCCTGAAGGTTACGAGCCAAAGTCTTCTCATGCGCCCGATCCTAGGCGCATCCTGTCAGATCACTCTCCACCAAATCCGAGATCTTTGAGCTACGGGCATGCGCCACATGTCCCTTGACTCAGTTCAATCCACGAAGGGGTGCTAACCACCCAAGATCTCAGCAACCGAAGAATCCTCTCAGTCGCCACGTGTCAGCTCTCCCGTAGCACCACAGGCGCAACATGAAGGATTCAATCCCCAAATCAGGGCGCATCAACCATGCGCCCCCGCCAGCATCAGCCACGTGGCGTTCCCACGACTAGGCGCATCCGACATATGCGCGTATGAGCAGCTCAACCTGCTGCTTATAAATAGAGGAATCATTTTCTTCTTCCAGACACACACACAGACAGACAGTCGAAGACAGAGAACGAGATCATCAGAGTTACAGAGACGCACGTCTACTCACAGGGATCAGAAGAGATACTCAACGTCTTCTTCCTCCTCCGCAAGCTCCGGCATCCAGAGCAACCCAGACCCTCAGAAAACCTAAGATCGTCGTCAGATCGTCAACGGAGTCAACGCATTATCACTCGCTCCATCGACACAGGACCCGGATAAAAACAAAAGTGTACTCCTAGGACTACATCTAAGTCATACATTGTAACATTGTTCTGTTTGTAATTAAAATTCCAATTCAAAGATTTTAATGGCAAACAAGCATCTTCACTGCCTTCAAATTAAGAAGGAAGGGTTCAGGCGCTTGAAGCTGTTAGCCGCATTGTTCCCTTGATAACCAACTCTGTTCATAGCTGCTTGTACTGTCTGCTGCAGTACATCGTTCCGACGATCTTGTGATGCAAGAAAGTCTCGGATGAGTCCCATCAGAGCTCTATTGTCAGGCTTTGCAGGCTGGACTGGATGAACTGGTGGCTCTGGATACCCGGAAGGCATGACTAGGGATGCTGCCCCTGAGTGCTGGGTTTAGTCCGCAGGCTGCGGCTGGTTCACTTGTTGTTGGTTCATTGGAAGTGCTCCACTTGGCTGATCGGTAGGACCAGGAACAATGCCACTAAAGAAATGACATGGGGAACAATAAGGAAGGACCAAGATAGATCAAGGATATAAGCATTTATCTGGTCAAGATTCAGGAAGATTAGAAGGCACGAGTAGAGATCAAGGACAAATGCTGATTGAGACATCTATTCGGTAAAACCCTCACACATCTTGATTTACAAGACCTGCATGGGCCACCACTTAAACCGTGTTACGCCCCAGAACCAGAATAATGGAGAGGAGGGGACAGACACAGCCAGCTATGTACATTGAAGTGCAACCCACATCGCAATACAGTTACGGCTGTCTAGATGCATGAGGGTTTATCTACAAGACAACAGTCTCTTATTGTCACGACCCGCTACCCAAATTGTTGGGCCGGGCCGAGCCATGTCTAGCCTACGCTTGGTTAAAGCGTAGTAAACTGTTCTAAAAGATAGACAAGATGTTACTAAGTGTGCAAACAGACATATATTAAAGCATTTTAAGAGTTCATCACAACATAGCATCTATTGACGAAAACAAATAAGTTTATAGGTTATTACACTTTCAAAGTAAGAACTGGAGACAAAGTCCACTAACCAAGTAAAAGTTGTAACAACTCAAAGCCTAAGTCTAAAACAGGAAAGACAACTAAGCAAGGTTCCCCGCTGGGGCCTCTTATGGAGCAAAGGCCATGTCCTCTAAGGCAGTCCCGTAGTAGGTATCACATAACATTTCTTCCTCGGATAGTGTACCTACAACGTTATCCTGTCAGGACGGGAGCAAGTACTGATTCTACAAATAGAATATACTGAGCATGAAATGAAAAGAGATGTAATAACTGAAATCGTGTCATGTCACCATCTATCATGTAATATCACAACTATTATGTCAATGATACATTTGTCATAACGACACATGTATATATATTATTTAAAATTGGAGCAGGTACGTGATCATCAATATGTATAAAATGTACTGTGGCACAAGTATATAAAATGTACTTTCGTATAAGTAAGCAAGCGATAGATGTACATACGCACAAATACAGCCGGTACGCCTACGACAAGGTATACATATAAAATGTCAACCTTGCTCGGTACATACGTACGGGAGAAGGGGGCATGATCATGTACTCAACTATCAGTTTCCCCATAATCCAAGTTCTAATATGTGAGAGATACTGAGAGCAGTATAAAGTAGGTGAAACATGTAGTATATTCATAGAGATATTTCAAATATGACTTGCAGTTTAAGTAACGATATTAACATGGTTCATTCACAGTTCATTACCATATGCAGTAAATAGAGTTTGTAGGGGTACTTGCCTCGTGCAAAGAAAGGATATGAGTACGAAGCTATAGATGTCCGGTGTCCTGGCACTATCAAAATGCATACAATCTCAGCCTCTACACTTAGATCAAGATTTTACACTAGCGGTGTGACACGACTCATACTGGACACTAGCTGTGTGAAACTAGCATAGAAGTCCAAAGTGGGGTGATACAACATCTAACCCAACACTTAGGATCTCTTCACTAAGGTAGGGTAAGGTTCCGATACTAAAATATTCCAAAAACCCATAAAAACACACAAGACAATATTAATCAATTAATTATTTAGACTGTACATTGTATTCCAATAATTATCAAGATAGTTATATTGTCCTAATTTATATGAAATAATATAACAAATTGATCCTTGTTAATTATAGTAATTTATTATAAATTTTCTTGAATTTATAATCCAGGGTAAGTATTTATTAAAAGTCAGTTTACAAGTGTATATTGAAAATGAGTTTTGGTTTCCTATTTTTTTGACAGTGTCAAAACAGTAAATTAAATTCTGGAAAAATTATATTAAATTAGCTTAAATAACATAGTATTATATAATAATTTTTTTGGAATTTATTCAGCAATAAAAAGTTGTCTGAAAATTCAATTATCATAAAACACAGATTCTTAAATTAAATAAATAATTTATTTAATGTATTTGCCCATGTATTCGAAATTGAACCGAAGTCCAGATACGGGACCCGAGGCCATGAACCAAGTCCAACATGACTCGACTAGACCTCGAATATGTGTTGGCTCACCCAAGTCCAACCAACCCATGCTAGGTTTGGACTTAGAGTGGTCGATTGCACAAAATACGTAAAATCATAAATAAATACGGATTTTGAATACATGTAAGTAAATGAATTAAATTGCAGAAATTGAGAGCATACATATTACAGTATAGGCACTGTATTTATAAAATACATATTACAGTATAGGTACTGTATTTGTTTATATATTACAGTATAGGCACTGTATTTATATTGACATAATTGAATGCTGAATTTAAAAGACATAAAATTAAATGACGTGAATTTAAATGACAAAAATTTAAATATATACATGTAATATGATATATATTTTCTTATATATAAAAAAATCACAAAAGAAAATCTAGGCATAAGAATACTATATTTATATCCTAAATATTCTTATTATATATATATATATATATATATATATATATATATATATATATATATATATATATATATATATATATATATATATATATATATATATATATAGAGAGAGAGAGAGAGAGAGAGAGGAAGGATCAAGATCCCCACACTTTTTGCATCCCCAAGCATCCCCAGTAGGTCGAGTGGGTGAATTTGTTTGGATATTATGGCTTCAGAAATTTAATTGGAAAGGGGGGCTAAGGTTTTAGTTTAGGATCCCAATGCACTATCACAGGGTCTATATATAGAAATTTTTTGGAACCTTCCTTACAAAAATTTTATTACGAAAATGCCCATCATAAATTCCTAAAATTTCTAGTGTACCCTTTTCACCAAGTTGCCCTAATATATAATTTACCAAAATTCTCCTACAACTTCAAAAATCGTAAAAATTCGTACGGACTCCAAATAAATCGCAGAAAAATTCTAAATTTAATAGAAAAATATTTAAAACATTTAAGAACCAATTTGGGAAATTTTTGGAATTGTTTTTTATTTATTAAATTTTTGAAAATATGTGTTACACATATGGTCAAGAACAAGCCTAGTATCTCAATCTCAAGCAAGCAAATAATTGTTACAAGATGTTAAATCATCAGACATACAAAGTAAGGTGTCCCAAATATTATATATTCAGATGATCATGAAGCTAGTCATACAAAATGCGAAGACTAGCAAAAGTTAAGTCATACATGATCAACCCTAGGATTTGCCAATCATGTAACAACCCTTAGGCTTGCAGAATTAAATTTCAACACGAGCTAACACTTGCTTGGCGGCTAAACGCCTCAAAAGAATAATTTATAATATAGTGGGAGAGCAAAAATAAGAAACCCACTCGTTGCCAGGGTTACGCTTGGTGTTCATCATCTGGCTGAAAGGCAGGTACATCCTGGGTGCTACTCCGAAATCTGGCCATACAAAATCGCTGGATCAGACCCCAGAAAGAGCAAGTGCCAAAAAGGAGGCTCCACTTAGGAACTAAAACCATCATAAACAAAATAGAACACTGATAAAAGAACATAATTAAATAACACAAAAGACATGCTTTAAAGAACATACTAGCTTGTATTAAGAAAACAATAGGTGGAATATAATTCCCATGTTAATAATGAGACCTTTATTCAGGCACGGCCAATCAAGTCCTACGGCTTGATATCATTAGCTAACTAGGGTTGTCACAGGCCTAGTTACTAACAAGATGTAATGAGATGTTTCCGCAGTCACAAGCCATGCAGACTATCCAGGTTATCCAGCGGGGTTACAAGAGTTACAAGAGTTACAAGAGTTATCAAGATTACTGGTGTACTTTAGTACTCATGATTCAAGAAGTGCAACACATGACAGTGTGCTGGAAATATGCCCTACTCGTCGGCAGGCTACAAGTCCACATGTGTGACTGGGATAACGGGATTGCCTGTAACTGGAAATCTCTCTATATGAACTACTTGATCAATCTAATCATTAACCTAGTCAGATTCATTATTAATCCCTGACCGTGGTAACTAGTAATCCATATCCTAGACATGATGTAAGACGAGACAGGTAACTTGTACAGGCACAATCAACCATGGAGTCAAGGCAAGAGTTACACTAGCAAGACAGGAAGAGCTGTCGCAACAACAATCAAGATTAACATGTCATGTCAGGTTTACTTGTCATGTCAAGAGTACTTGTCAGGAGTGCGCCTCGACGGACCATAATCAAGATTATCAAGACGGGATCATATTATCATGCTCAAGCAAGTTACTAGCTCAGATTACCAAGTTGTCAAGTCGGGTCGTCGTAATTTAGGTCAAGTATAGAAAACATGTAAAGAAGATCGAGGACACCCATGGGTGATTGAAACTATCAGCGGCATAAAACTCTAATTAAAGTGAGAAAGGAAGATTCTTGAAGCCAAGACAAAGATCTACAACTTTCATGTTTTGAGTTTTATGAGATTCTAGCTACAAAACAGCTCAAACGGGCAAAAACGGCCATTCGTGCACGGGCACGCTGCGCGCGCGGACAAAACTGCCCACGGCGTGCAGATCGCACAAGCACGATGCCTGGAACGCGGCCAATGAATCGTACAGGCACGCGATAAGCGAAATGTGCAGCGCGCAGGTGCACGGCGTACGACAGAAAATTGTGCGGGCGCGCGGCGCGCGAAACGTGCAGCACGCGGGTGCACGCATGGCTCGGAGGCACGGCACGCGGGCACGCGAAACGCGCAGCGTGCAGATGCACGACGCACATGGCGCGGAGGCATGGCTCGCGAGCATGCGGCACTGTTCATCGTCTCGACCGCACCGAAGATGTGCCGGAATCCATGAACATAAAAATGCCATAACTTCTTTATTGGAAGTCGAAATCAATCGGTTCAAAAGCCAAAATCGGGTAGAATTGAATTTCCCACAACATGGAATCATTAGTTTTCAAAAAGAACAAAGTTTAAGAGATCAAAACTAAGAAAAATCGAGGAAAACTGCAAACTTAGATCTACAAAAATGTAACCTTCAAAACCAAAATCTCCAAGTTCTAAAGAGGCTTAGAATCAAGCAAGGAAGACAATGGAACAATAAAATTTGAGATCCATCATGAAGTAAGTTGCACTTGCCTAGGGTTTGGTAGGTGGGAGAAGTAATGGTAGAGGAGAAGAGTTAAGGAGAAATAATGAGAGGAGAGAGAAGAGGTTGGTTTATATACCAACCTATCCATGTCAACCCAAACCAAAACAAACCAAGCCAAGCCAAGTCGAACCGAACCAAGGGCAAATTAAACCAAGACTAGGCTAAACAAGACAAGTCAAAATACGGGTCACCTGACAAACGTTAGAAATTCGTATACATATACTGAAAATATGTATAACAAAAAATGGGAGTGGCAGTTACACTCTAAAACCCCTTTGTACACAAATACTTATGGCATCCCCCCATACTGGTTACAGGTTGAACTTCGTATAGGACCCATCAATCCCTTCTAACTCTATGTCTCCTTACATGTACTTGAAGGATGACTCTTTAGCTACCTACAGGTACTCCCTAGTCCATAACACCAGTTTTTCTTTAGGTGTAGGGCCCTTCACCAACCAAACTATAATTTGCATTCATAGGTAGGGACCTACAACATATATGATGTGACCTGCTATATGTTCATGGGGCTGATACCCTCTATATTACTACTCAGATATTTGACTGATACCTCATTTGTGTTACCTGAACACAAATGAAATGAGGTTATGTTGTTAAAATCTTACTCATCTAGCCTATTGGATATTGACCACAGATCTTTGCTTGGAACAAGGTTCCCTCATTTGTATTGTCCTTTCCTAACTATATTCAATACCTTGCCTACCCAGGATTTTCCCTGCCATGTCTTTTTCCTGGAATCTCTATTCAATGGCATGTCTCTAGTATCATAACCCCAAAGGCTGCATACAGCAGCATACTAATCTGTTACCAAGTCTCTCAATGATTTGGAACCCACCCACATAATGAGGTCGATACACCCTATATTAGTCTATCATATATTCATGGTTCATGGATACTGCTATACATAGATCATTTATTAGGCTAGTCGAAACCCTCTCTCAATTAGCCTCTGATCTAAATAGACACATCTTAAACAAAACTCGATCACTACTAATCTTCTATAGAGTCTGCCATAATTACCTACTACAGATATATCCCTGTCCCAATACATACCCACAAATCCTTTCCTAGGAATATTATCAAACATGGCATACTCAAAAGGAAGAGGTTAAGGCTCTTACCTTAATGGAAAATCCTGGATTTGTCGATGGCGTGTCAGAAAGCTCTGCGGCTTGGAAGGAAAAGAGATTTTAGTAGGGTTTCAAGAAGGGAACCCGGCTGTCATCTATCATATTTATATATAGGGTTTGTTTTGTTAGGAGGAGATAAGAATAATTGGATTTGGATTGATCTTGATCAATTGGATTTTGGAGGGAATCTCCTATCGAGTTTTTTTAAATCAAACAGAGCTATCCCCAGCAGAGTCGACCAAATTTAAATTTGGATTTTGAACATTTGTGTTGAGGCCCCTCATGTTTTCACTTTTACAAAACTTACTACCTTCTCTATCTCTCCTATCTAAGGCTATATTTGAGGAATTAAATATGTGCTTACAATAAGATAAAGTAATAAAAAAATTGGGCTCATGGACTTACAGCTATGCACAAGCGAGTAACAAGTAGGGGTATGATCACATAATCTCCTAATATCTCCCCATCACCCGACTAGAATAACGGGTCCAACCATGGCACACTACGACAGGAGATTCTCTAAGAGGGTAGCAAATCGCCTTAGGAATCGGTGTTTATACAAGCACAAGAGCAATAATCAAGAACAAGTCATGTACCAGTATACCAGGATAACCAGGAGTAACATCTCATGACGGAGTCCAAGCTATAACAATCTGTGTACTCTCGTGTCAGGAATTAAGCATAACACTACAAACTGATATCATAGAGACTATCAAGGTAATGAAAAATATCAGAGAATGTACTCGCCTCAATTTGCTGGAGTCGATATGCACGATAAGAATGTGTCGACACAGAATAAGTACGATGCTATGCTCCACAAGATGGTCCCGAACGACGGCATAGACGGTCCCGTCGAGTCCAGAATAGTCAAAATAGCCTAGTTTGGTATATAGAAGCCCAAAATCAGAGTTCGACACGATATTTGAATCAAGAAATAGGAAACGACTATAATAGTCACGACTTATGATTTCGGAGAAAAATATAACTAATTTTGGAAATCATTTACAACGTCTAGAAACTATATTTGTATTAATCAAAGCATTTTTAGATAATAATTTAAAGCCTAGAAAATCATTGTAGGACGTTAAACCCCGAATTTAGTCAAATATAATTTTGAACCAAGACTATATTTAAAAATAGCTGAAAAATACTATAATAATCTATTTAGCTTGCTAAACCAATTTGAATTAGGATTTAGACAAAGAAATAAATTATATATATATATATATATATATATATATATATATATATATATATATATATATATATATCTATATATATATATATATATAGAGAGAGAGAGAGAGAGAGAGAGAGAGAGAGATATTTAAACTAAATCTCCAACTTGTCAAATAGGATTTTTAAGTTAAAAACTTAATCATAATATTTTGGAAATATTATTATATATTTTATACAATTTTCCAAATAAACAACACTATTAGTAATACCAATAATAATAATAAAAGTACAATGCATATACATTATATACATATAATATATTTTTACACTATACTCCAATATACAGTATTTAGAAAATACGTACACCGATATACTATATAAAAGCTATAACCAAACCCTAGTAATTTAAGCCCATTACTTTATATTAGCCCAAAGTAATAAATTAAAGAATTAGAATTTATATATATAATATATATACTCATACTCATATATACATTTATACATAAATGTACATGTATACAATATTTTACACATATACCTATAAATTCCAGCAAAATTTATTTGGAACCCTTTGTGGTGCTTAGGGCCCAATACCTATTAAGTATATATATATATATATATATATATATATATATATATATATATATATATATATATATATATATATATATACCCATATCAAAAGTTAAATTCTAAACCTAAGACAAAATCAAGTTGATAGGGCCAAACATTCCAAAACAATATAATTCAATTTAAATTGATAAATGGGTTCAAGCCCAAAGTGTACACATATTACCATTTATTTATAGAAATAGAGTCTGGCCCAACACAACATACCCACAATCTAACCATCAATTTTATTTATTTCCCTTTTTTTACTACAACCGAATGGGTTGGTTGGGCCCGGCCCAAACCCGACAGTAGCTGCTGTTAACCTATTCGGCAGAGAGGGGGAGGGTTCATGCTGACCCCCAATCTCTTTCCTCCCAAATCTTTGACCTAAAAAATGAAGGAGCTGCTGGGCTCATTCTTCTACAATTCCACAGAAGGAGGGAGAAGAACACAGAGAGAAAGAAAGAAGAAAAAAGGGTGGCTCACCAAGCGGGGGCGCTGCCCGCCGGATCAGGCGCGGTGGCGCACGAGAAACGGGTCTGGCGACGGAGGAGAGCGCAAAGGCGGGCGGAGGAGTCCTCACCGCTCGTTGGCGGTCGATGCAGAACGACAGCGGTGGGGCGAGATTCGGTAGGGCGCGGCGACGGTGATGGTTGTCTACTCGTTGGATCTGGGCTCCTAGGAAGGATGGAGCCGGGTCGGCGGCTCCGGAGGCAGCGGCGACGGTTAACACGTGGCGAGGTCAGGTCTCTCTCTTACTTCCTTTCTGTGATTTTGTGAACGGTGATGGTGGCGATGAATGCGACGCAGGTGGGGGTGTTGATCTTGGCGAGGGTGGCCTTGGTAGGCGGTGGAGGAGCGGGATGTAAGGGGTGGTTGTGATGGTGGTGAAGGAGCGGTAATGGCGTCGATGGGGGCTCGGGTGGTGAGTCGGGTGCTTGTGGTGGCAATAGTGTGGTGGCGGCGTTTGGCCAGGTTGGCCAGGCCGGGAGGCTGTTGTCGACCAAGGTGGCCGGAGGGTGTTGTTGGATCGAGCATGGGATGGATGAGTGTTGGGTTGAGTAGAGGAGTGGCGGTCGGATTTGGCAACGGTGGCCGAGGTCGTGGCAGGAGGCAGTAGGGGTTCTGATGTTTGGGGTGTGCTGTTGGTGTTGGCGGCTAGGTGGGGGGTGTGTAAGAGATTTAGGGTTTAGGAAAATGCTATGTTGTAAAATATTTGGGAGTCCCCAATATTTATAGTGTAGAGTGGGAAAACCCTAATGGCAAATTGTAATAGTAATAGGAGTAGAAAAATTAGTGAAAAATACTAACCACTATCACTAATTTCTAACCACTAATTTAATTAGTACTAATTTAAATATTAGCTACTAACAATCCGAAGCCGTAGCCCATAATCCAAGTCTAGGCTTGGTAGGCTAGGATTAGGACCAAAATGGTCTAAACCCAATAAGATGGAGAAATATAATAACTCGAAATCATTATAACTATAAGATTTCAAAATAATATTTATCAGTAATAAAAGCATATTTAATTAAAACTAATATTTTGACAAATTATTTCTCATATAAAAGAAATATTTATATCTTATACATTTTTTTTAGAAAAGGACAAGAATATTTAGGGCAAAAATTTCATATAATATGGTTTTTCTCAAAACTAAAGACCCAACCAAAATAACGATAGCATATCACGATCGAAAATATGCTCAATATTAAAATTCACAATTTTTAAAGATTCAGAAAAATTCAGAACAAAATAGAAAATACCCAATTTCGGAAAAAAATCTAGAATTCGGTTAACGGAGGTTACAAGTATTTCCCCTCCCGACTCACTAAACAATAACAATAATAACAACAACATGTTATCGTGTCACAATCGTGTCTCAACAGGATACTAAATAAAAATATAATGAAGAGTAGTATTGTAATATACTAAGAACATAAAGCAATAGTGTACTTGTCTCAAGTTAAGTTGCAGTTGACGTATGCGACACAACCTCGATTTGGTTGAAAATTGTTGTAATTATAGCTGACCGCTACTAATTCGATGAATCATCGGCCATCTATGGGTTCTATAAATTGAACAAAATATTAAGCGATCTTATTAATTTCTAGAAAATTAGTAAGCAATAGATCTATGTGTCAGCTTTCCAAAATATAGAAGGTTCGCAAAACGGAGTTCGGGATCTTCCAAAATCTCGAAAACAGTATGATATGTCAATTTTTTGGACAACTGGTACTCAAATAATTTTCTATAAATTTATGTTCATAATGACAACAAATAAATTATAGAGTTGGTAAGCTAACCTCGATACGATTCTAATAGAAAATTTTGGAGGTGAAACAAAGTCCGGAGTTGGTCGCAACGGCTTCGCGAAGTTTTTATAGCTTAAACAAAGAGGCTAAATTTGTGACGAATTTTGGACTATTTTGGACAAAAAAAGAGAATTTGAGAAACAAAAAGATGAGAGATGTTCATAAGGATATATATAATGGGCAGCAATTACTTGATTAGGATTATAGGATTAGGTTAGAATGGTTTTGGTGTTGGGGGAAAACAAGAAAAAGTCTCTCCTTAAATAGATGGAGATTGACACATAATTTCCTAATTTGGAAGGGTAATAGATGGAGATTGACACATAATTTTCTAATTTGGAAGGGTCGAGAATCTATTGAATAAATCTTTCCATTAATTTCAAATCAAATCAATTCAAAACTATATTGATCAAATCTCAATCCATAATTCATCATAATAATAATTTAAAATAATATCCAATATTATCAAATAAAATTTGAAGTATATTTGCATAAATCCAAATCTTATAAAAATAATTTAGCAAATCTTTTTATTGGTCAAAGGTAAATATCATTACTTTCAAAACTAAATTAATCAAATCTAAAACTAATATTGATTACAATAATAATTCAAATAAATATTATTTAAACAATATTTTCATAAACCCAAAATCTAATTTGAAAATATAATTTGGCAAAACCATTTTATTATTTGAAAATATTTACGATTTCCTTTATAGAAAGTCAAATAAAAAAATATTTTCTAACACAAAATATTTAAAATTAATAAAATAAATAAAAAATTTAAAATTTCGGGAACATGGGATTACAATCTATCCACCTGAAAAAAATTGTCCTCAAAATTTCAAATAGGATGATTAGACATGACTACGAATATAATAAAAAATGACTACTAGGAACCAAATGACGATTTCGAGAATAGAAAGATAAGAAATAAAGAAGAGTGCAGAAATTTGTGAACTATGAAAATCAATAGTCATATGCCAAAAGGATTAGTCTCTATAGTATCCGAAAACCGTATGTATAGAGAAAAGTGAAGTTATATCCCAATATTGACATAATAACTAAAAGGATCAAATAATATAATTTAGGACTTAGTTTTAATAATATCCGAAAACCTATGCATACCTGAAATTACTTCAACTTAGGGTCATATCTTGCCAGTGTGCTGCTGGCTGCAGTGAACCCGTAGTCTCCATGTTTCAGATAAATGGCTATAGTGTGCATCTGCCTTGCCATTGTAAGTTTATCGAATATTCTCTCAACTTTGTTCATAACAATTTTCAAAGGAGCTTTTAGAAATTCAAGTAAGTTCCAAGTTGATCATGATAGAGAAATGTGTAGGTATCTGTCCTTTAAAGTAAGTATCAATTCTTGAGAATCAAACAATCGATTAGGAAAAAAATGATCGAAGCCAAGATAAGTATAAATTTTCTAATCCATATTTCATGAATATACATTGAATCAAAAACTAACTTGAGATTAATATATAGATAATTGAATCAAAATTATTTTAAAAAGTAATTCCTTATGGTCAAAGGGAAAATAACAAGCAATACGAACTTTATGATATGATGATGTTTAAAGAGGGTAGAAAATAAAAATTTGAACAAATTATCAAGGTTAGGGCCTTAAATCCAAGAAAGTCCCAATTTACCAAGCGAATAGTCTACCCACCTTTGATCCTACCATCTTATCAAAACAAAATAATATATCATCATAAGAAAATTCCTCAAATTCATCTAACCTAAAACTTCAAGGTTTATTTCTATCTTAACCTGTAATGCCTCAGTCTCAAAATACGTAAGACCAGGAATATGGTAAATGCCAGCAATACTTCACCAATGGGCCAAATCTCAGAACAAGCCCATTAGCAAAAAATTTAAGCTGTAAATCATAATAACAACCCAGAATAATAATACAATTCACAGGTACACAGCTAATCTCATCCACACAGAAATAGTAAGATGCAAGATATTAAGTCCAATAAAATAGTAATGATGAAAAGATCTATCCAACAGGAAATAAAAATAATAACTGTGCGGGTAAGACATCCTGAAATCGCAGTAAAAAAGAAGAAGATAATCATCAACGACAAGTCTGCGGAAATGAAAGAAAATAATGTAGCAAGTCTAATAAGGTAATAACATGTCTCAAGAGAAGTCCTCTGGCACTATCTTGTCCTCCTGCGAAGGTACGTCACCTGTCTCGACTCCAGAACCGTAAACCTCCAGGTAATCCTCCTCTCTAACTAAGCATGGAGAGATCATCAGGTCCTCAGGGGACTAGCAAGATACATATAAACATATCAAATGTAACAGTACAAAATATGCAGAGGACTCCCAATGGACTAAGACACAAGGAACCTAAGACACTGGCACGCCATACTAGTCGTGGCTAACAGGTCAAATCTATAGAGTGTAGTCAAGGCCGCACTCCCAATCTATAGTATCTCAATCGTAGTCAAGGCAAGCACTCCAATCGAGATGGTAACCATTCCTAGTATCAAAGTCAAATAATCTTATAGACCGTAGTCTAGGTAAACACTCACAATCTATAGAATATCACAAGTCAAGTCCTACTCAAGTCAAGTCATGTCAAATCAAGTCATGTCAAGTCAAGTCATGTCAAGTCAAGGGAACAAGGGTGTAGGACTAGACAACTATATCAAAAGACACATATGAAACTAAAGCAATATAACAGATAATGAAAATATAACAGAAATCAAGAACGTGCATGTAAACTAGAAGTATGATAAAAGTAAAACTATAAACAAGATAAGTGAAACTAGACATGGGATAAAGCAACCATGAATATGAGGAAAAGAACAAAATTGCAGTAATGAACATGCATATAAAATATACTGTGCAAGCTGGCAAGGTATACTTGCCTGGTGGTAGTACGTAGAACCGACAATATCCAATCATTCAGTGAGCCACAAAAGTCAAACTCCTGCAAATGACTCCGAATGCAGAAACAGATATCACCAACATTTTCTGCATAAGAAAAATATTTAAGTTTGACTACCCACAAGTCTAATTCTGGACACAAGGACAAAACTATAATTTCAGATCAAAATAGTGTCAGTCGTTGCACCCACTTTGCACCAAAAACGTGACAGAACCTATGGTCTCTAAAGTTGATAAATTATATACCTACGAGTCCAGTTTTTCGATACGAATCCAACGGTTTGGATTTGGATTCCGATGAAATGTGCACAAAATCGCTTGTTGAGTCGGATCTTGGGCTCGCCAAAATAGCATTCCGGTTGACCTATTCAGAATCGGACCAAACTTGGCTCACAGGACCAAAAAACGACACGAGTACAATGGAGGAAGTTTTATCGTGATGTGACGAACGTAAACAAAGTAATTGAAGACTTTCCAAAGGGGCCGCTACTGTGTACCTCGACCGATATGTCTCGAATTCGTCGCACATACGCAAGCAATTCGAGTTTCGTCAAAGCCTACATGTCCGTAACATCCGTACGCACCTTTCGATGCTCCGGGTGCGACCAAGTCGCCCGGTTTGTCGGGACGGACCCCGTATCAAAAAAAATTCTTATTTTTAAAATTGTTTTTAACATGTTTTCTGTGATTCGAAAACTGTTTTCTCGATGCACAGGGGATTAATTCAAAAACTACAAAAAAGGTTTTGTAGCGCTACATGTTGTCTAAAATATTGTTTAAAGGGATTTCCAAAATTCTTTGTGAGTTGGCAGAAATTTTTCTTCAAAAACAGGGTCTGGAGACTGTTCTGCTTCTTCAAAAATTATTATTATTTTCCTAATTTTGACTCAATTTCTCGTTGAAACCAGATCGACCCAACCTAAACTAGTTTATAGGTGTTATAGTTGGTTAGGTAGTCTACGCGTAGGAATTTACGGAAACGAATTTGATCGAGTATGCAGGAAGAAACTAGGTCGAGAAGTAGGGTACCTGGCTGTGGCTGCTGTTACTGCTGCCTATTCGCTACTGTGGTGCACGTTCAGGCGATCGTCGGCGACGAACTCCTGCATACAGGCAGTCGGGGCAACGCGCGTGGTGGCGAGGAAGTCGTGAGGGGGTGGCAGGATTAGAGTTAGGGTTTTTCCCCTCTCCGCTCTCTCGATATATACACACACACATATATATATATATATATATATATATATATATATATATATATATATATATATATATATATATATATATACGCGCGCGCGCGCGCACACACACACACACCCCTAATTTGGTATACACTTAGAACAATATTTCTATACTAAAAAAAAATACAAGTACACTCATTAGCAATATTCTAACATGTGTACAAAATTGGTCATAATATATAATTATAATAACTTCTATTTATAGGAAAAAATATATATATATCAACCCTCATAAATAATAATGTATCTATTTATGTACTTATATATATATATATATATATATATATATATATATATATATATATATATATATATATATATATCCTAAAAATCCCAAAATCCATAAATATATGTTAAGAAAATTATTTACCATATTATCAAATAAAATATTATTTTAATTGCAAGAACATATAATGTAACCACCTTTTGTAAAATGGCCTACTAGGTCACTAAAATAAAATACAATACCAATCACACATCTACATGGATGTCCTTAGATGCACTACCCGACTACATGGACTTGGGCCTGGTTCGGGTCAAGTTTGGGCTAAATTGATACAACCGGGTCTCCTAAAAGTCATAATCCTAATAAATAACTAATTAAATTATTTATAGGGGTCAAGTCACAACTTTGACTGGTTTTCCTAGTTGGGACATAGCTACTGCTACTACTACTACTACTAATAATAATAATAATAATAATAATAATAATAATAATAATTCCTAAACTACCTTTTCCCAGTCCTACCTCCAACCCGACCGCTGCCCCCACACCCCCTCCTCGCCCACCGTACGACACCACCCCCCCCCCCCCCACAGCCTCCACACCACTGCGTGCGCGCCTCTCTGCCACGCGCAAACCCCCTCCCCCATCGCGCGCAGCCCCCCGCCCTCTCCCCCCACCCCATCCTTCGCCCCAGCACTCGCGCCTCTACTACATGCCGCCCCCGTGCGCGCCCTGCCGACAGCGACTATTGATGATGCTGCGGCTGTTCGTGGCTGTGCACCCCCCCCCCCCCCCCCCCCCCCCCCCCTCGGCTGCCGGCGAGACGAAAGAGGGAAGGGTTACTGGAGAGAGAGAAGAGGGTATTGGGAATGGTATTTTATCAGTTGCTAGCTCGGTTAACACCGTTTGGAGAGAGGGTATCAAGTTGATGCCTATTAAAGTTGAGGGTGTCAAGTTGAACATTTGAAATAGTTGAGGGAATCAAGTAATAATTTAGTCATAGATTTATGACAAGACTTGACATCTCATTTCTTGTAATTCAATGAATTAAGAATTCTCTGACATTGCAGGCAATACAAAGCCTTTATAATTTGTTGGATGAAAATATTCTTGAAGATTTGCTCTCCCTGGTTTAGCAAAATTTAAAGGTCGTTGGCATGGCTCTCTTGATGCTAGTGGAGGCGACAATTGATATACACGGGTAAACTTGTTAAGGGCTTCTTGCATAATTATGATTTGGAAGATTCCACATCAATATTTTAGAATTACAAATTAGAATGACACTGCACTCAACTTTGGTTCGAAACCTAACAATTTACAACTCAAGCTAGGGTCTCTAGCTATCGAACTGATGGGGGAGGTGATAGCAAACTTCCCGAGTCTTAGAAGCTATTGGCTATAAAACAATAGAGGAAAATAAGATTAAAGAAACTTCACAGTAGTTGTTTACAGTTAGACCAAAGTTCGGTAATTAGAATTAGGAACACAGAAGACAGCGTTTCATTACCAAGAGACAATTTCACCAAAAAAATTATGAGTTATTAATGTCAAATAGTAAGAGAATTAACTGAGGTACATAACTGACCTGTGATCCCATCCTGCAGTTGATGCTATTTATTGTCAGCTCGAACTAAGGTTCCTGCTATGCTAGGTCGCTCCAGGCTTATTTCCTTTTTGGTAATACAAGTGCCCTGAATTGAAAAAGAAACCTTATAGTGAAGCTAGTAAACGTAAGTTCTATAAAGTGTACATTGTTTTTTTAATAGATTTTAACACTAAAAACATGAAAAAGTGTCAGGAAAAAAAATTAGACAGATGCACAGATTGAGTCCTTATACCAGCATTAAAAAATAAAATAAAAAAGAAAGAAGGGAAACCATGAATGTAACAGACCTATACCAACATAGTATGTTTACTTGCCCCTTATCTGAGTTAATTCAACTTCCTTACATGAATGATAGTATAGTATATACAAAAAAGTATTAAGAGTGATTTTATAATCCATTTCTTTGTATATCTTTGTTTCAATCCTTCCAAAGAGGCAATCCAATTTCTAATCATTTTTTATAATCGTATGCCTATTGTCACACCCTAGTAGTGTAAGATGATGGTTCATAGTTCTGTAACTAGATACCCCAAATCCTATCAAAATTAGCTGTAAAGCGGTAAGAGCAAACAAGAAGAAAAATCCAATCCTACAAATAACGTATGCCGGACATCAAATGATAATGACAATTTGTTTACCATTTCTTTTGATTTTTTTACTTTATCTTTGGTGTCATCTTTACAAACCAAAAAATGATTTCATAAGAAACAATGAAGAATGCTGGCATCCAAACTGTACCTGGAAGTGATGGGCTGCTACAAGTCCTAGTGCACATTCAAGTTTCATTTATAAGATAGTCTACATTTGCATCCTAACCTACCATATAATAGTGTATTTTTTGTGGTTGGAAATTGCATAACACAGAGAAGGCTATCCGGCTCGCCAATGAAATTGTGTTCCCCGTGATGATCAAGGTATTTAAACCTCCCACCCATGTTGCCAGGCATTAATTTGTGCAATTATAAAAATAGAGCAAAGGAAAGGTTAAAGAATGTAGAAAACAATTACATATGAGAATCTAAGCCTCCTACAGAATGTGAAAACTGTTGTGAAGAAGGATATGGTTTTTGTTAATACAGACATTTGGGTATAAAGGCTGTTATTGTTGTATAAAAATTGAAAACTCAAGTACATTCACATTTCACAAAGCACATAAACTACATATCAACTTCATTCATTCTGGACAGGTCTTGGACATCAGTTATATCACACTATATAATTATGAACTTTCATATCATATGAAGAAACCATAAAAGTGAGTAACACATACAAAGTAATTCAAGTTCTCGCATAATTCTTTCACCAAAGGATGTAATTGTCTATTATGGCATTCAGGTGTTAGCTCAATTGCCACCTATAGGCCACCAAATCCCTAATCAGATATCAAAAGGAATTAGAACAAGACATTAGACAATGAATTAAAAATCAAAACTATAATTATAATTATATAATAACTCTAAAATTTTTACCTATCGGGTTTATTTTCCTTAGAGAGTGAGTAAGCACCTTCTCCCTCCTCCTTTATCCGGGCTTGGGACCGGCAATGTAAAATTTACATTGGCGGAGTTAAAAAGGGGTTTACATAGATATATTGTCAAGATACTCAACAAAACATCCATGCCATCAAAATACTTGATAAAATACCCATACCATAAAAATACTTAAAAATGAGTCTAAATTGTCGATAATAGTCAAAAGGAGTCTAAAATGTCTAAAATGTTGATAATAGTAAATAAGGATTCTAAATATCAAAAGAGAGAAACTCTTTGCTCCATGCAAGTATAGACCCTATAGCATCCCTAACCACCTTGAGTTCATCTGTACTCCGCCACAAATAAGCTTCTTCATCCACCGCAATATCAACAGAAACCTTCCAAGCATGAGTCCTAGAGGTTTAAGGTGAACCAAATCAGTAGGATTTGTAGAAAAAATTTCACCTTCGGCCACAACTGCTCCTTTCCTATACCAACTCAGCAACTTGCATTTAGCTCCAACTGATGGCTCACGCATGTCATTAGTCCATGACATTGCTAGCACGAATTGACTATACCATAATAAACATAAACAATTAGTTCACATGTGGACACCAATGATCGATTGATAAACAATAAAAAACAACATGATAATTTACCATGGGAGTATCAATTTGGGTGAGCATGCATTACCAAATGAGCGATGATTTCCCTGTCATAATTGCAATAACCATAACCAATTAGTTCATAAAATCTACTAAATTATATTAATGCTTAAAACCAAACCCAATTTCTTACCTCCAAAAACATATCTAGCCTGGCCTCCATTTTTCTCATTTTTTCTTCAAGTGAAAGCACCACCGTATGTGCTTGGGATTTTAGCTTGAAAAGTGTAACTCCAAACCCGAGTCTTTTTACACTACCAGGTCGGTCTTCACCCAAAACATGTGAAAGAGCATCATATTTCATTGATGTTTATGTGGACTTAGATTGTGATTCATTGTTCTTTAATTTTTTCTGGAAAATCAATATGAAAAATGTTCAATGTTAACTGATGAAGATAAAAAATAATTATGTTTTTCTTTCCGTTGATGCTTTGACAACTTTATTTGTCGGTTCACGATCCTTGTTCAAATGTCCTTCAATCCATAATAGGACTCTAGTACTTCATGATCTGGTTTTTCTTTTGTCTATACTTCCTAGTCTAAAGGCAAAACACAAACACCTATTACTTCTGTGAATGAAAAGAAAAAAACAAAACTATGAATGTTATATGGAAGCTTCTAAAGCATATTGTCCTGCCATCTAATATGCCATTAGATATATTGAAGCTTCCTATTACACCAACATGAGATCATGCAGAAGTTAATGTTATATGTGAGCCTTACAACATTGTAAAATTGAAGAAATTTCTATGTTGAATAAAGCTAAGAATTAAAATCATATCGACTAAATGTGAAAATAAAGGAAAAACAAAAGTTCTAGAAATATTATAAAGCTAATGAGCATTGCAACTGCATGGAAAATAAAAACCAATATAATATTCTTCTACATCACAGGAATACCATTATAGAATTCCTTTAAATGAACATACCAGAGGAGGAGCACACACAAAACAAGCTATTTCCCAGGAATCAACAATTGTACATGACCAGAAACATCATCTTCGGACACATCTGTCACAGAATACATTCAGGTGAATGTGTTTTTTTACTTGAGACAACTACATTAAACTGATTTTGGCATATTTACAAGCCGCAAAAAAAAATTGTGAAATTTGTTTGATATTTAGTCATGAGACCATTTTAAACTTCAATAAAAACACAATGATAACGTAGATCGAAAAAATATTGTTGCCAAAGCATTAAGTCATAAAACAATAGTATGTATGTATAATGCTGACACGTAAACGAATAATGTAGATAAGCTGACACCAACAAGGCACCAATTTCTTTTCCTGGATACATATTTCATACATAGTGCAAACTCCTTCATGAATAATGCATATATAGCCAACTCATCATCATCAACCGATCGATTCGACCGTACACATAAATATTAAACCAAAAATAAAAAATACCAAAAATAAAAATAAAATAAAAAGAATACCTTGGAGTGCAGCAGTGGATTTCTCTAAAGACCCTATAAAAACAAAAATAAAAAGAATTCACTGTAAAACCCCAAATAATTTCTCATAAATTAGGAATCACTATAAAATCCTAAATAATCAAGAAGACATGAGTTACCTATAATCGAAGGAGAAGAAAAGAAGAAGACGTGAGAGAGAAATGGAGAGATTCTATTTATTAGCACCGTGAAGAAAACGACGCGTGGAGGGGGCGTGGAACCGAGGGATGGAAATTTTTGAAATTTTTTTTGGAGGGAACGGGAGGGGGGGGGGGGGGGGGGGGGGGGGGGGGGGGGGGGGGCGGTGGGGGGATGGTGAGAACGGCGGGAGGAAAAATATAATTAGGGGTCAGGGTTGACTAGGACAGTTTTCTCATTGGTAGCTTGCAAGGGTTCTACAAAATTTAGGTGCACTTATATTCGGATTTCAATTCCGATTCAAATTCGAATTCGGATTTGGATTTGATTTGATACATAAACGACATGTTGCAGTAAAAAAATGATATCATGTCTAATGTAGAAACAAATGGTATCATGTCTACTAAAATTCCTAATTTATTTTAAAATAACTTCTAAACAAATTCATGATATTGTTAATTAGTTGATTCACTTATATATAAGATCTTAAAGGGAACTCAAAAAGGGAATTGAGCAAACTAATAGAATTGAAATCTCCAATCCTTATATACACTTTGTGGGGAGTAAGATATTTGTATAGTAAATTGTACGTCTGCCAATACCAAAACATAATTCTTGAACCAGTCTGAGGAAATCAGGATCGAGATTCAACAAGGACTATAGTAGAAACATCAATTTTTTTTAGCAATATAGTGTTGTCTTTTTTCGGTTAACCTAGTGATTTAAGAGTTGAATCTTTATAGCTTTGGCATTTAAAAGTTAACCTAGTGATTTAAGGTTATGAACAAGTCCTACAGAAGTTTTCCTATGTAGAATGACCTATAAGTTCCAAAAATGTATACCACGAATGTATGAAAAGATGAAAAAGAATAAATTTCTGAATTACTTGGAGCACCTTTTATGCATTCCATCAAGAAAGATAACCAATAAAAAAGTTTATACCATAAATGTATAATATGTACGATAGTAAACAGTTCAGACATGTCGAGCATCGCATAAGTTAAATGTTCTTTAACAATCATATCCTGAAAAGATGAAATATCTTTATATGGATTAATATAGAAATGTTCCACCAATCTACTTCAAGTTTTAGGAGCATCAATGCTAGTTTATACCATAAATGTATAATATATGTACGATAGTAAACAGTTCAGACATGTCGACCATCGCATAAGTTAAATGTTCTTTAACAATCATATCCTGAAAAAGATGAAATATCTTTATATGGATTAATATAGAAATGTTCCACCAATCTACTTCAAGTTTTAGGAGCATCAATGCTGCTTCCTCTATATAATTCCTTTGAAATAGGTTGGTCCCAATACTTTCAGAAGAGTAATAAGCTCCTTCACTACTTAGTATAACTAATAAGAAAGTTGAGAATATCAATCAAGGACAACGGTGTTTATCAAAGATCAAAAAACAAACCTTAGGCTGATCAAGAGGGATTATCCCTCCACTTTAGACTTGAAATATTTTAACCTATAGTTTGCAGTGTAGACCGATGCCGATACGAAATGAACAACGCCGATATAGTTTGGCTTATCCTAATTTGATATCGTCTCTATCGATACTAACCGATACCAATGTTATATGCAAGGGCGGAGCCCAGAATGGGCATGGGTGGGCTGTAGCCCGGCCCAAAAAAATGAAAAAAATTTGAATTTTTTTTAAAGGATATAGGACAGCAGAAGGCCATTCAGCCCGCTGCCCTCATTTTTTTCACTCAACCCTAAATAGCAGCCGGCAGCTATTGCTATTTGCTAACACCCTTCCTCCTTTCGGAGCTGCTGATAACTTCTATAATAGAGCGGCCAACGGGAGCGGCGCTAACACCCTTCTCTGATTTCGTAGTTGCCTGGCCCTAATTGGTAATAGTTTAGTCTTGATTTATTATTTGCTAACACTAGATAGTAGCTTCTGTTCTATTTTATTAGCTTTGCAAATTGCAATTGCACGCCTCCAATTTAGAACCATGTTAAATTGTTAATTAACATATAATATTTTATAATTATTGGTTGTGGTCCTGGTGGACCTGTGGTATTTGGTAATGAATTGCTTGGATTAGAAATTTAGAATGAGAGAACTAGAAGTCTAGAAGAAAGAAGAAGCTGGAGGTCCTGGTGGACCTATGGTACAGTGGTAATGAATTGCACATGTCTCCAATTTAGAACCATGTTAATTAACATATAATATTTTATTGGTGGTGGTCATGGTGGACCTGTGGTAATGAATTTTGAAACATGTTAATTTACTAGCTTTGCATTTAACTGATGGCTTCACAATGTTGTCACTTGTCAGACATCCTCTGATCCTCACATTATCTTTTGGGCATTGCGGACAGCAGGCTGAACTCTATCTAATAGACAGAAAATTTTTGGGGTTTTGCAAGAGGAGACCACCAAGTTCAACTAATAAAAGGGTACATTTCTTTATTCCTGTTAACCATAAAATTAATATAATAATTGAATGTTTATGTATTATCAGTTATTTGATTTTTTTTTTTTATGAATACACAAAAAAATTCTTACTTGAAATTCACAAACAATTATATTTCGTTAATATTCACATAAAGTTATTATATTATATTTTAGGTTTTAATATATAATTAATCTTAGGTTATGGAACATCATCAACCTTCAAAGAAGAGAGTGAGACCTATAACTTCATTTTTCCAAAGATTAGAAGTTCCTGAAGCATCATCAAGTCATACGCCTAATGCATCTAATGAAGAAACCGCGGTTCCAAGCGTATAAGCACCTCCTCTGAATCCTGAAACACATTATTTTGATCATATTTCTATTGAAAGGGATCCAGGACTGCGTATTCCAATTTGGAAGCAACCAGTCAATCAACGGGACGATATTAGAAGAGCGTATATTAAAGCGGGGCTATATCAACCTGAACTTCATGAATATCCACGAACTCAATTCGGCAACCAATTTCGGAGATTCAAATACTCTTGGTTCCAACAATTTCCGTGGTTAGAGTATTCCCCGTCAAAAGACTTGGCTTTTTGTTTTCCGTGCTTTCTCTTTCAAGGTAATACATCAAACCGGGTGGCATTCACAGTTCAAGGGTTTAAAAGCTGGAAAAGGGTAAATGATGGAGAGAAATGTGCCTTTTTGAAACATGTTGGAGAGCCCACTTCGCCACATAACAATGCTCTTAGAGGTATAGAAGATTTGGCAGATCCGACTCGACACATTAACATAGTAATGAATGCTCAAAGTTCTGAAGAAATTCAAAAGAACAGGTTACGACTTAAGGCTACCATTGAGAGCGTTCGTTGGCTTGCATTTCAAGCTTGTGCTTTTAGAGGTCATGATGAGTCTCCTGGTTCAAGAAATCGTGGAAATTTTATTGAACTGATAAAAATGATGGCAAAATTTAATGTCAATGTTGCAGATACAGTTCTTGAAAAAGCTCCAGAATATGCAAAGTATTCTTCACCAGATATTCAAAAGGAGATTTTGGGCATTCTTGCTGATAGAGTGAGAACTAAGATCCGTACAGAAGTTGGGGAGGCAAAATTCTGTATTCTTGTTGACGAAGCAAGGGATGAGTCCAATAAGGAGCAAATGGCCATAGTTTTGAGATTTGTTGATGGTGATGGTTTTGTGCGAGAGCGTTTTTTTTGAGATTGTTCGTGTTCCAGATACTGTTGCATTGACTCTGAAGAAAAATATATCTGAAGTGCTTTCTTTTCACAATTTGGATATACAAAATATACGAGGTCAAGGATATAATGGTGCCAGTAATATGCGTGGTGCATGGAATGGACTGCATGCCAAGTTTCTTGAAGAAAACCCATATGCGTATTATATACATTGTTTTGCCCATCGCCTACAGTTAGCTTTGGTTGCAGCTGCTAATGATGAAACTTCAGTTTGGCTATTCTTTTCAAAACTGACCTCCATTGTTAACCTTGTAGGAGCTTCTCCTAAATGTCTTACTGAATTACAATCTGCTCAAGCTACTGAAATTGCAGATATGATAGCTAATGGTGAACGTGTGACCGGTAGAGGAGCTAATCAAATTGGTACTTTACATCGAGCTGGAACTACTCGCTGGAGCTCTCATTTTTATTCCATTTGCAGCTTGATAGATATGTATGATGCTACTTGTAAAGTTCTTGCAAAAATGGTCGAAGAGGGGTCCTCAAACTCTATACGTGGGGAAGCTGTTGGTGCTTTGACGGCGTTGAAATCCTTTGACTTTGCTTTTATCTTGAATTTAATGAACAAAATTATGGGCATCACTGATTTGCTTTGTCGGGACTTACAGCACAAATCTCTTGACATTTTAAATGCTATGAATATGGTCTCCCTTGCAAAGGAACTCTTGAAGACTTTAAGAGCAGAAGGATGGGACTCTCTCTTTATGCAGGTGGAAGCATTTTGCAATAAGAATGACATAGATATGCCTGATATGAGTGCTCCTTACAAAGTGGCTACTCGTCGTTCTTCTCAACTCACTAATGGGCATCATTACCACTTTGATATTTTCAACAATGTGGTTGATTATCAGCTATCAGAGTTAAATAAGAGATTTCCCGAAGAGACAATGGAACTTCTTACCCTTGCTCTGCTTTAGAACCTGGTGATAACTATAAATCATTTAAAGTTGATGATATTTGCAGTCTGGCTGAGAAATTTTATCCTCGTGATTTCAGTTTGCAAGAGCTTCGCAATTTGAGATGTCAGCTGCAATTCTATGAACTTGATATCCCCAATCATCCAAAATTTCAGAATATGTCCAGCATCTCAGAATTATGTCGAGGACTAGTTGAAACAAACAAGTGCAAGAATTACTATCTCATTGATAGACTAATTCGTCTTATACTAACTCTTCCTGTTTCTACGGCAACTACAGAACGAGCTTTTTCAGCCATGAAACTTTTTAAATCACCACTTCGTAACAAGATGGACAACGACTTTCTAAGAAATTCTATGATTCTTTTTATTGAGAGAGAACTTGCTGAAGATATTGATCCTGATTCAATAATTGATGAATTCGCTTCTATCAAGGATCGTAGGGTACAATTAAGAGATTGTAGGGTGCAATCATGAATTTGCTTGTATTTGATTCTATGTTGTTAAAACTATTAAATTTCGGGTAACTTTTGGGTTAATTTTGGCATATTTTGGCATTATGTATGCAAAATTATTTATAACTTTTTGGTGAATTTGCTGGTATTTGACTCTTTTTAGTTGTATGAGACTATTATGTTCACGTGGTTCAGTTCAGGAACAGATTGCAGGCTCAGCCAGGTTGTTATGTGCTTTTTCAGATGTTCATATATGGACTTGTCTTACCCCTGCTGCTAGTTATCATTTCAGTACAATTAATTTAATGGAGTTCCTCTATTGTTTGGCTCAGCCAGGTTGTTATGTTCTTTTTTCAGATGTTCATATTTAGAGGTTAGGCAGAAATGTGATGATGTAAATAAACCATAGAAGGGACACACCTCACTGGTTTACTGTCATATCCTTTTAGAAACCATATTTCTAGCTAAGAAATGTATCTGCTGATATCTGCTGATATGGTATTCTGAAAGGGAAATAGCTTTTCAAAATACTAACTATTAAGCTTTGGAATTTCAGGGGTTCAAAGATATTTCCTTCGTTTGTGATTCTGTGAAGTTCTTGACAAGCAAGGATTCCGAAGATGGGTCAGAAGAGGCATTTGTGGACCAATTAAGTTTGTTGGTCCACATCTCAAAGAACATGTATACGGGATTACATACATAATTACATTCATACTTTCTTTTGTTTAACCTTCGACTTGTCTGATGTTTTGGATTAGATTGATCCATTTTAATGATGTTCAAGATTTTTATGCCTCAGAGATTTTCTTGTAAACAGATTTTTTTTTTCTCTTACCATAATTCTCTGATATTGGTAGGGCCCATACATTGCTGGTGATAAAGTCTTTGCTGCTAATTTAAAATTGGGACCTAAATTGTTCCATCTCGAGATTTGCATGGCTCATTTCAAAGGCTGGAGTGTCCCAGAAAACTTTTCTCATCTTCATGCTTACATGAAGGTATGGGCTCTTCTCTTGTCTAATTTGAATTAGGAACCATGTATTGAGATTTCTATTTTCATTGAAAAGTGCACCTTTTATTTTCTGGGGAACACAATCTATCAATAAATTATGTTGCAACTACTTTCTGTCTGAAAGAATTTATTTTCTGTTGAGAGGATATAGCTTGCATCGTGATTAGCTGCTACACTAAAGCTTTATCACTCATGAAGGGATTAGTGTCTAGTTTGGAGTCTTTGGACAATATAACCTTAAGTGTCTAGTCATGTTAAAATGATAATATTGACTACTTACACTTTGATATTAGTTCCTTAGTTAAAGTCCGATTTATTTCCAACTACTTCACTTCAGCCCTCCCTAATTTTAGAGCCTAGCTTCGCCACTGGTTATATGATATAACCTAAGCTAAAGCTAGCAAAGATAGTTGTACAAAAAAGACCAATCATCAAGGGTATAAAAGCATAATAAGTTATAAAAGCATCTAAATGAAGAAAACTTATTTATCTCAATGATTAGGCTTTAGAAATTCGGATAGTTGCTATTTTTAATGGTTCACTAATTGAATATATGACACAGCCTAAGCTAAAGCAGTATTTTAAAGAGTAAAATAGAGGTCAATGAGTCATGATTTTTACAAGAATAAAGATTAGGATGAGCAAGAAGTCGTGGAAGGGATTGGTGCAAGAAGCTGATACATTAGGCTTATCTTTCGAAGCCGTGGAAGGGATGGATTTCAGCATGTGACAGATACATTTAATCATGAAATTTTACCAAGTGAGGTGTCAACCTAATATGACCAACATTTTAAATAATATCACCCTAGCAACATTTTAAAGATAAATTTGCAACATTGTCTAAACATTGTGAAATACACATCTTTTAGAACATTTTATAAAAGTTGCTAAATTGAACCCTTTTATAATGTTTCTTAAACATTGTAAAATTACGTTACGTACACAACGTTTATAAAAAAATAGAAAAATAAAATTAATTTTACAACAACGAACAAACATTGTCAAATATAAAAGATTTACAACAGTTGATAAACATTGTTGAACACGACATTTTTAGAATATTTTAAATACATTATCAAAACTAATAAATTTGACAACATTGAATAAATGTTGTCAAAATTAATAAATGCTAAAATGTTAATAAAACGTTGTTGAAGACAATAATACACAACTTTTGTGAATGACCATTGTAAAAGCCTCAAAGTTTGAATATAAAACGTTGTTTGCACATGTATTTTACAACGTTTTTACAATAAAGGTTGTAGAAGACCCCCCCTACAACGTATTTGTGTGTTATAGACTTGTTGTAAAAGGGATTTTTTTTCTTGTAGTGATCCCAATCAGTGTCTAAATTCGATCAACAATAACATCAATCATATAAACGTGCAACCTCATAAATAGATGATAACTTCCTCAATCTCAAATTTTGATCAATAACCCAATATTCAAAAATTCAAATTTGCGTTTGATATCGTCATAATCCTCGAGTTTATGTTTTAACAAAACCGTCAATGTCTTTCTATACTCAACCCTTCATCTAATTTATTATTTTTCCTCAAAATTTATATTCTAGGAAATTTTAAATTACTTGAACACATTTTTTTTCTTCTTTCTTTTGATTCAATTTGATATTTATTCTCAAAAATTTAAATCACAAAATTTAGATTCCTATATATATATATATATATATATATATATATATATAGAGAGAGAGAGAGAGAGAGAGAGAGAGAGAGAGAGAGAGAGAGAGAAATATATATATATATATATATATATATATATATATATATATATATATATATTTCTCTCTCTCTCTCTCTCTCTCTCTCTCTCTCTCTCTCTCTCTATATATATATATATATATATATATATATATATATATATATCCAAAATCTCATAATAGAAATTCAATAAGTCCAAAAAATTTAAATTCAATAATCCCTAAACTTCTTCTTCCAATATATATATATATATATATATATATATATATATATATATATATATATATTTTGAAACATGTAATTATTTATTTCATGGTGCTAATCAATTACAAATGCATCTCCCGCTTATTACTTACAAACTCAATACCCCATCCCTTGTACATCATTATTTATATTATGGATAATGCCAATCAGAGGTGTCTGCGAGCCCTAAAAATTTTGCTTGTTTCTCTCCTTCCAAACATGCCAGACTGTAGCAGCAAGCCTGACGCATGTTGTCTTAGACCAAAAAGCACCCCGATTTCTCATAGTGCGTATGTCCTCCATGATATCCGTCCACATCATTCCTGACCATCCAGTCTTGTTCAATTTTTCCCCTTGTGTACTCCAAATATGCATCGATAGACCACATGTGAAGAATATATGGTCTATCGTTTCCCTTCCATGTTGCACATGACGCAAAGTTGCCCATCCATGTGTACGCCAAATCGGCTCAAGCAGTACCGCGTAAGTAATCTTCTTAAACATAGCTTGTACAAAACAGGATTGCATTTTTGCCGCAAGCCCCTTTATTCATACCATTTTCGACAGCTCCTATTGTTCTTGAGGAGTTCGTACTTGGTTATAAACATCTTTGGAGATGATTGTTCCATAAAGGTTTACGTCTATGCCTTAAAGACCAAGGATTAGGTGCTGCCCACTTTCAAAGAGTTTTAGGCCTCTGTTGAAAGGGAGATGGACAAGAAGCTGCTATATGTTCGGTCAGACAACGGCGGCGAGTACATTGGTCTCTTTGATGCTTATTACAAAGAACAAGGGATACGACACCAGAAGACTCCGCCTAAGATACCTCAGCTCAATGGTGTAGCGGAGTGAATGAACATGACACAGATGGAAAGGCTACCGTGTTTGCTATCAGAGGCAAACTTATCGGGCAGTTACTGGGGTGAGGCTATTTACACTGCTGCTTATACTATTAATTTATCTCCTAGTGCTCTTTTGCAGGGTAATGTGCTTGACAAAGTATGGTACGACAAAGAGCCGCCATACAATCATCTACGAGTGTTTGGTTGTAAAGCCCTCATGCATATACTGAAGGACAATAGATCCAAACTTGAGCCGAAGATGAGGCGGTGCATCTTTGTCGGTTATGGTCGGAATGAGTTTGGCTATAGACTCTACGACCCCGTAGGAAGAAAGCTCTACAGAAGCAGGAACATGGTTCGTCGAGGATTAGACCATGACCAACACTCATGATTCCGAGATGCCTTTTGAGGCTAAGGAATTACCTGAGTTAGAGTCATTTTGCTTCGAGCAGTTCCCAGAGGACATCGCAGTGGATCCAATTATAGGGAGCCAGTACATGGAGTTGCTCCCAACCTTGATCATCAGCCTGCTGATGGTGGTCAAGGTAACCCTCAGGAGGATGAGCATGCCTGGGAGGTAGTTTCTAAAGGGGAGGAGGCTGTTGAGATACAGCCAGCACCAGTGGTTCCATTGAGGAGGGGCGACAAAGAGCGTCGACCATCTACGAGATAATCACCAGATGAGTATGTGCTACTGACTGACGGGGGAGAGCCCAAAAGTTTTACAGAGGATATGTACGATGAACATAGGCCGGAGTGGATGGAGGCTATGTAGGAGGAGATGAGTTTCTTACAAGCCAACTCTACTTATGATCTGGTGCGATTGCCAAAGGGCAAGAAGGCTTTGAAAAATCGATGGATGTTCAGAGTGAAGCAGACAGATGATGCTACTTGCCCTCGATACAAAGCGAGGCTAGTAGTTAAAGGCTACGGTCAACGGAAGGGCGTAGATTATGATGAGATCTTTTCGCCAGCCATCAAATAGTCGTCCATTCTGGTGGTGCTAGCATTGGAAACTAATTTTGACTTGGGGTCGAGCAGATGGACGTGAAGACGACATTCCTCCATGGTGATCTTGAGGAGGAGTCATACATGGAGCAGCCAGAGGCATTATGTGAGAATGGCAAGTCATACTTAGTCTGCCGGTTGAGAAAGAGCTTGTACGGTCTGAAACAGGCACCGATGCAGTGATACAGGAAGTTCAAGTCATTTATGGGGGGCATGGTTATGCACGGACGATGTCAGATCACTGTGTATTCGTCAGGTACTTTGCCGAGGATGATTTTATTATTTTATTGCTATATGTTGATGATATGCTACTGGTAGGTCGGAATGCCACTTGGATAGCAAAGTTGAAGTGCCAACTGGGCGCAACCTTCCCTATGAAGGATTTGGGTGCAGCAAAAACTATTCTTGGGATGGAGATCAGTTGAGAGAGAGTCCAAGCTACTACACTTTTCCTAAAATAATTACCTTCACCGGATACTTCAGCGTTTCAGGATGGACGGGTCGAAGAAAGTGAGTAACCCCATTGCAGCTCACTTTAAGTTCACTGAGGAGCAGTGTCCATCTACCGAGGACGAGAAGGAAGATATGGAGCGCGTTCCATATGCTTTAGCTGTGGGAAGCCTCATGTATGCTATGGTGTGTACGAGGCCAGACATCGCTCACGCAGTTGGCACAGTTAGCAGGTATCTTTCCAATCCTGGAAGGGTAATTGGAGTGCGCTCAAGTGGGTTCTACGGTACCTTCAAGGCACTGCCGATTGAAGACTTTCCTTTGGTGGTGACGAGCCGAAGCTGGTCGGGTATAATAATGCTGATATGACTGGAGATGTAGACACGAGGCGCTCGACTTCGAGCTATGTGATGATGTTTGCTGGTGGAGTGGTATCGTGGCAGTCGTGATTGCATAAATGTGTTGCCTTGTCGAAGATAGAGGCAGAGTACAATACGACGACAGAGGCTTGCAAGAAGTTGTTGTGGATGAAGAAGTTACTGCAGAAAGTAGGGCTAAAGCAAGAGCAGTATACTTTGCTTTGCGATAGCCAGAGTGCCATTCACCTTGTGAAGAACCAGACATTTTGTCAAACACATTCTAAAAAAAACCAAACCCACACTCGCATTAACCTGTTCAATCCCTCACATCTCATCCACACGTTGTCAACTGCTCCTTAATTCACTCACTACCACTTCTCACCACCACCATCTTTCCTTCCTTTCCTACTATTTCCCTCTACCATACTAACACACACCACCAGCACCCTCTTTCTCTCTAACTTTCTTTAAGTCAAAGAGAAGGAGCACACACAACACCCTCCTCATCTCTCCTCTCTATTTCCCTCTCAAACCCACAACACACTCTCCCTTCCCCTCCAAATCGACCTCCTTCCGCCGACCCCTGCAGGCCGACCCTCGGCCAAACCCCTGACGCACGCCCACGGTCGACCTCCGCGCCGACATCCCGACCGAGCAGCGCCTCCAACGCGCCCCCTGTCCGACGCTCTACCTCGCGACCGTCGACGCCCGACCACCGTGACCCGCGACCGACACGCACCCCCGTGCGGCCGGCTCGCCTCCTCGTGCCCTAGCCACTGACACCGCCCTAACCTGGCTGGCCTTCCCTCTCCCGATCTCCTTGGCCGGCCCTTTCCGAGCTCCCAGACTGGAGTTCCCCGCCGAGCTCTCAGCCCCGATCTCCTTGTCGAGCCGGACCAGCCAGACTTGTCCGATGACGCTCGCCGTGACCGCTGTCCGTAACTGTGATGCACTCCGAGGCTCCCCGAGTCGGTAAAGATGCCGCGATCCGAGTCCGAGGCCACCCTTCGGATTCCGACATCAACTTTCGGTATAATTCCTAATAGAGTAGTTCGTCCCTCCCGTGGTAGGCTGTGATGACGCGATCTCGATCCCTCTACGGGATTCAACTTATTATCATGTTGCTTGTGTGTGTGGATAATTGAGACGATCCTTGGGTCGTCATTTCGGTTCCGGGCCAAAATTGTGTTGCTGTGTCGGGATCGGGCACACACACACACACACACACACACACACACACACACACACACACACACACACACACACACACACACACAGATATATATATATATATATATATATATATATATATATATATATATATATATATATATATATATATATATATGCTATGGATTCCGACCAATATTTATGGGTTGATTGTTTTGTTGGAATTTGGTCTATAGTCCAATTCCGGACTTGGAGTTGTTTCGGTGAATTTTTGGGATGGATTAGAAATTGTGTCGGTTGGATTTGGCACTGTAAGGCTTGTTATATAATTTGGTTATGTAGTTTGGATAAATAATTTGGTATTGTAGTTTTGTTATATAAAATAGTTCTATAAGTTTAGTTTTGTTAACATAAAGATATGATTTTTTTATATAATGTATATAAATATATGTATATAAATGATTTAAAAGAGAAATAATTACGTTTTAATTATACTCTTAACATTGTAATGCATTTTAAAATATATATGTATATATTATTACTATTTCTCGAAAAACCTAGTTATTATACAAAAATATACTTTGTATACCTTACATTTTATTGGTTATTTAGATTGACGTATTTTTCGGTAAATATGAGGCTTATCGTATCCACTTTGGCGATGACTGAAATGGTCGAATGAGCCGTTAACAAAATGCAAATGCTACTGGGTATTCCCGTACATTGAGGCGTAAGCTATTAGCAACGTGTGACTGCACGACCAAGTCTGAGACTCTTGTTGTCCCTGCCTTGCGACTTTAGTTTACTTTAGATTGGTAGAACTTGTTATTTGACATTCCATATTTTTTAGGTGCAGATCGCCGCAGCGTAGTTTAGGATTTTTATTTTATTCTTTTTATGTAAATATGTTGTAAGGGCATAAGCCCATTTTTCTTTTTCTTTCTCTGAGCCCGTACTGCGTAGTTTAGGAGTAGCGTAGCCCTTTCTGTATTTTATGTGTTTTATGCTGATAATATCATACATTAGTTTAGCTACAAATGAAATTGAGAACATTATTTTCTAAAAACAAAAATAAAGGTTTTCTCTTATAAATTAGCCTAGTCAGCATTGTATTTAAAGTCATAAATCTTAGTACAACTTAAGTTTGTTCCTGCAAGTGTTTGAATTATTAAATAAAAGTTTTTAAATTCTGTATTTTAGAATGTTGTGCTATGAGTTACTACTGATTTGATACAGCTTACTGCCGCCATCTCACAACGGCGCAGGCTGGACATGATTCGACTGGACCCAGTATAATGAGATTGGGTCGTGACATATTTTTAGTGGTGGCCCATGCAGGTCGAACAAACAACTTTAGGAAAACAGACTAGAAACAATTAGAACACTTAGAACATTGAAACATCATGACTCGTCACAACATAGGACCGATTTTATTCAAAATGTTTTTCTATGTGTGTAACTTAGTTGGATTGCATTGCTTATGTTGCTTCCTAACCATTCCAGATAATGGCTAAGGAGATGCAAGCCGTGGCTACAAATCCACGGTCTCCGAAGAATTAGCTTTTTCCTATCTCCATTAATCTTTAGGGACTAGGCTGATTGTTATATTTTTTTACTCTTCTTTAGTAAATCCATCACCAATGACTAATAACCTTGGCCCTTGGATAATTTTCAGATTCTTTGTTGGCTTTATCAATTTCTAATTTGACTTTCTTTGGACCAATTCAAGTATTTTAGAACCATAAGGTCATAGACTAGATATCACTTATCTTCCATTTTGATTATTCCTAGAATGATCCTATCATAAGTTGAGATCTTCCTAAGCTTCTATCAAGAGTCAAGTTAACCCAAATTTTTACTCTCTCTATTTTGAAACCAACTCAATTGGTTTTGATCAAATCAAATTCATGTCCTCAAATCCTTGAATAGAGAAAGGTTCAAGATCGGATACTTCTCATTGCATAAATCTTTTCTCTTGATAATCGACCATTCATTCTCAATAATTGATACTTAAAGAATAAATATCTACATCTTTAGAACTCGTTTGAATTTTTGGAAGCTCCCTTGAAAATCTTATGGATAAAGTTGAGAGAGTATTCGTTGACCTACTATGGCGGGGCAGCTCTGCACTGCAGCCATTTATCTGAATCATGAAAACTGCGGATTTACTGCAGCCAGCAGCGCACTGGCAAGGCATAGACTCTAAGTTAAAGTGATTTCAGGTATTCATAGGTTTTCGGATATTATTAAGACTATGTCCTTAATATCTGACCTCTTAAAGTTGTTCCATCAATAATGGATAGAGTTGGTAGAAGATTCGGTAATCTCATGGAACCAAAGGTTCACTGCAGCTAGATGTACACTGGAGGGGCATGAACTCTAGGCAAAGTGACTTCAGATATCTATGATTTCCCGATACTATTGAGACTATATCCAAGTTATAAATATATATTATGTCTCTTATCGTCATTGACAAACTTTACCGGAGTTATCTTGATTTGTTTAAATTTTGGCTTTATTTGAAATCTTAGCGACTGATTTAATTTTTTTTTTGTAATCATTTCTATTACCATAAGATTCATATAGAAATTTCACTTGATTTCTAGAACTCGTTAGGACTGTTTTCCAACACCTATTGGCCCAATCTCTTTCTTGGTTCAACTTTAGTACGTTGCATATGTTTTTACATATTTTGGAAGCTATAGATAGTTGTGGATAGCTTTATATATTAAATAGTTGATATACATCTTGTGGATGACTATATGTATATAGTTGATAGCTATATGCAGGGGAAACATAGATTGTTACCTATCTCATTTCTGGTAAGGGCATCTTTGGGATCAATATTAGTTAGCTAAAAGGTAGAAAATGTAGAAGAATACCTTGAGTAAGCTAGTCTTGAGAGAGTGGTATATCTTAGCTTGTGACTTATTTGGGTTAGAACCGTTAGTAGTTCTCGCTAGTGCCTAAACCTTATTCAGACAAATGAAGGTATTTGACGATTTTGAATTTTATGATTAAAGGAAGAGTTATGGAAGATAAAGGAAGACGTAGGTAGAGTTAGCAAGGAAAGTCTAGGATTTGGTAAGGTTCTCCCATGGAGGAAGTGAATTTGGATAATATATAAACATGAGAATATGATGATCAAGTAAAGGAACACTTGACGGGGATCAACTTTTATGATTAAATGACTACTGTATCCAGAAGGGATGGGATATAATCATAGAAGAAATATCACAAGCAATGGAATGATAGGTTCTAGAGAAGGAATAAGCAGCGGGGGATTAAGATAAGACCATTGGCATGCAACTTTGGAAATGAGCAATTGGGTTTACAATTTCTACCAAACATTGGAGACTCATATTAGTTATGGTAAGAATGATTGAGATTTTGTGATATTTTGCTAATGTGTTTGGATGAGAGCAATTGTTAGGCGCATGGTTAAAGATTAAAATTTGATTAGTGATTATAATTTGGTCAATTGATTTCATGAATTGGAAATTCTCGAATATAGATCATGCATCAACTTTCTAAGGATTTACTATGACAAGTGAAGATTGTGACTTTGATTTAGTCAGTTTTGGAAGAATGGTTGACAATTGAAAATTGATGTCTGTAAAATGATTTGATCTTTGAAATACATTTGGCAGACGAGTTGCATACAACGACGGATGGAAATTTGATTGAGATGATTTATGACTCCAAGTAGATTTAATACCTTGGCAGCTGTCTCAGTTTTCTGTAGATACTGGAAGTTTAACTAGTTTAGCGACTTAGAGATTGGTTTTTGCATGGGTATTAATATTATGGTTATCTTGTAAGTCATTTTACCTGCATATCCTATCTTTTGACCCTTGAAATAGTGATACAATATTCTTTCTACCTCCATTTGATCATCACTCAGTCCTCAATGGAAATATCTTATCCGATTACATTCTTATCATAGCTATAATATTCTAATCACCATTGATATCCTACTATCATACGACTTGTTGATTTTTTCTGAGTCCCAAACCCTTATACCTCATTCCAATTTGATTTGGAACTTTTAGTCCCTCATTTCAGAAGATTCAATTATTTTATGCCTTCTCAATAAACTGTTGACGTTCGTTTCTTTCTTGCCTTTTCTGTTTCAGGGGACATCATTTAATTTTTCCCTATTTTATGATCAATCGATGATATTTTAAATCATACTTATATTTAACTCGTGCCTGAAATGATTTTGATCACAACAATATTCTAACTCTATATCAGATCATATCTAGATAATTCTGATCGTGTCTATATTTTATTATTGTACCTAGTGATTATGTCTAGAATCCGATCGTGCCTGATGTTTTAAATTCCATTTTTTGATCAAGGCTAAGTGATTTTGATTGTACCCCCGGCCCTTATCTTTGAAATTTCGAGGACAAAATTTTCTAAGGAGGGAAGGTTGTAAAACACATTCTAAAAAAATCCCAAACCCACACTCACCTTCACCTGTTCAACCCCTCACATCTCTCCCACACGTTCTCAACTGCTCCTTAATTCACTCACTACCACTTCTCACCACCACCATCTTTCTTTCCTTTCCCACTATTCCCCTCTACCACACTAACACACAGCACCAACACCCTCTTTCTCTCTAACTTAATTTCTTTAAGTCAAAGAGAAGGAGCACACACAACACCCACCTCATCTCTCCTCTCTCTTTCCCTCTCAAACCCACAACAAACTCTCCCTTCGCCTCTAAACCGACCTCATCTCGCCGACCCCTGCAGGCCGACCCTCGGCCAAACCTCCTGAAGCGTGCCCGCGGTCGACCACTGCGCCTTCCTGCAGCCAGCGCCGCCTTCAGCCAGCGCCGCACGCCTCCGCGCAGGCGTCCCGACCGGCTAGCGCTTCCAGCGCGCTCCCTGTCCGGCGCTCGACCCCACCTCACCGCCGGCCCGCCTCCGCGTGCCCTAGCCACTGACGTCGCCCTAACTCGGCCGGCCTCCCCTCTCCCGATCTCCTTGGCCGGCCCTTTTCGAGCTCCCATACCAGAGTTCCCCGTCGAGCTCTCAGTCCCCGATCTCCTTGTCGAGCCTGACCAGCCAGACTTGTCCAATGACGCTTGCCGTGACCGCTGTCCATAACTGTGACGCGCTCCGAGGCTCCCCGAGTCGGTGAAGACGCCGTGATCCGAGTCCGAGGCCACCCTTCGGATTCCGACATCAACTTCGGTATAATTCCTAATGGAGTAGTTCGTCCCTCCCGTGGTAGGCAGTGATGACGCGGTCTCTATCCCTCTACGGGATTCGACTTATTATCACGTTGCTTGTGTGTGTGGATAATTGAGACGATCCTCGGGTCATCATTTCGGTTTCGGACCAAAATTGTGTTGCTGTGCCGGGATCCGGCACATATATATATGCTGTGGATTTGGACCAATATTTATGGGTTGATTGTTCTGTTGGAATTTGGTCTATAGTCCAATTCCGGACTTGGGGTTGTTTCGGTGAATTTTTGGGATGGATTAGAAATTGTGTCGGTTGGATTTGGCACTGTAAGGCTTGTTATATAATTTGGTTATGTAGTTTGGATAAATAATTTGGTATTGTAGTTTTGTTATGTAAAATAGTTCTATAAGTTTAGTTTTGTTAACATAAAGATATGATTTTTTTATATAATGTATATAAATATATGTATATAAATGATTTAAAAGAGAAATAATTACGTTTTAATTATACTCTTAACATTGTAATACATTTTAAAATATATATGTATATATTATTACTATTTCTCAAAAAACCTAGTTATTATACAAAAATATACTTTGTATACCTTACATTTTATTGGTTATTTAGATTGACGTATTTTTCGGTAAATTTGAGGCTTATCGTATCCACTTTGGCGACGACCGAAATGGTCGAATGAGCCGTTAGCAAAATGCAAATGCTACTGGGTATTCCTGTACGTTGAGGCGTAAGCTATTAGCAACGTGTGACTGCGCGACCAAGTCTGAGACTCTGGTTGACCCTGCCTTGCGACTTTAGTTTACTTTAGATTTGTAGAACTTGTTATTTGGCATTCCATATTTTAGGTGCAGGGCACTCGTGCCTTCGGACTTGACCGTTTCGGCTTAAAAGATCGCCGCAACGTAGTTTAGGATTTTTATTCTATTCTTTTTTATGTAAATATGTTGTAAGGGCATAAGCCCATTTTTTTTTCTTTTTCTGAGCCCTGTACTGCATAGTTTAGGAGTAGCAGAGCCCTTTCTGTATTTTATGTGTTTTATGCTGATAATATCGTATGTTAGTTTAGCTACAAATGAAGTTGGAAATGTTATTTTCTAAAAACAAAAATAAAGGTTTTCTCGCATGAATTAGAATGCATTAAAAATACAAGTTTTATAATTATATTAACAATTTCACGTTTTATCATTAAATGGATAAAATATAGTTTTTTATATATATATAGTATAAAACACGAAGATTTTCGAATAAATCGAGATGTCTACTTCTTCCAAAACAAATGCAATTGGACTTCTTTTATAGAAATTTACAAATAGCATAAAGCGGCGTTAGAGTTAATTGATCGTTAGACTAATTTGTTAATCAGTAAAATTGACTAGGACCAATATTAGAGATTGCAACTAGAACACCGTAGAAATGGTTGTATTGGAACTAAGACATCCTCTTAATTGGGTTCATGACCTAAGTCTGAGATCCTTTTTTTTTTCTTCTATATCCACCTATAACATCAGAAACCAAGGCAAGTTTCATACTATTCATGTTTCGTGTTTTATTTAATAATTAAATGTACTGCATCAATAGGAGATTATATATACTGTATGGACACTGATTCACAGGGGCTCCCTCTCGGACCCCAAATTGATTGTTTGATTGACTCATTGACTCGAGGATTGGGGGAGTAGTATAGCATCTGTGACCTTACTAATATTGCCTCTCTTGCGCTAACCCCTACTGCACAGGGGGTTGAGCCGTATCGTATACTAGCATTTGGCCAAAATGTTAGTATACACATTGAATCTACCGGCCGGTCATAGATCTGCTATACGATCAAAATCACTATTGAATCATTGTAGATTGCATCATTGTAGCTTCTGAGATTTTATTGCCCGACTGTCTTCTCTATTATTATCTAGAAAATATAATAATGCTTTTAAACTGCCCTTGCATCATTTATTATTATTTAGAATGCTGGATATGGATATATGTTCTTGCTCCTCTCCTGACCGGAGACCAACATTTTTTAGGTGATTGCGATGATGAAGAGCTTACTTTTAGTACCTACTATGGGCTCGAACAGAATTTTGAGAAGATATTTGAACCCAACCAGGAGGCACCTGAGCAGACTACTTAGTAGCCTAGTCAGCATTGTATTTAAAGCTGTAAATCTTAGTACAAATTAAATTTGTTCCTGCGTTGTGTTTGAATTATTAAATAAAAGTTTTAAATTTTGTATTTTAGAATGTTGTGCTATGAGTTACTACTGATTTGATACAACCTACTGTCACTGTCTCACAACGGTGCAGGCTGGGCAAGATCCGACTGGACCCAGTATAATGGGATCGGGTTGTGACACATTTCATAGTCGGTCCAAGCACATTAAGACTCGATATCATTGGATACGGGATGTGGTTGAGAAGAAGGACGCGATGCTTGAGAAGATTCATACAGATGACAACGGAGCAGACATGTTCATGAAGGTTCTTCCAATAGTTGTGAGGGGGAGATTCGTTGGAGTGGGTGGGGTTCCCAACCTATGTGGAAAATACCCCGGAGTTGGATTGGGTATTTCTATATATAGTAGGATTATCTCAATGGAGTTGGATTGAGTATTTCTATATATATTAGGAATACATCAATGGTTTAGATTGAGTATTCCTACATATAGTACAATATCTCAATTAGTTGTGGGTTTGAGGCTATATATACTAGGTGTTTCCTCACCATAAAAAATATCTCAAAAAAAGTAAGCAAGAGTGCTTTACAATATTTGAGAGAGAAAAAAGATTGAAGACTATTGTGAAGGAGAGATCGCTTCGAATAAATTTTCGACATCTCTTGTTCTTCGAAGTCCGTAATCAAGTTTTCTTCTCTCAAGTGAGTTGTGGTGATCCGTTTGGATCGGGAGGAGCTTGTAGAGGGTGTATTCTCTTTCTTCCATTAGTGGATGTTTTTCAGGGTTGGACTCCGATCGTCCCGTGGTTTTTCCCATCGGAGTTTTCCACGTCAAAAATCTCTGTGTCTGCGATTTGTGTTTGGCGTTTTTGGTTTGTGTGCTTTTGCTCGGTTCTCTCGCAGGACTCTCTGATTTGGGGGAACGGTTTCCAATTTTCGTTCCCAACAACATAGTGTCCCAGCTGATAGCATGAAGTCCACCACGCCATATAAAATCTGTGTATATTCTTTCAATTCTTCTGATGGTATCTGATGGAAGAAGAATTGCCTGAAGCCAGAACCGAGCAATTGCCATAATAACCGTCTTCACAAGTTCTATACGTCACCCAAAGGAGAGACTTAATGCGTGCCATCCTTCGATTCAGCGTTGAGTATACTCTACAAGACTCTGACAATCTTGTGATTTTGCATAATTAACTAACAAGGGAATCCCCAAATATTTGACTGGGAGTTCACCTTTGGTGACTCAAAGTCTCCAAGCTATCGCTTCTTTGTTGGGTCAATGCGAACTAAATATGCTTTAATCTTGTCTCGATTCAGATATAAGCCCGTGTGTAGACCGAATACCTCCATGATCGTAGCCAAAGTTTGAATCCCCTTTTGTGATGGAGCCATAAAAACTAATAAATCATCTGCGTAAATCAAATGAGTAACATGCGGCATAACATTTCTGAATAGGGGTGTGATACTTCTTTTTGCGGTCTCCAAATCCATCTGACATGTGAAATACTCCATAACTAGAGAAAACAAGTATGGGGATAATGGATCCCGCTGTCTCAGGCCTTTGTTGCTCTTAAAGATCCCACAAGGTTGACTTCTTATCAGCACCAAAAAAGTTGGAGTAGATATGCATTCCCGAACCACTTCCACCCAGGCGGGGGTGAAGCCCATCTCCAGCATTATATGACAAACAAACTCTCGGTTTACAGTATCATAGGCTTTCCGAAGGTCTAATTTGATGCACGTGTAAACTTCCTCCTGGCTTGTTAAAATTCCTTATCATTTCATGCGCCAATAGGTTGTTCTCAGCAACTTCTCTACCTTTGATAAATGCAGTTTGGTTATGAGAGACCAACTCTTGCATTATATCCTGCATTCTTTTACACATCAAGTGTGTTATAACCTTAGACAGGTAATTACATCATGTAATAGGCTTGTAGTCCGCCAATGACGTGGCTCCTTTCTTCTTGGGGATGAGTGTGAGAAAAGTATGGTTTAGTTCCCGTAACAACCTTTTATTGACGAAGAAGTCCCCAACCACTTCCAAAACCTGCTCCATAATATCCTTCTAATACAACTTGTAAAACTTGCTATTGAAGCTATCCGGGCCCGGGGCTTTGTTAGGATCTGCATTCATAATAATAATTTCTACTTCCTCCATGGTAACCAGAGCTAATAGGGTCCGATTTCCATAATTCGTTACCTTTTTTGCATACAACTTCAGGAAACACAGATAAATAAGTATGCTGATTTAAAAGATCGGAGAAGTACCTCACCGCTTCACCCTTGATAGCATCCGGATGATCTATTCCCAGACCATCTTGCCCATTGAGTCTGGTAATAGTATTTATATGTTGCCTCGTGTGCACCACGTCGTAGAAGCATTTGGTGGCCCGGTCCCCGTCCTATTGCCATCCGCATTTTGCCCTCTTAGCTAACTCAATCTGCTCCAACATCCGAAGTCGGGACAAGTCTTTACCCGCTTCAGATTCTGCCGCTGCTAGAGTGGGGTTGAGAATGTCTGCTTGGAGCGCCTTCTGGGCTTTCTTGAGTGTAGCTTCGGCACTTGTCACAGAACTCGACGGAATAGTTTTGATCCATTCTTTAATTCGAGATTTGATCTTCTTCAAAGTAGACACAAACCGATACTGGGGGTTGCCGCCGACCCCCTCTTGAAGACCCGCCTTCACAATGCTATTGTATCCCTGAATCTCCGGCCATTTATTATTATATTTGAATGGTCGTGCTCGATGTGGAAGGGGCACCAACAAGTGAACACATATCGGCGAGTGATCGCTGGTTTCCGTCCTGAGACCTTCCACCTTAACCTGTGGGAAGGTATCAAACCAAGCTCTATTGCCCAGAGCTCGGTCTAATTGGCATACAACTCGCTTCCTCGACGATTTGTTATGCCATGTCCACAGATGACCTTCTTATTCTACGGTCTGAAGTCCGGTTTGCATACAACATGTCTAAAAATCTTGTAGAACATAATCGGGGATGCTGCGCCCCCCGACCTTTTCATGTTGGTAGAGGATCGAATTGAAATCCCCAATGAATATGATGGGAATTCTATACTGATGCTCTACCAAGGCAGTAATCCTTATGATGTCCTCCCACATCGTCTCTCGCTTGCGGCGATCATTGTGACCGTAAATGGCCCCAAAGACGAATTAACACCCTCCTTTATTGGCAAACTTTACCACAATCAACTGCTCGAAGACATGGATGACCTGACCCTCCCACATACTGGACTCCCATCGTACCCAAATACGTGCCATATCGCAAAGGTGTAGATTGTGGATTTGATGCCAGCCCGTAGGGGTGCGACGGTAAGCATCTTATCCGATTTTATTTTCGTCTCTAATAGGGTGGTGATGTTACATTACTCCTTCTGCAATGCCTCTGAAACCTCTCTCCATTTTCCCAGGAAGCAAATTCCCCAGACATTCCAAGCTATCAACGACATCAGGACTAATTGCTTCCCCCATGAATCTCTACAGAGCCGTCAATTGGGGAATTAACTGGCTCTAACAGTTCTTTGTCGAGATTATCTTCGACCATAGTGTTGTTGCCTTTGGACGCCTGTTGTTGCAATTTTTTCCATCTAGGATTGTCTATGCATAGACGTGTCTCCTTCTCTTGTGTAGCCTGTAATCCTCAAACCTCATCTTCCCTCGTTGGTCCCGCATGTCGTTTGCGACTCGAACACCCAACGAAATTGTCCTTAGCTTGCCCCTTGCGCTGGAATGTGGTGCTCCTTCTTCTACTGCTCCCCGCTCCCTATAGTCAGCGAACTTGAGGAGCCCTTCGCTTAAAATATAGTCAGCGAGGTGCTTGCCGCCATGTTTAGCTCCCCCGAACTACCGCTAGCCCCTAGAGTTTTTTTTTATCTGCTGGGGCAGTAACAATCGCTCTGTCCAACCGGATGTCAATTTCGAGTTCCATGTTTTGCAGGTTGACGACCTCGTTACCCGTGTCTCTGTTGTGCTCCGTCTCTTACAGGTGAACATCTTCATCTCCTCCCCAATGTTCGCCTCCTAGTGTGCTCTCCGTCTCAACTATTTTCCCCCCGACTGTGCACTCCCTAGATGGATATCCGAAACATTTGCAAAGTTGACATATCGGGGGCACCCATTCATACTCCAATGTAGAAGGCAGTTCGGCACCTGCAGCTACCTCTACGAAGATACATGCATACCCCAATCTTGTTCAATACGAGGTTGCTTCGTCGGCCTTTAACGGTTTACCCACCATGCTAGCCAGTTTCGTAATCATTGGTATACTCTAGTAGTTAATAAGGAGTTCGGGTAAGCGAATACATATGGGAACGGAATGTAAGACTTCCCTTTCACATTTTGATTCCATCATCCATGCCTTCATGATAATGAGTCTACCATCAAACATCCAGGTTCCACCCTGCAGTACTTTCTCCATGTCTTCCTTCATCCCAAATCTCACATAGTTCTGCTAGCTCGAGCAAAGAATTCCATATTGCCTTTGGGTTTCCAAACCCTATTAGCGTACGCCCTTATTTGCCATATAAAGGTCTGTTACCGAGTACATATAGGATGACCGTATTGCTCCAGTAGTCTGCTGTCTCCAAGAGCTCTTCATCTGTAAATATTGCTCATTTCCCATTACCAATTGACATTGGCTCCACATACTTCATCTGCACAACCGTATTAGCAAGATTTGGACGGCATAAATCTGCCCATGATCTACTCTGCATTTGTGTTTCTTGCGTCTGCTTGCCTTTCTCTATACTAGGTGGCCGACTACTTCCTTCTATAACCTTATTTCCTTGGATTCCCATCCTGCTAGGGATCGTCCGTTCCATCTGTATGGTGTCTCTGGTTCGTCTGGCTCCCACCTGGCCCCACAACGAGTCTCGACGAGTCTCTCCTCTGCGTGTCCCTTCGAGACTACACATGTTCTTCTCGTCATGTAGGATAGCCGGACCTTTTCCACCTCCTCGTCGACCGACTGTTGTCCAGCCCCCACCCGTCGAAGAGCCTCCCCCGTCGGGATCACCGCTGGTGGGATGCGATCTCGGATCCCATGCCCAGGTCCGTCGTGCCGCGCCATCTAGGGTTTCACCCGCCTCTTGTTCGCATATCATCTTTTTATATATATATATATATATATATATATATATATATATATATATATATATATATATATATATATATATATATATATATATATGTATATGTATATATATGCTCTAGAATCAACTGGTTGGTTTTGTATTATAACACCAACCTATGTTATACACGTTGGATTGGAATTGCATTGTTGAGATTAGACGACTTAAAAATGTGGTGGGGTCTACATCTTTTAATCTCAACCATTAAATTTCAATCCAACCCATAAAATATAGGTTGATTCTATAATACAAAACATGCCGACTGGTTTTGGAGCTTTTCTGTATATATATATATATATATATATATATATATATATATATATATATATATATATATATATATATATATATATATATATATATATTTTTTTTTTATATATATATATATATATTATTTTTTTATTTATATATATATATATATATATATATATATATATATATAAAAAAAATATATATATATATATATATATATATATATATATATATATATATATAGGTTGATTCTATAATACAAAACATGCCGACTGGTTTTGGAGCATTTCTGTATATATATATATATATATATATATATATATATATATATATATATATATATATATATATATATATATATAAATATTGTACACCTATTTTAATTAGAATTACCTATCTATACTCGTTTTCACTAATTAACACCTATTTTACACCATATTTCGGTTAGAATCATCCATCTATACTTGTTTTCACTATTCCACGCCTGTTTTATACCATATTTGGTTATAATTACCGATCAAATACTACTATTCATCTCGTAAGCTTATTATAAATCATATTTCAGTTATAATCACTCATTTATACTCGCTTTCACAATTCTACGGGCAATTGATACCTTATTTCGTTAGAATCACGCATCTATACTTGTTTTTGTAGAAGCATAAAATAAATAGACCAAGTCAAAGAATTTGAGAACTTTACGCAAAGTCAGACTCTACGCAAGGCCCATTTAAAGACTCTACTGAGTCAGATTCAAGCTCTACGCGGAGATCAAACAGAGTCTAACTCTACGCGAACTCCTTTACGCAAGAGTTATCCTCAAACTCTACGCAAGAGCGACAGGCTGTCCAGACTGCATTTAATGCGCATGATACTGTTCTGACAGAATGATTTTCTGACACAACATTGCACAGAAGCCGAGAAGATTTTTGCTCCAAATCCAACGCTTGTCGTTTAATGTGCAGATGAGCTACTTACGCTCAAAAGACCGCTTCTTTTACGCATGAAAGTTATTTGAGTTTTTACGCTCAAGGTTATCTCAGCTACTTTTGTGTGCGTAAAGTTTATTTGAGCTAGTTATACGCTCAAGGCTATTTCTTAGCCACTTTACGCAGGAAGATTATTTTGGGCTATTTTATGTTCAACTTTTCCTGGTTATGTGAGAACGTGGTCTGCATACGTGGCTTTTATGCCACACTTATCGAGGAACGTGTGTACGTGCTCTCCCCATATTGTTGAAGTTGTGGGACACGTGTCACCATGCGTAGAGACCATAACTCTATATGGGACACGTGTCATCACATGTAGAGGTCAATTTTCAATCGTGGGTGGCAGTTACTTGCATAAAGACTCAACATTGACGTTTTTTACGCACAGAGGGTCTAGTATATAAATAGACTTATTTTTTAAACAGAAGACACAACATAACACATAGAGATCAAAGTCCGGATACTTTGAGAACAAAGTGATTTTCC
>JANAVB010011397.1:15975593-15978093 GCA_029216955.1 Iris pallida | reverse complement strand
TGTGAAGAGAAGGAATAAGAGCAGTATCTTACCAAGCATGCTTGTAGGCAAGAGGGGAATTTTACCTCTGTGACTGCATGGACTGGACCACTTTCAGATGTGTGTGTGTGTAGGGAATGACATGTATTAGGGATGGTAGTTAACTGTTAGGGGGAAGGTAGTCAGTAGATGACCTTGAGTGTTCAGTCACTTGAGTGCCCGAGCCATTGAATATGTAATATGGGTTATAAATAGGAATTGTATATAAATTGTTAAGAACCTGTAGGCCATGTAAACATGGGACATATGATGTATCAGAGAGTGTTGCCCTGCCAACAGTAGGAAGTAGCAAGTGGATGAACTGGAATTTGAACTAAGGAAGGAAGGATGTGCAGTGCACACAGGTGAACAAGTGAGGAGGATTACACTTGGCTTGGCATGGCCTTGACTTTGTAGTGGCAGTAGCAGTAGTGTAAGGAGAGAGAGAACCCATAGAAAGCAGGTTTTGGGCCTGTCCCTATTCAGAAGGTCAGTGGGAAGAGGGGTGCCAGTTAAGATGGTCTACCTGGGCATGTATTTTGGTTCTGTCCGTATAGGAATGTCCATATGTCATGTCCTTTGGTCAGTAAAATTCATCACTGCTCTAACCCCTTGCTATGTCCACTTGAATTGTTGTCCAGTTCTCATACGTGTTTAGCCAATCCATTTTATCCTTGTATATACAAACCCTTGTATACATTAGTTAATTCGATTTCTTTTGTTCAGTCCTCTACCTCAGTGTATCAGTTCACTTTGTGTTAGTATAAACCTATAGGAATTCATCCGTTATGGCAATACCCTCTAACCTTAAGTGTCAGTCACTGTAGCATTAGTATCAGTTATCCATAGGTTGTCCTCTACTTCCCTTTTTTGATTAGGCCACTGCCCTTGTTCAGTAATGAACATGCAGTTCATTTACCACTTAAGTACTGACCTTACTTCTAATGTTCAGACCATTATATTCTTCTTGTATCTATAAATGAAAGGCAGTATTGGTACCAGTGGTTAGAGATGGGCTATGGTTGGTAAGGTTGAGTTAGTATCATATGGGTAGTATGGATACATGCTCTGTCCTGCATTCTATTTAACTCATCTGTCGTGCTCCCAGAGATATATTAGATTCACTATCCTGCAAACTTCATATAATTACTGCATATCATTAGATGATACAATGCACTCTCATTGTTCACATATCCTGCACATTAGGAGTACTTGCATAATATTGCATTACCCTGCCTGCAAGTTATCTGTCCTGCTATTTTATTTTGTTCAGTCACCTCTCCTTAATTGCCCAACCCTTCAAACACATAATGTATCAATCTTCATAGAGTGCCCTGCATTAGAGTATTAGTCCATATCTTATAAGTTCAGCTCTGGATTCATCATTGGTTAAATCTTTCAGTTATTTGCACATGTTGGCATTTAGTTCAGTTCTGGAACATGAACCTTCAGTAGCTATACAAACCACCTTAGGTATTTAGTTCATGACTCTACACACCAGTCCCCAATCTTTGGTTCAATTCATTTCAGCTTAGTTATGTCCAAGTGATGTGAGGACAGTGGGGTTTCACCCATATTTGGTTCATTCATGATGTACAGTCTTCACATTAACCTTGGGCAGCCCCAAGCCTTTTATATAACTTTTGAAATATATATATAAAGGTATGTTGAGTGAGGTTGAGATGAGGATGTTGGCATCATGGCAGTGCCATTGGTCAGGGCCAATAGGCCATAACAGAGGCTTGTGGCAACCACTTTGGGCTTGTGCAGGTCAACAAGAGAGAGTGTATGTCCTTGAGTGAGTGAGTGAGCCATGGTGTACTATATGAGTATTAGATTGTATTTATGTGAAGGATTAAGAAGATAGGGCACGAGGGAACTAGTATAAACCATAGGCTTGGGGTTAATCCAGTTAGTGCATGGGTGTGTGTGGCTCAATGGGTCAGTCCACCTATATGGCAGAGTATATGTTGGTATATCAATGCCTTTATATATATATATATATATATAGATATATATATATATATATATATATATAGGGTCGTTCTACAATACATCCGCTGGAAATGGATGTATCGATACATCCGAAATCTGGACCGTTGGATGTTGATCCAATGGTTCGGATTGAATAATAGTGTAGAAACATCATTTATGCTGATTTAGACTTTTGACCTGTTGGTAACTTGCTTTAGCAGGTCATTCTTCACTTTAATTTTTCAATGAACACCCTAAATTAATTCTATTTACTCTCTCAAAAGTCCATCCATTTAATATTTCGTATTATATTTTTTTGGTTACAGGCCGTCGTGGTGGTGGTGTTGGTGGTTGTGGTGGAAAGAGAAACAGAGATGAAGATGGAATAAATCGGTCCGGATCGCGTCGAACGTCGTCGAGCCCTCCTAGAACAACGAGGGAGTACCAGCTGCGCGTGAAGAATCGTTCGCTTCGCGTCGGACATAGTCGAAACCTCCTCAAACAAGAA
>JANAVB010011397.1:15860517-15925060 GCA_029216955.1 Iris pallida | reverse complement strand
ACATATTTTTATGGTGGCCCACAGGTCAAGTTTACCGTTTCGGTTACATGACTGTACCGAACGGGCCTGTAATATAGGATTAGAGTCTAAGATCTCATCCACCTACTTGACCCTCTTCCTTGACTAAATTTTTCGAATCACTTGATCAACTTCATTGATCTACATCTTGCTTGAGCTCTTTCTACCGTAATCCTTATTTCCACACTTGATAGGAAGATGACTACACTAATATATGCTCATAGGTCAACCACATGACTAGAAGGATTACATTGACAACTCGTATGCATTGAGATCCTATTTGAGTTATAAAGATATGAGGATAAGAGGGACCATATTTTCAAGAATAGGGATTTGTTAATTCCAAGTTGGGTAGTAGCAACATTAATAACTTCGAAGGATTGTTAGAACTTTATTTGGATCTACAAAAGGATAGCGGGATCTATATACAATTGAGAAAAGGGATTGATTTGGTTTTTGAGGGCCTTTGAAAAATATTTATGATTCATTTGATTATAGCTATACATCTTTGAAGAGATATAAAGTTAGTTGAAACGAATTTTTAAATTTAAATGTTGCTGTAAGATTTATGAGGGCGGTTGATAAAGCTTGGTTTTAAATTGGGTTGTATCGTTCACAATTAATAAGTTCATGAAATTTTGAATTTCAAGTTTGAAGTAATGATATTGAAATTCTGGTTTAAAATATTTGGAAGAAATGGACACGATTGTTGAGGAAATTTTCAAATTTGAAATCGTGTCATTTGATTGAGGAATTACAAATCTATTTAGATTTTGGGTTTAAAAAGTTGTGATTATGGATATCAAATTTTGGTCAAAATTTTTATATTGAGTTTAAAAAAATTGAATTGCTAATTTTAAATTTTTTGGAAAAATTACTAACGACGTGATTTTGATTAATTAAAGGAATTACCATTTAAAAGTTGAGATTATGTTTGAATGACTTAGAATTGAAGTCATGATTGATGAGTGCGTTAAAATATTGAGCGAAAGAAACAAAAATTTAGATTGCTCATGATATGCTAAGGATTTAACTTGAGGATTTTTGAGAAAATTTTGGAGTTTTAAAGTTATGTTGAAATTTTTATAGATTCATGGTTTATGAACTCTTGAGTTTGAAGGTTGGAGTGAAAACGTTAAATCTTGAAAAGTTAGTAGTAACGGGAAGAAAGATCACTTGGAGAATTATGGAAGGGATTAAACTTTTAATCATGATTAAATTAGACGGCTTGGAGTAAATACAAATTATGGTTGTTCATTTTGGAAAATTTACTTCTCTTTGAAGGAAACTTGGGGTTTAAATCTTAATGATAGGCCGCCAAGATAACCCTAATGGGTTAGAAGGATTCCACACTAAGTGCCATATCCCTCATGGCCATGATAGTAGTATAAAAACAAGTGTTGTTAGTCATCTACAAAATCATGTGGTTATATTTCAATCTTGACTCACTCGACATTCCCTCAAATCTATATTTTATCGTGACTTTCTAACCATTTGAAACTTGAGAAATAATTAGATTGTTCCTTGATCAAACCCCATCAAGTGGCTATCATATCTCTAGAAACTGTATTCCTAACTTATTTTACCTCGATCTACTAGAATCTGAATTATCTTTATGGCATGCTTTAACTTGGTCATTTATTTTGTGCGTTAACCATTATCTCATGAACTCCCACTTTCTATTTTAAATACTTTTGTGTCATTTACCGTGACTTGGATATTTGGAGCACAACACTAGACTTTTCCTTTCAACAAATTTTATATGCAGGACCTAGACGAGCCCACCTTCATGTAGATATATCATTTCCCACTAAAACATGCCCCACTTGTACTCTATTTTTATGATGCGACTTCCAAGTCAAAATGGTTAGCTATAAACCCTACCATAATACTATGGTCATTTCTGACTTCGGCCTTTCGGCCCGATATATGATTGTGACCCACTTAATTCCTTATTATGCATCAAACTTTGTGTGTTAACTTGATTGCTTAACCTTGTCATTTTATTTCCATGCCTTATCTTGATTTAATTACACATAACACCCTTCTACTCTCCATACAATATTAGCAACTTTTACTATCCTCCTTTCCGATTAAATTGCTTCACTCATATTTTACCTTGATTCCTCCGTGGTTTATGCTATTGTGTTCATTTTATGATTTCCTTGTTCGAAGATGAAATTGGTCATGACAATCCGTTGGTTGGAAAGAGGTTAGAGTAGAAAATCCTAGAAGAGAGAGTAGTGGTAAAGTTGAATAAGATGATTGAATATGCATAAGTGAAATCTTGCGGTAAAACCTATGAGGCAGAGTATATTCTATGATCAAAGGAGAGTAGATTCTTGTTCGAAAAATTGGTTCTTTATTTTATGAGATGATAAATAGAGTGTTTGAAGAATTCAAAAAAGGGTATAATATCTAAAACTTTTAATGATTCAGAATTTAACTATGTGATGATTGTAAATATAAAGGTCATATTTGTAGGAGCGTAAAAAGTGCTTCATAGACCAAGTCAAAAGAATAGAGCTTTACGCAAGTCAAAAAGAATCAACAAACTACTCTACGCTGGCTACTATACGCGAGCTACTCTACGCGAGCTACTCTACGTGAGCTGTTTTACGCGAGCTACTCTACGCGAGCTATTTTTATGCGAGCTACTTTACGCTGGGGACAGGCTGTCAGATCATGCATTTAATGCAAGTGATGATGATTCTGACATAATGATTTGCTGACAGCGTATAACACAGAATTCGAAGAGATTTGATTTACACAGAAACCAACATTGTCGTTTAGTGTGTGGACGGGGTTACTTTACGCTCAAAAGATGGCTTCTTTTACGCATGAATACTATCTGAGCTTTTTACGCTCAAAGTTGACGTATGCGTAAAGTTTATTTGGGCTACTTTTTACGCTCAAGGCTATTTTATCAGCCACTTTACGCAAGAAGTCTATTTTTGGGCTATTTTACGCCTAGTCTACTACTTTACGCTGGAAGTGTATTTTGGATCATTTTTACGCCCGATTGTTTCTGGCTACATAGGAACGTGGTTTGCTTACGTGGCTTTCATGCCACACTTATCGAGGGACGTGTGTACGTGCCCTCCTTATTTTGTTGAAGTAGTGGGACACGTGTCACCATGCGTAGAGATCAAAGCTCTACATGGGACACGTGTCATCACGCGTAAAGTTCATGGATGACAGTTGCTAGCGTAAAACTCCAACTTGGATGCTTTTTACGCATGATGTGTTTTAGTCTATAAATAGACTTATTTTTCATAATCAAGAGATCAACAGAGAGACAGGAGAGGAGATTCTGAGAAAACTCATACTTCCAGAGTGATATTCCCAAAAGCATTTCTTCAACTTTTTCTCAAGAAAAGGGTGAAGCAAAGCAAGAAAGCATTCGACTGTGCCATCAGTGCCGTTGTTCGATACCTTTTCGGTGATTTAGTTCTTCCGATTGTTCGTCTTCTTCAAGCAGTATTCTTCATCATCATCGTATGGTCCAAGGAACAAAGTGATCGCTCTCAGATCAGGCTTCCATAGCAATACTTCCCAGAACAATTTGTACTTTCTATACTTTTTATAGTTTTCTTTCAAAAGCTAATTTTAGGCATTTTGTTAAGTGAAACAAAATGGCGACTCTGCTAGGGACTAACTTCTCCTCTGACGAGAAGGCAATTGCTCAATATGATGATGTGTCGGTCGGATCGACAAAGAAGACTCTGGTTGTGCACTTCGACCAGACTGCCTACGAAGAAATGCTCTGAACTGGGGGTAGTACTCACTGCTCCAATGTTCAGAAATTGCGGAAGGCACGAAAAGTTTGGATTCCCAAATCCAAAGCATCCTCGGATCTCCCTACTGTCTCTGAAGGCAAAGGAATCCTTCTTACTCCTGTTGTGGAAGCTTCCGTCTGTGACGAGGCAGTCTCTACTTCGGTGATACGCCATGGGCGTAAAAATCAGTCTCCCGTTTGTAACGTGGCAGACTCTCCAGTTTTACGCTCTGAGCGTAAAAATCAAGTTTTACGCTCTGAGCGTAAAAATCAAGTTTTATGTTCTGAGCGTAAAAATCAAGTTTTACGCCCCACGTGTAAAAATATGTCTCCCGTCTGTGACGTGGTAGACTCCAAAGCTTTACGCCCTGTGCGTAAAAATATGTCTCCCGTCTGTGACGTGGTAGACCCACAAAATTTATGCTCCACGCGTAAAGGAAAATCTCTCGTCTGTGACGTGGCAGATATCCATGTTTTACGCTCCACGCGTAAAGGTAAATCTTTTGTCTGTGACAGTGTAGATAAAATTTATAATGATATTTTTACATCTAAAGTGAATTTACCTGCACGCATGCAGCGTAATAACATTGTTGGTAAAACTTCGGTTCTTCACCAATAGCCTTCTTACACTGCTTTACGCAAGGTACCAAACCTACAAATTACATGTAATGCTGATGGAGTTCTTTGTGCTTAAAAATCTCAGGATTTACGCACGCAACTCCAAGCACGTAAAAAGGTACATTTTGGTTTTACTAATGCAGCCAATAATCTTCTTTATACACAAGGAACTAAACATTTCTCTACTCCTAATGTAATAAAGAAGACTACTCCCTCTACTCCTTCTGATTTACGCGAGTTGCTAGTACAAAAGCGTAAAAATAGACAATCTCCTGTGACACTCCCCCAAGAGAATCATCATTGTGAGTGTCACCAGATTGTAATCAAATGTTGTTGTTCGGCTTCTAAACGGTCAGTTTTTGATCGGTTAAGCTTCAATGTGCCTCAACAGCAAGTTGATGACCAAGAATATGAGTTGTCGTATGCGTCAGTCAACATGGCATCTCAAACCAACAGAGGACGACGTCCAAGACGCAACTCCTCTAAGAGTCCTTGTCAACAACAGTTCAATAGACTTCTTGATTCCTTTGAAGGAGTATATCAGAATACTCGATCAAGAAGACAAAGATAGTTGCAGACTTCTGATTCAGAAGATGGGGGTACTCAGTCTTTTGAGTCCGAAACTGATAGTGTCGATTCATACCTCTATACCAATTCCTCTATATCTTCAAGAGAGGTTGAATCATATGCTATCGGAGATAAACCGGAGACGTCATCTGGTAATACAAAACATCGTCTCTCTGTCGTTGAGCAATCATTGAAGGACATGCTTACTATAATGTAAAGCATGCATCAAGTAATAATGACTCAGCAAGCTGCTCAGCCGGCAGTAGTAACACCGGTACAGGTGGCAGCACAAACTCAAGATAGTCAAGGGTTTGATATACCTTTGAATAATCAAGAGTCTGCTGTCAATCAAAATTCTGCATCTCCAGATCCTATCATTCCAGAAGATGTGCCACCTCCGGTGGGGGTTACGGTACATCCAACGACTATTCAATCGAATGTGCTTCCTCAAACTAGTGAAGCTATTCAAGCAGTACATGAGCTCAAAGCACAGTTTGAAGTTTTGAAGCACAAGGATCAGCTCCAAAGGTTAGGAATTAAGCAACCTTATCCTCCTCATTGGAATGATGTACCCTTTCCTCCGAAATTCAAGCCACAATCGATGGTATTATTTGATGGAAAGGCTTCTCCTAGTCAGTATATCAATTACTTTGATATTATGACTGTACATCTACAGAAGAATGATGCTCTTTTCACTCGAGTTTTTATCGTGTGTCTGACGGGTTCAGCCTACGACTGGTATCGTAGTTTATCCGATAATTGCATTTCGTCTTTTGACGAATTTAAAGCTATGTTTCTCACCCGTTTCTATGAGGGAGGAATGGATATGAATATGTCCTCCCTAATAGAAATTAAACAAAAGGAGAAGGAAGATACTCGGACGTTCATCGAACGTTTCCGACAGGCAACTCTGAAGATGCCTCCCGGTATGCCAGATTCAGCATTGATCGATACATGTAAAATGAATCTGCGACCATCCATTGTTGTTTTTATGGGCTCTCAATTCACAGATTGGGCCTCGTTCATTATAGCAGCAGTGTCAGCCGAGACCAATGGTAGGTTGGCTCGTGAACATGGGATGATCTTTGCCTCAGAAGACAAAGGCAAGAAAGGCTCTTCTGGTAATAATTCCGGCAATCGTAATGGGAAAGGGAAGGAAACCTTAGTGGTTAATCTTTCAAAACCCAAAACGATGCCAAATAATCAGGAGTCTTCTAAGCCAAAAGAAGAATACTCTTTTGATGACAGTGATATCCCAGGGATATTCTAATGTCTGGTAAAGAGTGGCAAACTCCAGATTCCGGAGCCAAAAAGGCCTAATGAAGTGAATCTGACCGATAATCCCAAGTATTGTATTTATCACAGATACATAAATCATCCTACTAAAGCTTGTTATGTCTTGAAGAAGAAAATCCAGGAGCTGATAAATGCCAATGCCATCGCTTTAACTAACGATGAGCATACGGTTACAACCAATATGGTTTCTCTTCAATTTGGAGGTTTTTCTCCACAACAAGTCCCAGATGGGATTGTCCCAATTCCAAAGGCGACGATGAAGATTGTGAATATCCCGCCTGCCAGAGAGCAAAATGAAAGACTTTTGCTGCTTACATTGAAATCTAGTGAAATCATGTAGGTACATCCTGATTTAGTACCTGAAATGGAGAATGAAGGTAAAACTTCAAAATCCAAGAAGGGTAAAAAAGTCAAAACCTGCAACATGATTTCTCATGTTTTAACCCCAGACCAAGATGATTTGGATCATTTATGGGGTGGCATTCCTTTAGAGGATAGATTGAGGGATTTGAATATATGCCCTCCAAGCTTAGCTCATCCTACCAAGCTCAAACTTACTCATCACTAGTGGTTAGCTATGAATAGTGTCCCCTTATACAGGGCACAACAAGTCTTTGCTGCTTATGAAAAAGCTCCTACAGAAATTTTTCCTCGTGTCCCGAATACTCCTTTTCCTGTGGTTACAGAGGTTTCTGTCTCTTCCTCCTCTGTTAAACCATCCATTGAAAGTCCACTTCCCATTCACTTATACAGTCAACAATCAGTCCATCTCATGAAAAAGATGGACTATGACTTTCAAAAGACAGAGGGTTTGAACTATGATAAAGGAATGTGACTTCCTTTACAAATTCAAAGTCAAAAATCTACTGTTGGATTGGGTTCTGAGCTTCCTTATAAAAATCCTCGCAAGAAGAAGGCTAAGGGAAAGAAGACTAAATCCTGCAATATGGTACTTCCTTCTCCTGAGTCTGAAGAAGAAACCTTTGCTGCTACGAGATCTGGGAAAGAGTACCACAAAGATTATGAGGCATCTTCCAAAGAAGCAGAGGACGTTGTGGAAACAATACCAGTTCAACCATCTCATGTTCCTGCTAAACCATCGGTAGTTGAGAAAGGGAAACAGAAAGTAGTACGCTTTGACGTCCCTTTAAAATCTTCTTTAAATCAAGGGGTGATGATGAAGCCCTACAAATTTGATATTCTATCCCAGTTAGCCAATACTCCGGCTAGACTCTCTATATTCGAGCTACTTCGTCTTTCTAAAGAAAGCAGAGAGACTTTGAGTGAAGCTTTGCTACAAGTAGACTCATGCTTAGCTCAACTCACGAGTCCTGACAATATACCAGTGTCGTGTCCACAATGTCATAACGTGATGGAGGTAATTCCTAACATTACCTTCACACAAGAAGATATGCTGTTGAAGCATAATAAACACGACAGGCCTTTGTGCTACACTGGGTATATTGAATCCACTGAAATTGATAGGATTTATATTGATCCTGGGTCTTCTATTAGCATTATTTTTCAGAGTATGCTAAGACCTTTGAGGATTCCTACTAGTGATTTGACTTACACTAGTACCACAATAGTTGGTTTCAACTCTGGAAAGAGTAAACCACTGGGGAAGATTCGTCTGAAGATTCAGATTGGTGATCTTCGAACTATGGCGACCTTCTATGTTATCAACTCAGACGTATCCTACAACATCTTTCTTGGAAGACCGTGGATGGATGAGCATAACATTGTGCCTTCAACTCTCCACCAATGCTCCAAGTACGTGGATTCCCAAGGGATTGTGAAGACGAAATTCACAGATATCAACCCTTTTAAAGGTGTTGAAGCTTATTTCTCGGATTCAATCCTCTACAAACAGGAGCATATAAAGGAGATATCGGATATGGCTGAAGATCGATCACCTGCTAAAGATCAATCTGTTAATGAAGATCCTCCGGAAGAGCAACCTTTGAAGATCAAAGTCAAAGGTCGAATCCAACCCCAACCTGTCAATGATTAACCTCTGGTGATCAAGGTCAAAGAAAGAACTCGAGCTTCATCTGAGGAATCAGTTAGTATTCCTGCCAAGAGCCAAGTTCAACCTCTCATGATCAAAGTTAAGGGACGTACTTCTCGTACGAATGATCCAGAACCACCACTGATCATCAACCTTGGCAAGTCTACGCAGAAGGCGGATGACGGTCCGTTAATGATCAATCCGAAGCGTAGCAGTCAAATTGTAAATGATGTAAATATTGATCATTTTGTACTTTCTAATAACAATGAAGATTTCCTTTTTGAGTATATGGCGTTCAAATTTATTGAAATAATGACTTTATCTTCTGATGATCAAAGTCATCAATATAAAGATGACATAGATACAGAGGAAACTTTATATATTGACCATAAAGAAAATTCTTTTCCTCCTCATGTCGATGTAGGACCTTATGCTCAAAAGTTTCTAACATCTTCTCCCTATCTTCTTCCTGTAGCTGCTTCATCACAAGCTTGTGTAACTTATAGACGTCACGAAGAATCCTGTTTTGTGGTTCCGTCTAATAAGAAAAACAAGCACCAAATTGTGTTTGGTCTGGCTAGAAATATTCATGTTGCTCAGACAGATGATCTTAGAGATAAAGATAAAGGAAGAATCCGAATTGACAAATATAGTCAACAATCTCTCAAGATTATTCAAAATATGGGACATGATTTGAAAACTATGCCGGGTCTTAATCAAGGTAAGGGTAGACGATTACCATTATGTGGTGATCCGTTTTACCAGAAAACTCGTTATGGGTTGGGATATGATCCGTCCCACATGTTTAATGATGATATACGAGAAAATTTTCTTCTAGTTCTTCACAGTCTTCAGATTCGAAAGAAATCCAATTCATCGAATATGATACATTCCACTCCTCATATGCTAGAGGCGACTATTATGATGAATCTGAGTGTGTATTATCAGTCAACATGGTTCAAACTGAGGATGAATCTGAGCCATTTAAAAATGACCCTTGGTCCCAACAGATGGACACTCAGTGGGAGCTTCGTTTTGAACAGCGACAGCCACCTACAGAGGATGAGATTGTCCAGATTGATGTTGGAGATGGAACTACGTCCAAGCCAATATTCATCAGTAAAAACCTCTCTGAAGATGAAAAGGAAGAGATAATAAAACTGATTAAAGAATATATTAAAATCTTTGCATGGAGTTATAAGGATATGCCGGGTTTAGATCCTAAAGTTGCTACTCATAAACTCAATATTCTTCCTAATGCCAAGCCTGTAAAGCAACAGCAGCGGCATTTTCGACCAGACATGATGGATACAATTGAAGTAGAAGTCAAAAAGCTGATTACATGTGGCTTTGTTTGTGAAGAACAACACCTATACTGGTTTGCCAACATTGTTCCTGTTGTGAAGAAGAATGGAAAAGTCCGAGTTTGCATAGATTTTTGGGATCTTAATGCAGCCTGTCCAAAAGACGAATTTCTACTTCCGATCACCGATGTCATGATAGACAATACATGCGGTTTTGAACGCATGTCTTTCATGGACGGATTCTCAGGATATATTCAAATTATGATGCATCCAGGAGATGAAAAACATACTGCTTTTCGTACACCCCTTGGAGTCTATTGCTATACGGTTATGCCGTTTGGTCTGAAAAATGCCGGTGCCACGTATCAACGGGCTATGAGCAATATCTTTCAAGAACATCTACGGAAGACAGTTGAATGTTACGTAGATGACATTACTGTCAAAAGTCGATCAAAAGATGATCACATTCAAGACTTGAAGACAGTATTTGAATTAATGCGTCAACATCAACTGAAGATGAACCCCACTAAGTCTTTCTTAGGGATGTCCAGTGGCAAGTTTTTGGGATTTGTCATCACTTCATAGGATATCCATGTTGATTCTGATAAAATCAAGGCTATTCTTGAAATGCGTCCTCCACGCAATTAAAAGAACTATGCGGCTTCCAAGGTCGCATTGCTTATATCAGGAGATTTATATCCAATCTTTCTGGGAGATGTCAACCTTTCTCCCGTCTATTAAAGAAAGGTGTATCATTTGTTTGGGATGAAGCATGTCAGAGAGCCTTCAATGACATCAAGCAATACCTTACAAATCCACCTGTCCTGGTACCTCCAGTAGTAGGGAGACCATTTTTGCTATATGTTCGAGCCTTGGATCATTCACTTGGTGCTCTTCTTGCACAGAAAAGTGATATGGGTCATGAATAGACAATTTATTATCTTAGCTGAATGATGGTCAGAGCTGAACACAGGTATACTCCTGTAGAAAAGGAATGTCTGGCCTTGGTTTTTGCTGTTCAAAAGACGAGACATTATGTGTCAGGACAGACTATCCATGTCATCTCTAGAATAAATCCTATTCGGGTATTGATGAGAAAGCCAAGCATTCTTAACTCCAGGTTAGCTACCTGGGCAATATTGCTTACTCCTTATGATATGGTCTATGTACCTCAAAAATCAGTAAAGGGTCAAGCATTAGCTGATTTCTTAGCATCTCACCCTATACCTGAAACATCGAAGCTATATGAGGACATTCCAGATGAAGTAGTGGATTGTAACATGACTTTAAAGGATGACATTTGGCAATTATACTTTGATGGAGCATCACGGGTTGGACCCAAAGGCAATATCGTCTCCATAGTAAGAATCGTTTTGGTTTCTCCTGACAAAATTGTCATATATCGTGCTTATTCTCTCAATAAGCCATGCTCCAACAATGTCGCAGAATATAATGCTCTGCTGATTGGTCTCCAAGTAGCAAAACAATTGGACATCGAGTTCTTGGAAGCTTATGGAGATTCTCAACTGATTGTTAATCAGGTTAGAGGGACGTATGAAGTCAGAAATCCTGACCTCATCCCTTATCATCAAATGGTAATCGAATTGGTCCTTTCATTCAAAGGATTCTTCATCGAATTTGTACCATGTTCTCAGAATTTGGAAGCTGATGCTCTTGCTAGTTTAGCGGCAGATTTAGCTGTTCCAATTCGAAGATAAAATACCATCACTTTGTTGGATCGAGACTTATTCTGTGTCAAGAATAATCTGCATATTGAACAGAGTATTACTACAGAATAAAGTTCCCAACATAGGGATTGGAGAAGTCCATTCATTGATTATGCGGTTCATGGAATTTTACCAGAAGATCCAAAAGAAGATGCATCAATTAAGAGACGATCATTTCGATTTTACTAAGATTCTTCTTTACATATGTTATATCGTCGTTCATATGACGGACTGTTGCTACGCTGTCTCTCAGAGAATGAAGCTAAGCAAACACTTCGTGAAGCTCATGATGGTGTTTGTGGTGCCCATCAACCGGGTCCAAAATTACAAGACCACATATGAAAAATGGGGTATTATTGGCCATCCATGATAGCAGATGCTGTGGATTATGCCAGACGATGTAAAGCATGTCAGATTCATACTGATTTTATTCATCAACCGTCTGAATTCCTACATCCTACAGCAGCTTCATGGCCCTTCGAAGTTTGGGGCATGGATATTATTGGTCCGATTAACCCTTCTTCTGTCAAAGGACATCGGTTAATACTGGCTATAACCGATTATTTTCTAAATGGGCAGAAGCAATTCCCCTTGTTGAAGTAAAAACATCCAATGTGGTTAGTTTCATCAAACATCATGTCATTTATCATTTTGGAATTCCCCGACGGATAATTCATGACAATGGACCACAATTTGCCAGTCAGGCATTTTATCGGTTCTGTGATAAGAATCGAATCCAAAACCTGGCTTCTACGGCTTACAATCCAGCTGCTAATGGTTTGGCCGAAGCCTTCAACAAGACAATCATCAAACTTCTCAAAAAGTTCGTCTCTTCTAATAAACGTGATTGGAATGAGAAACTTGGAGAATGTTTATCGGCTTACCGAACGATAGTCCGAACTCCTACTGGTTTTATACCATTTTTACTGGTTTACGGATGTGAGGCTGTTCTTCCACTAGAAATTCAGATTCCATCTCTTCGAATAGCCATTGCTAATGAGCTAACTACAGAGAACAATAATCGTTTACGACTTCAAGAACTTGAAGGATTAGACGAGAAGCGTCTTCAAGCGCAACAGCACATTGAGCTATATCAAGCCCGCATATCTCGAACTTTCAATAGTAAAGTTAAAGAGAGGGTATTCAAAGTCGGTGAGCTAGTTCTAGCTGTTCGAAGACCGATGGTGATGACTCATAAGAGCAAAGGGAAATTCCAAGCAAAATAGGAAAGCCCTTATGTCGTTGAGACAGTCTTCTCTAACGGTGCTATAGGTTGTCTAAACCTAATGGAGATTTGCTCATGATGTCGTTCAATGGCAAATTCTTGAAGAAATATTATGTTTGATTTTTCTTCTTTATTCCCCAGCTACCAATGTTTGGTTAAGCTAATTACTTGTCTCCTTAAAGAGAATTTTGAATTTCTGTCTTACCAATTAATTAAAAAAGAGGGATTTATTATTTATCATGTTCTCACGACCTCTGAATAAATATTAAGTCTACTTCTTTTCCTATATATCATGTCCATTTGACCTCTGAATATATATTAATCTATTTTTCTTTGAGTTGTTATGATTTGTCACGTTCATATTACCTCTGATAGTAGCGTATACTCTAAACAGAAAATGAGATTTCATTATCTATCATGTCCATATTACCTCTGGATAGATACGATATATCGCGTTTAGAAAGCTTGTCATGTCCATATTACCTCTGATAAGTGTTTTCTATCTCATACCTATTGTTTAATAAATGATAGGGTCACAAAACAAAATATTTCATTCATATCTTGAAAATATTACAGAATGAAATAAACAGAAGAATACAGAATTCTTTATTGATGAACAAAAAGAAGATTACAAAAGCTCTTTATTTTCCTAAGGCAGGGCAGAGATATCTTGAAGTAATTTTTGTAGCTCTGCTAGACGCTTGTCACGAGAGCTCAATACTTTCTTGGTAGCTTCAAAGCGTCGAGCTTCAGGAGTACAGATGTGAGAAAGTCCAGCAAAAGTAACTATAAGCTTGTCCTTGGCTTCATCAAGGGTTTTGATGGAAGATTCAGCTCCGAGGACCTGTTCTTCCAAAATTGAGCTCTGAGTTAGGTGCTGGTCCCGGGCCATGATCATCTGCTCCCTCTCTGCCTTCAAGCGAGCTAGCTCAGCCTCGACTTCGTGAATTCAATCATTTTATTGATGAATTCTTACATTCGAAGTTTCATAGGCTTCTCTATGGCTATCCAGCTCGGGCTTTATTCCAACTAAAAAAGCTTTTTCTTTGGCAACTTTTATGCTATATTCATGGAGGGCTTCATTGAATCTCGTCTCCCGAGCGAGGTAGTCGGTAGATAAACGTCATACTCTTCTTGGATGAGACTTTCAATGGTTTTACTTGATAGCTTTAGATATTCTTTGATGGGCTGTTCAAGTCCCTCCACGATTTTCTCTAACGCTGCTACTCTCACCACATCATTGAACATGGCGACATTTCTGATGGTAAGAGCGATCGCCGCCTTCAAGCTCTCATAATTGAGGCCCTTATTCAGGACCATTTTGATTAGAGCCGCCAAAGTCTTGTAAAAGGTTCAGTATGAATCTCAACTAAAAGATTTATTTCTACACTTGAACTTGGCGTTGCGGCGATATCTACCAAGTCTCTTCTCTGAAGACTAGGAGCAGATGCTGATGCTTTGATAGCAGGTTGAGATGAAGCCATTGTTGTTACTGCTACCATAGCCAACTGGTTCCCAGGAGCTTCAGGAATATTGTCTTCAGTATTTGTTACTCCAGCCGTCTCTGGAGCTAAAACTACAAGAGTTTCGGTGGCGGTGATAGATACGGGTGGAATAACAGTTGTGGCAGCTGACTCCGGTTCTAGCATTGACTCTTCAGAAATTTGTACTAGAACAGTAGTAATTACAGAGGATGCTATTACAATTTCCCCAGTTTCAGTTGATGACTTGAGTATGCCTTCATCACCTTCTTCAGCTACCGGCTCTGCAGGCTCTTCGAGTATCTCAGTTGTAGCTAATTCTTCTACAACTGAGTCTTCATTAAAATCTAGCTCTTCCTTAGCAGCCATTTCATTATCTACAGTAAGTTCTACTGTAGTTTCTTCTTTATCTTTGCCCTCAGCAGGAGGAAGTACTTCTGGCTGAGCCTGTACTTCTGGCTCTTGTTGTACCTCCATAGAAGGAGGACATTCTTCTTGAGTCTCCTCTTTGGGCTCTCGTAGCACTACTTCTTCAGCATCTTCTTCTTCTGAAGAAGAAATCTCCTCCTCAGATTCCTCGTTTTCTTCATAAATATCTTCTTGAGGAGGAGGAGGAGCCACAAGCTTTGGAGCAATGATAACACCTATAAGAATCAAACAAAATAAGTTAATATACAAAAATCATAGTTTTGTATGGATTTTTTATAAATTATATTTACCTGGAGTATGTGTGGGGCGTGCCAAGTACGCATCATAATCCCCATCCCAATCCTCATCATCAAAAGTAATAGCTGGTTCATCGGATGGGATGGGCTCTTTATCAGCAATATGTACTGGGGCGACGTCTTCCACAACTTGTGCCTTTTGTGGCAAAGTTAAATGAAGCGATGAGCTAAGACGTCCCGGAGAGAGGACTACTGCAGGTGCTGCTGGTTGAGATGCTGAAGATCCTTCTCCAGGGTGAACTGAAGAGGATGCAACATGTTGTGGCTCATCCACCTGAGTGTCACTCTCTGGAGTAGAGGCTCTTGATCTAGAAGGTCTTTTGGTGGTCGCCTTCTTCTTCTTCTTCTCTGGGGTTTTCTCTGGAAGAGTGACGGCTGCACTTTGCTTCCGTTTACGGGACTTGCCAATAATAATAGGTTCTGTAGCCTTTTCCCCAACTTCCGTAGGGATAACTTCCAGATATTGATCTGGAACGGCAGTGTCGTCAGGGATGTCTGATGGTACTCTGATTGGCTCTTCAACATTCCCTTCCTTAGGCCATCTTAGACTACCTCTCATGTTGTAGCCATGGGCGAAGGAACGGATGGAATCATAAAAATGAGTATATGAATGGAGTATACGTAGTTCGGTGGTGCTGGTAGCGGTTGATACTTTGAATTTGGCACCAGTACGAGCAGTACTAAAATACCTCCATCCTCTTGCACCATCAAGAAGTTTCCCATAGTGACGGAAACTGGTAGAGGGATTACCAACATGAAGTTGGTCAAACCCAAATTGGCGAGCGAACCTACTGGGTAGATATGGTTCGAACGCACAATTGTCTTCATTTCTGTACATCAGGTGAGAGGGTCTGATGCAATGTAGCCATCTGAAGACTGATGGTGACAATAAAGTTCCTCCTTCAACTTCATCTTCAAATTGAACGCCGAAGCAGTCAGCTGGAACTTGTGGCCGGGTACAGAAAAAGTTTCAACCATAAGAATAATTCAAGACTGTTCGGGTATCTGCCACTATCGTGGCAGTCCAAGTAGCTTTGCTGAATTTTTGGAGGAAGACCTCCGCATCATCTCCCGGGCCTGGTGGCAATAAATTGCAGTTGTGATGCAACAACCAGCCCATCAAGTAAGTGTAGGGCATTTCTATCCTGGGGAATATGTTCCGATGAGGAGCGTTGTTGATTAGCTCCTCACCAAAGGTCCTCAGACCTGCGTTTATTCGGTACACCATTGCCGAGAGCAGGTTGATTCTAGTTTTAAACACCAAACGTACCGCTGGCCAAAGCATGTTTCGGTGGATTCTATCAACTGTACCAGTCTCTGGTACAACCCATCTTCTCAACCACAAAGAAAGGAAGCCTGCCAGCAAGGCTTTCCTGGAGATCTTCTGGCTACCATATCCGAGGAAGCTCAAGGCTTCAGTTCCAGCAGAGAACTCCCCAGTCTTGGTGGACAAATATTTGTTCGGGAATTTGTAACTGATCATCATATCCCATATTTTGTCAGCAGGGATTGTTGAACCAGTGTTGATAGTTGGAGTTTTATTCTCCTGGAATCTTTCTTTATCATCTTTGGATATTTTATCCTTATGAAAAAAGAGATATGTTGTCCACTTGTTGTTGTATGCTAGATGAGACCGACTCTCATGCATAGTAGTGCAGATCATGTAGTGGCACATCAATTTTTCATACACCTCAACCAATTGAGGGTTTTTCTCCCTAATTTTAGCAAGTTTTCGGTTGGAGGGAACATATTCTTCATATGGGGCTTCCCCCATTGGCAGCTTTGAGATGAATTGCATCTCATGGAGTACGAGACCCATTTCACCTCTTGGGGCCGCAAAAGTTCCAGTTGAACTTATATATATCTCCATCAGGGCCATGAACAAGTTAATGTTCGGTGGTATACCCTGACTAGCGGAAGCCACTGCTTCATACAGGCCAATGTCTTTCAACTCCGTCTGGAAGTTCTTCATCATCCAAACGCTGATCTGAATCCAGTTCTGGTTGAATGGAGTCAACCATCCCGGTAGCCTAGGGTTTGTCTGGGGATACAATACCGCAGCCCTTATGAATTTATTGATGAATATCTGGTCTGCACTGGTTGGATTAAAGCCGAATCTTCACTCGGAGTAAAGCATGGCAAGAGATCAGAGAATGGAACGACGCCGCCATTGGGAACACTGACATAATACCCCATATCATTTGCATTATCCCTCTTGAATATGATTCTACTCGGCCTTCCATGACTATTAGGAGTCAGATTCCACAGCATTTGTCGGAGATGGGTTGCATGGATGAATGCGGACAAGGGATAATCTCTATCCATATCAGGGAGATACATCGCTCTATCTCCAGACTTGAACACCCAAGACTCCTTCTTGGGGTGTGTTTGCGACTTGCAGTCTATTACATCCCCAAACAAGAAAGCTGGTTTTACAAATTATTGGCCATCCAGTGAGGTCAACAGTTCTCCATTAATCATAGATAGCAGTATTCTATCCCCTTGGGTAGCTATCAACTGTGCTCTCTCTACGGGGTACTCCGGATTCGCTTGGGGAAACTCTACATGAGACAGGTTCTCCAAATAATTCGAACCCACCATACGAACTGATGAGCCAAAAACTTCTGCGAGTGGGTGAGCTTGTAAGTCCACTGCCAAAAGAAAAAGAAAAATCAAGTTAGTGAAAATCTAATTTGAAATTTTTTAGTCTAAGTTTTTTACACATAAAGGTTAAAGACTTTGACTATGTAAATTTTACGCTTATTAAAGTCGATAAAAAGTTTTAAAGTGTAAAAAAGTCTTTGATTTACACAAAATCTTTCATTTGTGAAATTTTACGCTAGCACATATTGATGTGAGCGTATTACGAATTTTACGCTGACATGTGTTGACATGAGCGTATTTTAAATTTTACGCTGGCACATGTTTATGTGAGCTTATTTTAAATTTTACGCTGGCACATGTTTATGTGAGCGTATTTTAAATTTTACGATGGCACATGTTGATGTGAGCGTATTTGGAAATTTACGCTGGCATGTGTTGACATGAGCGTATTTTAAACTTTATGCCGGCATGTGCAGACATGAGCGTAATTTAGATTTTACGCTGGCACATATAGACGTGGGTGTATTTTCTGAATCTTACGCTGACACGTATAAACGTGGGCGTATATTCTTAACTTTACGCTGACACGTATAAACGTGGGCATATTTTGTTATTTCAGTTTCTACACTAACACGTATGACGTGGGCGTGAAAACTGAAGGTTCGGGGTTTCTTCTTCTTCTCCGGCGAACTCAAAGCCGAGATCAAATAGGGTTTTACCCTTCATTGCTGGAGCCACGGCGGGGTTGCTTTGTTGGGGCTTCGTTGATGTTGGAACGGGGGCTTTCGTGCGGTCGGCCGATGATGAATCGACGACGGGCTTCTTGCCCTTGCTGCCGGCGGCGGATGACTTCTTGGGGGCCATCGGATTGAAGCAAGAGTAGAAGGAGGAAGAAGAGTGAGGAGAGATCAAAATTTTGAAAGACAAAGTAAAGTCTTATCTCTATTCGAAAAGCCCTATTTATAGAGAATTTTGAATCGGTTCAAATTCCCAGATTTTATGCTGACTGTTAGATATCCCAACTTTTACGCGGATGACCGTTGGATATCCCGAACTCTACACTGACTGGTGAAATCCCGAATTTTACGCTTCTGTTCAAAGTATTTCAAATTTTGAAAATATTTGAAAACTTTGAAGGGGGTCTTGTAGGAGCGTAAAAAGTGCTTCATAGACCAAGTCAAAAGAATAGAGCTTTACGCAAGTCAAAACGAATCAACAAACTACTCTACGTGGGCTACTCTACGCGAGCTACTCTACGCGAGCTACTCTACGCGAGCTGTTTTACGCGAGCTACTCTACGCGAGCTATTTTTACGCGAGCTACTTTACGCTGGGGACAGGCTGTCAGATCATGCATTTAATGCAAGTGATGATGATTCTGACATAATGATTTGCTGACAGCGTATAACACAAAAATCGAAGAGATTTGATTTACACAGAAACCAACATTGTCGTTTAGTGTGTGGACGGGGTTACTTTACACTCAAAAGATGGCTTCTTTTACGCATGAATACTATCTGAGCTTTTTACGCTTAAAGTTGACGTGTGCGTAAAGTTTATTTGGGCTACTTTTTACGCTCAAGGCTATTTTATCAGCCACTTTACGCGAGAAGTCTATTTTGGGCTATTTTACGCCTAGTCTACTACTTTACGCTAGAAGTGTATTTTGGGTCATTTTTACGCTCGATTGTTTCTGGCTACATAGGAACGTGGTTTGCTTACGTGGCTTTTATGCCACACGTATTGAGGGACGTGTGTACGTGCCCTCCTTATTTTGTTGAAGTAGTGGGACACGTGTCACAATGCGTAGAGATCAAAGCTCTACATGGGACACGTGTCATCACGCGTAAAGTTCATGGATGACAGTTGCTAGCGTAAAAATCCAACTTGGATGCTTTTTACGCATGATGTGTTTTAGTCTATAAATAGACTTATTTTTCATAATCAAGAGATCAACAGAGAGACAGAAGAGGAGATTCTGAGAAAACTCATACTTCCAGAGTGATATTCCCAGAAGCATTTCTTCAACTTTTTCTCAAGAACAGGGTGAAGTAAAGCAAGAAAGCATTCGACTGTGCCATCAGTGCCGTTGTTCGATACCTTTCCGGTGATTTAGTTCTTCCGATTGTTCGTCTTCTTCAAGCAGTTTTCTTCATCATCATCGTATGGTCCAAGGAACAAAGTGATCGCTCTCAGATCAGACTTCCATAGCAATACTTCCCAGAACAATTTGTACTTTCTGTACTTTTTATAATTTTCTTTCGAAAGCCAATTTTAGGCATTTTGTTAAGTGAAACAATATTAAGGTGGGATTGATTTTACTCTAGACTAAATTGACTGAAGAAATTTTTTTTAAAAGAAATTTGGCAAAAGGAAACTAGCTTGAAGGAAAATAGCTAGAAAGAAGAGCAGAAGAGATTATTGAATTGGAAGTTTGAGCTTATTTAAAATTTTACGATTTGATATATAAGTTCATATCGAAGTAACTATGATTTTATCAACGACTAAATTGACTGAATATTTATTGAATCTTAACCTTCGAAGAGATTATGAAAGACGGAATTTAGTTTGGAAAAAAAAGGTTTTATAGATATGTTGGAAGAAATTCGTTTTACCGAATCCAAGTATTGACTTATCGAATTTCTATCGTTGTGATATTTGATTAGATATATGAAAATAGTAAAAAATTCAAAACTTTTGTGGAGTGATTGTTGGAGGTAAAAAGATTTCAAGGAATGACGGTTATAACCCTTCAGAGGATTAATAAGATATATGAAAGGCTGAATATAAAAGGAGATTGATGATTATGACGATATTAAATGAAAGTTAAGATTTCGAGTTATTGATCGTAAGTTGGACGAAGAAAACTTTTGCCTAATTGGGAGTTACACATTTTTATTATTATTTTGTTGAATGATAGTATGGATCAAAAATCGTTATTGATGGGTTGTCATGAGATATCTTCTAACTATACCCGTGAATTCAATTCTTCCTCGCTATTTAAATTCTTTCGATTATTCCAAAATTTATTCCATGGTATGCTTTGTCATCTCGCCGAAAAATTTGATTGGATTTTTCACTCTATCTCCTCCACCCTGCCTGCCCTATCTATTCCTAAATTTTGAGGACGAAATTCTTTTAAGTTGGGTACGATGTAAACCCCCTAATTTTCTACTATAATTTTTATATAAATTTGGTATAATTTTTTTACTTTGTAATTGTACATCGCATTGTCGTATTATACGTCGCGTACGAAATTGTCGTATTGTACGTCGCGTATGAGTTCAAATTTTTGTAGGCCTCGTCGAGTGCGAATATGTGCGAGATACATATTTTTGTAAAAAAAAATATTTTATTTTAGAAGCTTGATTTTTAAGTAATAAATATTTTTAATTACTTAAAGTGGTAAAATGCGTTGCATCGTGGATTGCCAAACTTCATTCATTTTATTTTTCATAAAAAGGGTTATTTTATAATGAGTAATTTAGAAAAAACTAGGTTTTGTGTAAATATTATTTTTGCATGAGAGTGTAAAAATATATATTTGTATTTTCGAAATTAATTATTATTATATTTTATTATATATGAAAATGATATTTGAAATTTTTTTGAGTGAATATTTGATTAAATACGATAATTTAAATTAGAAAAGATTTTATTTTAAATCAAATAAAGGTTTTATCAAAATATAAATCAATTTTGATTAGATTATATTTTAAGTCGATTGAAATAATATGGAATTTATCTTGTGGGGAATTTAAACTATCCTAATCTATATCCAACTGGGTCCTCCACCTCCTATATAAGGAGAGGCTCTTATTCCACAATCCAATTTCTCCATCACAGCCAAAACACGTGCATTGTGTCTGTGCCGATCTTATTCTATTTTTACATATACATTTTTGTGTCGGACACAACCCCGACAATTCAATACCACTCCATCATTGCCGCAGTACCCCCGTCCATCTCGTCCAATCCTACGACAGCACCCGCCACCGCCACCCTCTCCCGACCACCAGTCCCCCGCTTCCTCACTGCCACACACCAACACCACCATCATCCCTGTCAGGCGACACCATCTCCAGCACCATCCGCCCACATCTCCGTCGTGACCAACTCCAGCCGACGTCAAGACAACCATCACCACCACGTCCACACCAGAACCACCACCTCGCCGAGGCACCACCTTCACCGCCGCCATACACCTCCAAAACCTCACCCACGCCCTGCCATTGCCACCACCACGGGCAACCACCTGAGGCCGCAGTCGGCCAACACCACCACCCTCGTCATCATCACATTCACCCAACTACCAGGTTCGCCAATGTCCCAAACCAACACCACTACGTCTCCACCGCCGACTACTGGGGAACCGCCGCACCACCATCGAACCCCCAAATTCTGCCACCACCAGAAATAAAAAGAGGGGGGAACCCTAACCTGAGTGCCACCGCGAGCGTCCCTCCATCGACCGTCGGTGGGGACCCAGCCGCTCCTTTCGCCCCACTGGGGAACGGCCACGCTGCCAGCGCGTGGATTGCACCGCCGAGCTCCCTCCCGAGACTCCGGTCAGCCGCAACCCTCCGTCGTGCCCTACCCGCCGGCCACCGGCATGAGCGCCGGAGCGCTGGTGCGCGACCCTCGTCCACGCCGCCTTCACAGCCCCGATCGCTGCCTCTCCACTCTAAACCCAGTGCTCGTGCCTCCGCTGCGACGCTCACCGCCGCAGATCCGTCTGCCTTCGACCACCGCGGAGCGCCATGCTTCGCCGCACAGCCGAAGGTGAGCGCCCCGACCCTCTCTTTTTCCCCCTTTTCCAATCTCTCATTCTCTCTCTTCTTCCTTTTTCTAAGAAAAGGAGCTTTGGCAGCTGCCTATTATAGTATTAGTATTTTTATTATTTTTGTGTGTGTTTATTATAGTATTAATATTTTTAATTATTAATTATCACTTCTGGCAGAATAAGTCTATACAATTTTAGTCAAGTATGTTATTATTATTATAGATACTATTATCAGTAGTTTTGTTAAAATTATTATTGTTATTTATTCTTAATATATATAGTAAATATTCCTAAAAATATATTGTAATTAAAATATAGTTTTTGGCCTACAAAATCCCTTTGACAAAATTAAGTTTGAATTTTTAAAAACAATTTTTTTTTCTATATTTCCAAAGTACTTATCTAAAATATTTTTTTACTAATCAAATCTAGTTTTCCATATTATAAATGCCTTCTAAAATAGCATAAAATACTTCTCCGCAAATTTCTCTATTATTGTCAATGACTGATCATATTCCTAATTTCTCATAGACTCGGATCCTTATACCTCGACCATGGCTATTGGACAAACTGGACTTGTCAGATCACCGCACCACCTCAGGCGTCACACCAGGCAAGACACCTTGCCTTTACTGTTTAAATTTTCTGCTCAATATCATGCATGTTTTGTTTATTTTCAAGTTGTTTCTTTCTAAATTATATGTAGATGCAAATTACTATATTTTATGCAATTGGCTTAGAGTTAAGAGACTACCGTCAAATTTAGTGTGTCTCATTGACTTGTCACGATTTTACACGAGTTATGTGTGAGAGTTGTGAGTATCATATAGAGGTCACTTGCGTTTGGGCTGATCTCCCGTGCGCATGCGTAGGAATAACTGTCAATAGATGCATGTTAGAAGACTTGACAGTTACCTATTGTAAAATAGTGTGGTGAAAATGACACGTGTTTGTGTGTCGTGGTTACGACACATGTATAGTATCATTGGGGGGAGGGGACAGCTACTAGCGTAGGGGCTACATTTATTTTTACACACATTTGGGAGATAGTGTATCGGATGAGCGCTACGTTTTACCCGACCGATAGTGTCTCGGATGAGCGCTACTTGTTGGCCACTCTTTATTACTTGCTTGCATGAATCCGTTACAGCCCCTGTGTAGAACGTTGTCCTCTAAAGTGCATTCCACATAGAATGGTTAGAAACCTTTACTCATGCATACTTTTCTGTTGACCTTTTATTACTCAGTTTATTGGTATGATATTATGTGTCTTGTTATGTCCCTCTGAGGACCTGGTGATTTCTCCAGGTGTGCATTTCGTGATTCTTGCAAGTGCTCTAGCTAAGGCCATTCCTTCCTTCGTGATGATTGCTCTTAGACTCGTCACTTGCTCTCGTTCGACCAATTCCTTCTTTGTATGTTTTTCCATATTTAATTTAGTTGGTAGTGGATTTGTCTCCGCCCAACTATTGTATATATGACAAACTCAAGGTTGCTTTTATATCATTATTTATCTTCGTGGATGAGATTTAGTGTCTTGGCTTTCTACATTTACAGCTTATGTATACATATGAGTCGTATATTTACTCGTATGTATACAGCTGGCATGATACGTTTCTAGTCATACTATTTTGGGACTGGGGCGTTACACCCGTAGCGTTACTTTGCTTATTTTAATATGTACGATCAAAAGACCGAGTGCCACTTTAAAAATCATCGTAGATTGATATCTCGGCAACAAGCTAATACTTCCAAGTTCTATAAACATTTGACACAATAAAATTATCCCCTTAGCTATGTGGATTCATCTTTATTATGAAGCATAGTTAATGCAATGAAAACTTCCATTTATTAGTGTGAAGGCCAAGCTGAGGCAAGTTCATCGAAGGTACCCATCTGAACGAGGAGTTGTCTCGACCGAGCGGGACTTCGAGCAAGCCGTTGCATAGCTAACTCCAAACGTCGTTGCATTTTAGTTCCTCTATTTCAACTGAGTGGGATGGGACATTACATAATACACCACTCAAAAAAGTTGTCCATAAAATTTACTGAGTATACACTCATCGACTTATCACTTATTTTGCAACTCGAACTCATCTGGCATATATTATAATCTCTCAAACACACTTCCTATATGTTTCATCCATCAGAGACATGCTCTGCGCCTAAGCCAAATTTTATCAAAAAACTATATCGTTTAAATCAATCTGACCAAATCCCCAATTTAACCATCAGTTCATCCGTCTGAATTCACACATGTTCGTACGGACTACACTACTCAAACTGCATGAGCCTAGGTTGCGCCCATGCAAGGCAATACCATAAAGGTCGATTACAATAGCTTAGCGACGGGGTCGTCGCACAGAAGTATCGAGCAAAGAAGTTGAATTACACAAGATGTATAGGAAACAAAGCCTCTTTATTAGCATTTCAGCAAAATTACAAAGGCACGAGGCCAAGATGCAATCACTCAAGCTCACTCTCTCTGAATACAAATCACTTTGCTCTCTCACATCTCTCAGTATAATAAAACATGCCATTAGGTTTACAACTTGCAGATGTTTCAGAAGGCGACATCCATATATTATGTCTCGTATAGGTAAAGACTCCAATGCGGCCGCACGTCTCAAAATGCCAAGAAACTCCATGCCTTAACACGTCCAAGCGAGCTCTACTTCGAGCATGCTGATACCTGAACCTGCACATACAAACTGGTGGGGTATCAGTACACAACTATACTGGTGAGTAAGCCTCTCGTCCACCTATACATGCAACTTATTCTTTTGTGGTCTTTCTAATCTTACCTTAGGATTCAATTTGATTACATAGACTCCTGGCCAACTCGTATTGCAACCAACGTGATCGTGCTCCAAATCCTTGTAACCATGCTATAAAACACATTTGTGCAACATCGTGGTCATGCCTCGCAGTAACGTGAATCATACTCTTTTACTTGCCCTTTCAAACGACTCAAATATGAACTCATATATTTATGTCAATGACTCAAACACCCGACGCCATATCTTGTGCTGAAGTACGTGTCTCTATTATAGCCAAATCTTAGGCTTCAAAAGTCATGTTGTAAACCGTGCACACATATCTTGACTCATCCGTGTCGTGCTTATACTTCTTGTGACTCAACCAACACCATGCATGCAGATTACTGCTCAGCATACTGACTCATCTATATGAAAGGTCACTGGTAATTCAAGCCATCTTGGATATAGCTAGAAGAGACGACGGGTCGATCAATGCAAGTAGCGAGCCACACTGAAAGCCCCCAAATTCTTGGTTACCTATCCAGCATCAGCTATATCGTGTTTTCTCCTAGGTCGGATCGCTTCTGTAGCCCCAGGTTGTCGTCCGAAGAAACATCGCCCTTGTGCACAAGTTGTCTATGACCACGCACCTACGAGAACATCTAGACTCAAGTAAATGTATGGCCTAATTTGTGGTATGACTCAAACCCCTTACAAATCATGCTTATAGACCATACTTACCATACATCGTTGGAGACTCCCAAACGAGGGACCGTCTCCGCGACAAACGGTCGCGTGAACTTTCCATCTTTAAAACTCAGAAAATGGCTACTGCATAGCCTTCCTATTTAACTTAAACAAAATGTGCGCCATAAGTGTCATAGACCGTGTCATACTCTATATGACAAACTGTGAGGCCGTGGGAACATATTACTTATGTCAGCCGTAAAACAGTAGAAACGTGTCATCTTCTATAAGGCCAATTTTGGGTTCGTAGGACGTGTTGTTATGACAAACAGTGGACACGTGGGAGCATGCTTGCTATGACATCAAGTTAATATCCCGTGGCGTTACTTTACTTAATTTAATATGTGTGGTCGAAAGTCTGAGTACCACTTTGAAAACCATCTTGGATTGATATCTAGGCAACAAGCTAATACTTCCAAGTTCTATACACATTTGACAATGTGATTATTCCTTTGGCTATGTGGATTTATCTCTTTTATTATCAAGCTTATTCAGTATAATAAAAACTTCCATTTATTAGTGTGAAGGCCAAGCTAAGGCAAGTTCATCGAAGTCACCCACCTAAATGTGCAATTGCCTCAATCGAGCAAGGCTTCGAGCAAGCCGTTGCATAGCCAAGTCCAAACATCGTTGCATTTCGGTTCCTCCGGTTGAACTGAACGGGACGGAATATTACACTAACGAACGACATGAATCAAGAAAAGTCCTCGGGTATTATCCCGTTCTTTTGCGATGGTAGGTCTCCAGAACCATAAACCTCAGGGTAATTCCCTTCTTCTCTACCTGGGAAATGACCAGGTGCCCAGGGGACATAGCAAGATACCTAACATATATGCTACTAAGTAACAGTAAATAAACATGCATTGGAAAGGTAATTAATAACGTAAAATCAAGTAAAACGCAAATAAGGACACAAGAATAAGAATAGTGTTACTAGACATGGCTACAAGAAAATGTCAGATAAAACAGCAGCGCGGGCGAGCTAACGATCCTATAGAAAGCAACACGGTGCGTGCTAACTATCTATATAAGTCTCTATCGCAGTATGGCGCATACTAACGACCGAGATTGGTCAATAGACAAGTACTAATAACGGCATCAAGAAACTATGGAGCAAGTCATATATAAAGTCTTTATCGCAGCACGGTACGTACTAACGATCGAGAGTGGAAAACAAGTCATGGTATGTAACAAGGTATTGACACAATGACATGAAAGTATATGAAAGTAAATGATAGGCAAGTGATATAGTAACAATATAAAAAATAGAGCATGTCAAGGAAATAAGTACACAATAGGAAAAGAAACATGTATGACAGAAATAATAGAAAGCATGCATGTAAAATATATTGTACATATGGCAAGGTATACTTGCTTGTCGTCCAAGTCCCCGCTGACTTTGAAATATCCAAACCTATCAAAGTTCACACATAATTGAAGATTTATTTAGTATTCTAAGTACACATGGGACTCAAGGGTTTCCTAAACAACAAGTCTATATGCTTCTATGATTTCTAGACCTAGTTTCATGGTTTTGACTTTCGAAATTCAAGGTTAAATCCCTAAATAAGGACAAACATATAAAATCACCTAATTTAATTGTAACTCCACTTTCCCGATTATTGAGAATTTTGTAAGTTTTCAATAATAGATTTTGTTTAAAGCAATAATTTGAATTATCATCCTCATTACTAATTTTGGAGGGAAATTGAATTATTGATTTTGGAGGGAATTTCTAGTTTGTTACAACAAATTTAGTGGTCCCTATTTTTCAAATCTCATAACCAATTTCCAACTGATTTCGGATATACTGCAATATAGGAAAAGGGGAAGGACCTATCTGCTAAAAGGCCATTAGTGGAGGGGGTTTTTCGAATAAGGCACAGCCTTATTTATTCTCCATTCCAGAGAGAGAGAAGCTCAGTAGCAACTCTCGATTTTCCTTTCTTCTCCAATTTGTTCTCTCAGCAACCTAAACCTAGCTTTCGGCGACCAGGGCGGCGACAAAGACGGCGACCAAGGCGACGACGAAGACGGCGACCATGGCGGCAATGAAGATGGCGACCACGGTGGCGAGCCTTGTTTCCACCGACGGCTGAGCTGGTTTCATCAGGAGACTTCGTCGTTGGGGCAAAGATGACATCGGGATCGATCTTCGTTTCTAGGATCAGTTCGATTCGGTTCTTCTGTAATCCTTCTAGTTGATTCAAGTCCTTTTGATCATCTTTTGACGGAATCTATCATTCTTCATATCGACGGAATCTCAGAATAGCGAACCACCGCCATGCGGTAACAGTAAATAAACATGCATTGGAAAGGTAATAACATAAAATCAAGTAAAACGCAAATAAGGACACAAGAATAAGAATAGTGCTACTAGAATTGGCTACAAGAAAATGTCAGATAAAACAGCAGCGCGGGCGAGCTAACGATCCTATAGAAAGCAACACGGTGCGTGCTAACTATCTATATATGTCTCTATCGCAGTATGGCGCGTACTAACGACCGAGATTGGTCAATAGACAAGTACTAATAACGGCATCAAGAAACTATGGAGCAAGTCATATATAAAGTCTTTATCGCGGCACGGTGCGTACTAACGATCGAGAGTGGAAAATAAGTCATGGTATGTAACAAGGTATTGACACAATGACATGAAAGTATATGAAAGTAAATGATAGGCAAGTGATATAGTAACAATATAAAAAATAGAGCATGTCAAGGAAACAAGTACACAATAGGAAAAGAAACATGTATGACAGAAATAATAGAAAGCATGCATGTAAAATATATTGTACATATGGCAAGGTATACTTGCCTATCGTCCAAGTCCCCGCTGACTTTATAATATCAAAACCTATCAAAGTTCACACATAATTAAAGATTTATTTAGCATTCTAAGTACACATGGGACTCAAGGGTTTCCTAAACAACAAGTCTACATGCTTCTAGGATTTCTAGACCTAGTTTCATGGTTTTGACTTTCGAAATTCAAGGTTAAATCCCTAAATAAGGACAAACATATAAAATCACCTAATTTAATTGTAACTCCACTTTCTCGATTATTGAGAATTTTGTAAGTTTTTAATAATAGATTTTGTTTAAACCAATAATTTGAATTATCATCCTCATTACTAGTTTGTGCACTCGACCATTGCGCAGTCCATACTCTGCGCAGTCTACCCTTGCACAATCCTCCCTTGCGCAATCCAATTGATGCGCAAGGCATCCCCTGTGCCCCTTTAACCCTGTGCCCCTTGACCCCCTGCGCAGTCTACCATTGCGCAAGGTAACCCTTGCGCAAGGCAACCCTTGCGCAAGGCAACTCTTGTGCAGCTCTTCCATGCGCAGTACATACCCTGCGCAGCCCAACCCCTGACCCCTTTGCACAACCTAATTGTCTATGATGAATTGTTATTTCTTTAAGCTTGGCTCTTCTATAGTCCTATATATATTGGTATTTTATTAGATATTTTACGTCCATTTATGTCCTTACGCCTTTTGTCACGAACTGATTTTTACTTAATATGTTTGGAATGACTATTGTACATGGCATGGTAAGACAAGGAACTAGCATAACACGACAGTGACCCGTAGTGGTGTACTCCTGACATGACCAACCTGACATGATAGTAGCCCGTCGTGGCGTACTACTGACAGTACCCTGACATGATTTATCTTGATAACTTGATAGTGGCCCGTGGCGGCGCACTCCTGACTTGACTTGACTTGTAACTTGTAACTTGACTCGTATAATCAACTTGACACCGTGGGTGCTCCTGCTTGCTTGCTTGTACAATCCACTTGTCCTGTCTTGCATCATGTCTAGGACGTGACTTCCTGGGTACCACGGCCAGGGACTCGCGCTAAATTGGATTAGGCTAATTATTAGATCAAACTAGAACATGGAGAATTTCCAGTCACAGGTAATCTCGTTATCTGGGCGCTTTAATGGACTTGTAGCTTGCCGACGAGTAGAGCACATTTCCAGCACACTATCATGTGTTGCACCCTCTAAGTCACCTAAGGGTACATTTGTCTCCCGGGCAATGTACCCACCTATAACTCTCAACCCGCGGAAGGATAACTGGGTGGTCTGCAGGGCTTGGGACTAAAAATTCTCACTTGCATCTTGTTAGTAATTAGGCTTGTGATAACCCTAGTTAGTTAAAGTAGTAAGCCGTAGTACTTGCTTGGCCGATTGCGAATGAATGGTGTCCAGCTCTGTCTAAGTCTTGTCTAGCCCCTATACCTGGAACTCTTGATCATGATTGTTTTACTTATCTCTAACGATAAATTGGTAGAGACAGTGAGCTATTCAGGCGAAGGGGTACAATCTCGGTCCTTGTTTGGTTTAAGGATTGTAACCTGGCTCCCAGAATGGTTCCACGTCCCTAGTCGTTTGTCGCCCTGTGTACTTTACTACTTGTACTTTCTTTTATTCTTTATGTTCTGATATGCAGGCTTTTGTTCTTATTTGTGGCCTCCTTGTGGCACTTGCTCTTTCTGGGGTTTGACCCAGCTGGTTTTTGTGTGGCCAGATTTCGGAGCAGCTCCCGAGGATCTACCAAGCTTCCAGCCCAATGGTGAACACTAGACGAAACCCGGGCTACGAGTGGGTTTTCCCTTTTTGTTTCACCCACTTATATGTAAATTTATTCTTTTGAGGCGTTCGCCGACGAGCACCTGTTAGCTCGATGCACATTTACTTACTGTCTGCCTACGGGTTGTAAACATGATTAACAAATCCTAGGGTTGATCATGTATGACTGAACTCTTGCTAGTCCTATCATTTTGTACGACTAGCTTCATGATCATCTAATATGTAATATTTGGGATGCCTTATATATATATATATTTGGTGCTCTAATATCTTGTAACTCTGTTAATTGCTTGAGATTGAGACAATAGGCTTGACCTTAAGAGACTGCTGGCTTGTAGTAAACCCTCATATCTAGACAGCCGTGACCGTATAGTTGAGATGTATTCTATTTCAATATACGTAGCTGGCTATGTCTGTCCCCGCTCTCCAGTATTCTAGTTCTGGGGCGTGACATGGTTTAAGTGGTGGCCCTTGCAGGTCTTGTCAATCAAGAAATGTGAGGGTTTACCGAATAGATGTCTCAATCAATATTCGTCCTTGATCTCTGCTCGTATCTTCAAATCCCTGAGATTCTTGACCTGATCACATGCTTGTATCATTGATATGTCCTGGTCCTTTCCTTATTGTTCCCTATGTCGTCTTCCTCAGCGGCATTGCTCCCGGACCTGCCAACCAGCCAGAGGAAGCTCGACAAGCACCCCAGCGCCAGGAAGATCAAGCTCAGCACTCTGGAGTTGCCTCCCGAGTTATGCTTTCCGGAGGCTCAGAACCTCCAGTTCAGGCAGCTCCGCCCGTTCAACCAGCTAGACAGGATGAGGGACCTTTGGTAGGGCATATTAGAAAACTGCTTGCATCCCAAGATCGTCGAGGCGACGCCTTGCACCAGGAAGTTCATGATGCACTAAACCGAGGAGGTCCCCAAGGGAATCAGGCGGCCAACAGTTTCAAGCGCTTGAACCCTCCCTTCTTTGACGGCAGTGAAGATGCGATTGCCGCGGATGCTTGGCTTCAGGATACCGAGGTGGTCCAGGAAGCAGCTAGGACACCTGAGAATGAGAATGTGGCGGTGGTACGGCTACAGTTACTAGACTTGGCTCGCGATTGGTGGGCAGCTCAGGCCATGGGGTTAGCGGCAACAGTTACTTGGGCGACGTTTAGAGAGAGGTTCCAGACAAAGTACTTCGATGCGGTGGCACGGTACGACCTGCAGACCAGATTCACCAACTTGAAGCAAGGAGGCAGGACGGTCGATGGCTATGCGACCGAGTTTTCCAGGCTGAGTAGGTTCGCCCCCACCTTGGTGGCGACCGAGTTCGATAGGGCTCAGCGGTTCCAGCAAGGGCTGCACTTAGAGATATTATTGGCTGTGGAGCAGTTCGAGCACCAGACGTTCGATGCAGTGTTAAAGGCAGCAAGGAGGCATGAGTATACCTCCCGGAGAATTGTGGACAGGACCGGAGGCAGGAAGCGGTCCCACAACCAGATGCACCAATCTTCAGCTCCAGCCCCGGCAGCTAGGGGTATAACCATTGGAACTCCGAGGCGGGCGGCCTCAGTGACGTCGGTTCAGCATTCGACCCCGACGTACCCGCAGCAGCAGAAGCAGAAGCAGACTTCCGTGGTGGGATGTTCTCATTGCGGGAAGCCGGGCCATGTAGTGGCAGAGTGTCGTAGGGCACAGGGATTGTGCCTGGCTTGTGGAGGAGCAGATCATAAGATAGGGACCTGCCCGAATAGGGGAGGTCCATCATCATCTAACCTTTCTAGTTCTTCGGTAAGAGGACCAGCCCCAGTTCCAGTCCAGCAGCAGCAGCAACAGCAGTACCCGAGGCCATTGGCGCCCCAGGCCCAGGCCTTCCAGCAGCAGTTCACCCAGGCTCCAGCACAGAGTCGGCAGAGGGGTTCCCAGCAGAGAGGACCCGCAGCTAGAGGTCAGGCTATGATGATGACCATGAAAGAAGAAGTTATACCAGGTGAGGTAGTGGCAGGTACTATTCTCGTCAACACCTTTCCAGCATCTGTATTATTTGATTCTGGTGCATCGCATTCATTCATGTCTGCACGATTCGCGACACGGATAGGATTGGAGCCCGAGTCATTATCAGTGAGGCTCAATATACTTACTGGTAATGGTCTTGTGGGAGTAGATCGAGTGTTTTCCTCGTGTCGGATCGTAGTTAGCAGTAGAGAGTTCCCCGCTAGGCTCATAGAGTTCCCTATGGCAGATTATGATGTAGTCCTAGGCATGGATTGGTTGAGGAACCATTATGCTAGGATAGACTGCCATGTTGGCAGAGTTATCTTTAGTATTCCCGGAGAGCCAGAGTTTTCATTTTCCAGAGGCACAGTAGAGCCATCTCCTCCAGTATTGCGGATGGCAGTAGCAGCAGTACAGTTGCCTCGGATAGTTGAAGAGTTTCCAGATGTCTTTCCAGAGGAACTTCCAGGGATGCCACCAGAGCGGGAGATCGAGTTCACCATTAACTTGATTCCCGGGACAGCACCAGTATCAGAGCGAGTCTACAGAATGGCGCCTACAGAGTTGGAGATTTTGTACAAGATGATTGAAGAACTTAGAACCAAGGGATTCATTCGTGCTAGTGGATCGCCTTGGGGAGCCCCGATGCTTCTTGTGAAAAAGAAGGATGGTACGTCTAGGCTATGTGTTGATTATCGTACCTTGAACTCAGTGACAATCAAGAACAGATACCCTCTCCCGAGGATAGATGACTTGTTTGATCAACTCAAGGGGGCTTCAGTTTTCTCGAAGATAGACTTGCGGTCAGGATACCACCAGATCAGAGTCAGAGAACAGGACATCCCGAAGACGGCGTTCAGATCGAGGTACGGGCATTGGGAGTTTCTAATTATGCCCTTTAGAGCGACCAATGCGCCGGCAGTGTTCATGGACCTCATGAACCGTATTTTCATGCCTTACTTGGACCAGTTTGTGATTGTGTTCTTGGATGATATCCTGATCTACAGCAAGAGTGAGGCGGAGCATGAGCAGCATCTCCGTGTGGTTCTTCAGATTCTCAGAGAGCACCAGTTGTACGCCAAGTTCAGTAAATACGAGTTCTGGCTCGATCGCATTTCTTACTTGGGTCACATCATTACCAGAGGAGGAGTGAAAGTGGATCCCCAGAAGATTGTGGCTATCGAGGCATGGCCAGTACCCAGCTCAGTGGCAGAAGTTCGCAGCTTCCTTGGATTAGCCGGCTACTACCGGCGGTTCGTCTCAGATTTTGCAAGGATTTCAGCGCCGATGACCCAGCTGACCCGCAAGGATGTGCCGTTCGTTTGGACAGCAGAATGTCAGGAATCATTTGAGAAGTTGAAGCGAGGTTTGATAACGGCTCCCATTCTCACCCTTCCAGATGGGATCGGAGGATTCACAGTTTATTGCGACGCTTCAGGCAGAGGATTGGGATGTGTTTTGATGCAGCATGGGAAGGTAATTGCTTATGTGTCGCGTCAACTCCGTGATCATGAGAAAAATTACCCGACCCACGACTTGGAGCTAGCAGCAGTAGTGTTTGCATTTAAGTTGTGGAGGCACTACTTATACGGAGACAGAGTAGAGATATTTACTGATCATAAGAGCCTGAAGTATGTTTTCACCCAGAAGGATCTTAATATGCGGCAGAGAAGATGGCTCGAGCTACTGGTGGACTACGATGTGGATTTGCAGTATCATCCAGGGAAGGCCAACGTTGTAGCAGATGCGTTGAGCCGGAGAGCCGGGGTTTATTTCCTGACAGCGCAACCAGAGATATTGGCAGATCTTCAGAAGATGGGTATTGAAGTGGTTCTTCCTTCCAATGTGGCCCTGATGGCCAGCCTACAGATTCAGTCCACCGTAGTTGAGAGGATCCGGACCGCACAGTTAACAGATTCCAAGATTCGGCGGCTCAGAGCAGAGTGCGAGACAGGGAAAAGGCCAGAGTTATGTATTCATGAGGATGGTACGCTTCGACACCGCACGCATCTTTGTGTACCCAGTGGAGATATCAGACAGGAAGTCATGGCAGAGGCTCACAGTTCGCAGTATTCCATCCACCCAGGCAGCACGAAGATGTACCGAGATATTCGTCAATATTTTTGGTGGAATGGTATGAAGAGGGAGATAGCCTGGTATGTCTCTCGATATTTGGTTTGCCAACAAGTCAAGACTGAACATCAGAGGCCAGTTGGACTTCTTCAACCTTTACCGATCCCAGAATGGAAATGGGAACACATAACCATGGATTTCGTGACTGGATTACCCAGATCTCCGGCAGGCAGAGATGCTATTTGGGTCATTGTAGACAGGCTTACCAAGGTGGCACACTTTCTTCCATTTAGAGTTGGACAGTCGACGGCGCAGCTAGCAGAGATGTATCTCAGGCAGATCGTCCGACTTCACGGAGTGCCAATCAGCATAGTATCAGACAGGGATACGAGATTCACATCGCACTTCTGGCACAGTCTTCATCAAAGTTTGGGGACTCGTCTCAAGTTCAGCTCAGCGTATCACCCGCAGACAGATGGGCAGTCAGAGCGTACTATACAAACTCTCGAAGATATGTTGCGGTCGTGTACCCTTGACTTTGGTGGTTCGTGGGAGGATCACCTGCACCTGGTGGAATTCTCGTACAACAATAGCTTCCAGGCCAGTATCCAGATGGCACCCTTCGAGGCTCTGTATGGTAGGAAGTGCAGATCCCCGTTAGCATGGGACGATGTCGGAGAGAGGCAGATGCTCGATCCAGAACTGATTTCTCAGACGGTTGAAGTGGTCAGAAAAGTCAGAGATCACCTCCGAGTTGCTCAGGATCGCCAGCGCCATTGGGCCGATGCTCATCGACGTCCCTTAGAATTTACCGTCGGCGACCATGTATTCCTTAGGATCTCGCCTACCCGCAGCGTCATTCGTTTTGGCGTGCGGAGAAAGCTTAGTCCTAGGTATATAGGGCCGTTCGATATTCTGGAGCGAGTAGGCGATGTGTCCTATCGTCTCGCTCTTCTGCCGTCGCTAAGTGAGGTACATGATGTATTTCATGTATCCCAATTAAGACGGTACATCCCGGACCCGAGCCATATCCTAGATCATTCGGAATTGGTTGTTGGTACCAACCTTTCGTATGAGGAGAGGCCCGTGTCTATATTGGACCGAAGAGAAAAGACGCTCAAGAACAAGACTATTAACTTAGTCCGTGTTGCTTGGGGTCATCACTCTCTAGGTGAGTCAACGTGGGAGCGTGAGGACGACATCCGATCGCGATATCCCTACTTGTTTGACTCGTAAGGTATAATGTCTTCCTGGTGCCTTACGCTTTCCCTTCCTTACTTGCATCGTATGATTGTATGATTGAACTGCTTAGTGTAGCTTGTCTGTGCTTAGTATAGCTTGTCGTGGCAATCTCTAGCTCCTTGATTAAATTCCGAGGACGGAATTCTTTGAAGGTGGGTAGAGTTGTCACCCCCATTTTCTGTATTTCGTATTTGTACTCGTAATTTGATTTTTGGCACGTATTTTATTTTCTCGACTTGCGGATTTTGGTTTCTCGTAAATGGGTTTGGACCATGGCTTGGTTTTATTTTGTGGAGTTGGTTTGGTTTGGTTTGGTTCATCATGAGTGGAACACCTTAGCCTATTCTCCACCTCCATTCCATCACAACCACCCTCATTAAACCTACCAACCTTTTCTCTCTCCTCCATAACTCCATTAATTTCTTTCAACTTCTTCTTCTTCCTTCTTCCACACAACTCCCCAACCCATAGGCAAGTGCACCTTGCCATCAAATAAGCACCACTTTTTATTTGTCCATTAACTAGATTAGGCCATGGAGAACAACTTTAGAACTTGATATTTTGTGATTTGGAGCTTTCATTTTTCTAGATCTAGGTTTTAACCATTTTCAAAAATCCTTGGTTTTGATCTATTAAACTTCGATTTTTGCATGTTTTGATGCTTCCATGTGGAAGAGAATTCGATTTTACTCAAGTTAGAACTTTGAAAATCTAGATTTTGTTTTGATTTGGCTAAGTTATGAAGATTTGAAGTTTTTGGTGTTCTTGAAGAGTTCATCTCAGCCTTGGTGAAGGCTCTCAGCCAGTGCTTTTTAACACTTGGCCGTTTGCGCACCCCGGCCTGTGCTCTTTAGCGCATGGCTGATTGCGCATAGGCTCAGCCAGTGCTTTGCGCTGCGCTGGATTGCGCTGGCGCAAGCTAGCCATGCGCAAGCCAGCCATGCGCCAAGTAACCCCTGCGCACTCGACCATTGCGCAGTCCATACTCTGCGCAGTCTACCCTTGCGCAATCCTCCCTTGCGCAATCCAATTGATGCGCAAGGCATCCCCTGTGCCCCTTTAACCCTGTGCCCCTTGACCCCCTGCGCAGTCTACCATTGCGCAAGGTAACCCTTGCACAAGGCAACTCTTGTGCAGCTCTTCCATGCGCAGTACATACCCTGCGCAGCCCAACCCCTGACCCCCTTGCACAACCTACTTATCTGTGATGAATTGTTATTTCTTTAAGCTTGGCTCTTCTATAGTCCTATATATATTGGTATTTTATTAGATATTTTACGTCCATTTATGTCCTTACGCCTTTTGTCACGAACTGATTTTTACTTAATATGTTTGGAATGACTATTGTACATGGCATGGTAAGACAAGGAACTAGCATAACACGACAGTGACCCGTAGTGGTGCACTCCTGACATGACCAACCTGACATGATAGTAGCCCGTCGTGGCGCACTCCTGACAGTACCCTGACATGATTTATCTTGATAACTTGATAGTGGCCCGTGGCGGCGCACTCCTGACTTGACTTGACTTGTAACTTGTAACTTGACTCGTATAATCAACTTGACACCGTGGGTGCTCCTGCTTGCTTGCTTGTACAATCCACTTGTCCTGTCTTGCATCATGTCTAGGACGTGACTTCCTGGGTACCACGGCCAGGGACTCGCGCTAAATTGGATTAGGCTAATTATTAGATCAAACTAGAACATGGAGAATTTCCAGTCACAGGCAATCTCGTTATCTGGGCGCTTTAATGGACTTGTAGCTTGTCGACGAGTAGAGCACATTTCCAGTACACTGTCATGTGTTGCATCCTCTAAGTCACCTAAGGGTACATTTGTCTTTCGGGCAATGTACCCACCTATAACTCTCAACCCGCGGAAGGATAACTGGGTGGTCTGCAGAGCTTGGGACTGGAAATTCTTACTTGCATCTTGTTAGTAATTAGGCTTATGATAACCCTAGTTAGTTAAAGTAGTAAGCCGTAGTACTTTCTTGGCCGATTGCGAATGAATGGTGTCCAGCTCTGTCTAAGTCTTGTCTAGCCCCTGTACCTGGAACTCTTGATCATGATTGTTTTACTTATCTCTAACGATAAATGGGTAGAGACAGTGAGCTATTCAGGCGAATGAGTACAATCCCGGTCCTTGTTTGGTTTAAGGATTGTAACCTGGCTCCCAGAATGGTTCCACGTCCCTAGTCGTTTGTCGCCCTGTGTACTTTACTACTTGTACTTTCTTTTATTCTTTATGTTCTGATATGCTGGCTTTTGTTCTTATTTGTGGCCTCCTTGTGGCACTTGCTCTTTCTGGGGTTTGACCCAGCTAGTTTTTGTGTGGCCAGATTTCGGAGTAGCTCCCGAGGATCTACCAAGCTTCCAGCCCAATGGTGAACACTAGACGGAACCCGGGCTACGAGTGGGTTTTTCCTTTTTATTTCACCCACTTATATGTAAATTTATTCTTTTGAGGCGTTCGCCGACGAGCACCTGTTAGCTCGATGCACATTTACTTACTGTCTGCCTACGGGTTGTAAACATGATTAACAAATCCTAGGGTTGATCATGTATGACTGAACTCTTGCTAGTCCTATCATTTTGTACGACTAGCTTCATGATCATCCAATATGTAATATTTGGGACGCCTTATATATATATTTGGTGCTCTAATATCTTGTAACTCTGTTAATTGTTTGAGATTGAGACAATAGGCTTGACCTTAAGAGACTGCTGGCTTGTAGTAAACCCTCATATCTAGACAGCCGTGACCGTATAGTTGAGATGTATTCTATTTCAATATACGTAGCTGGCTATGTCTGCCCCCGCTCTCCAGTATTCTGGTTCTGGGGCGTGACAGGTATAGAACTTTATGAATTTATATAGCTCTATTTGTAAGATTTTGGACCTGTTCGGATTATTACTAGTTAAAGGGATTCTTGTAACTTTTAGCAAGTGAATTGTTAGATAAAATTGTTAATCTCTTGTTAATGTAAGCATTATTTAGAATTAGTTAAAGTAATAATATATTTTTCGTTCTATGGTTAGTTACAAAGGGTGTAGGGCTAAGCATAGCATTATATATATATAAATTGTAGTTAGTTTATGGTTAAGAGAAGAGATAGTCAATTGATATTGTTTAGAACTTAATCAACTTGTACTTAAAATAAACAGGAGGACATCCAGCCCCATTCATTACCCGTATTTTCTTGGAGCAAGGCAAGTACTTTTCTATGGTCTTGTGCATTTACATATCTTGTACTTTTCTTATGACATGTCATGGCACGATATCTTGTACACCCCTGTATTTCCTGTTCTTGTACTTACTTGTATCGGGTGGGGAAATACACTAGCTATGTGACCAAACCCCGGTTACCAAATTCATGTAGATAGCTTAGGCCTCGCATTGTGTACGCGGGTCCTAAGCCGTACCGATATTCATGTACTCCTGTACATGTTCCTATACTCACCTTAGCCGGTCACATAGGCTAGTTGTATTTCAAATATGGTGCACTTGTCATGTCTTGTACCTCAGGTTTATAGTTACATTCATGTACTTTATTTTATGTACTTACATTTATGTACTTTCCTGTTCGTTTTCTGTATTTCATATTTCATGTTCTCCTGTACTTATTTCCATATTATGTTCTTGTTCATTACCTAGAACTGTACTTTGCTCCGCTCCTGACTAGGATATGTTGCAGGTGAGATGGAGGCTTTGTGTGACACATTTTATGGCCGAGAGCCTGTAGATGCAGTAGAGCCAGCTGGAGTTTCTCTGGACTTAGAGGCTGAGGAATCCTAGCACTTTACCCATTAGTAGTCTATATTTCTTTGTATTTGAGACTATCAGACTTTATTTTCATTTGCTGGAAATGTAATAATTCTTAGACTTGTACTTGATTCTGGGATTCGTTTATAGATGTTGTGATTTGTACTCATTCATGTTATCTGGTTAGATTTACCCTAGCTTGGTACAGCTTACTTCGTCGTGTCTAACGACGAAGGCTGGGCGTGTCCGACTCGTGTCCGATTATTCGGGAGCGGGTCGTGACATGTTTTTAGTGGTGGCCCATGCAGGTCTATCCTAATAGTACTTCAGTATTAGAGTACTATTGGGGGACTTGATTAAACTAGGGAAACTTGATCACAGCATAGGAAATCGGGTACATCGGGTATATATGGATATTATAACATTTACATTTACTGGTAGATTAGGTTTTTATCAATCACGAAGTTTTCTTTTGTTGCAGAATGGTTACTATGAGGAAGACCGCTGATCAGCCTGGAGTTGTAGGTAGCTCGGGACAGTCTGCACCAGACGTTCCGTTAGAGCAGCTTCCGCCACCGCCTCCTATCTTTCCTCCGCTACCCCCGACGATGACATTCGACGGCGCTCAGGTGATGGCCATGTTCCAGCAGTTCATGAAGGCTCAGAACCACCAGGTCGTACGATTTCGGGCGACAGTCGTGGATGCGCTCAGGACCAGAGAGCCGGCAGCACCAGCACCGGTAGTACCTCCTGCACCAGCAGCACCAAGATCGGAGACTGCCAGGGACTACCAGAACCTCTGTCCGATGGATTTCTGGGGCCACGAAGGGATTGTTTATGCGGATGAGTGGCTGGAAAATACGGAGAGGACGCTGAAGATGGCGAGGATCCCAGATGACATGAAGGTGGAAGTGGCGAGCATGCGACCTTTTGACCATGCCAGAGCTTGGTACCGGGAGGAGCCCCAGTTAGCTGAGCCCCAGGTTCTTTGGGCAGATTTCAAAACTCTATTCAAGGAGAAGCTTTTTCCCCGACGTGGAGCGAGATGAGCTTCGAATGTAGTTCGAGGCGTTGCAGCAGGGAACCATGACAGTGGCGGAGTACACATCAAAGTTCATTCGACTCAGCAGGTTCACGGAGAACCTAGTCTGAGCACCGGAGGATAGAGCTTGGAGGTTCAAGAAGGGCCTCACCAGAGAGCTGTGGCATACGGTGGCGATTAGTCAGGCGATGACTTATGCGAGCATCCTCTAGATTGCTCAGGCTGTAGAGAAAGAGGCAGATCCGAAGTTGAAAAGAGACCGGGACATCGACAGCAGCAGCTTCCAAACACCGGCGAAGAGGAACCAGACTCAAATTCAGGCGAAGCTACAGCAGCCGGCACAGCAGCATCACTATCCAGCCAGAGTTTATGTACATCAGCCACAAAGACAGCAGCAGGCAGCTACTTGCGCATTCTGTTACCGGCCAGGACACCGTTTCGACGAGTACCGTAAGAGGCTCGGGCTCTGTTTATTTTGCGGATCAAACGCACATCAGATGAGGGACTGCCCACAGGCTGCAGCCCGACTGACAGGAGGACCTCGAGGAGCTGGAGGACCACCATCTGCACCACCTAGAGCTCTACCAGCTGCACCATAGAGGGTTCCGGCTTTACCTACTCAGCAGCAGCATTTTGTACAGCACCAGCAGCAGAGGGAACCACCACAGCAGGGACGTGCTTACGTCATGGCCGCAGTTGAGGAGGATGAGGCAGTTCCAGATGTGATCACAGGTTCTATCCTTTTACATTCATTTTCTTTCATTGCATTATTTGATTCTGGAGCCACACATAGCTTTGTATCGTATGAGTTTTTGCATAGACATGGCTTTACACCTAAGCCCACTAGGAGGAACTGTCGGATTATGACAAGAGGTGGGGTAGTGCCAGTTAGTGAGATAGTGGATTCCCTATCACTATAGTTGGGAGGGAGCTTAGGGCTCGACTTCTGGTGATGCCATTGCCCGGATTTGATATAGTCCTCGGCATCGACTGGATGAGCAAGCAGTTTGCTGTAATAGACTGCTATGAAGGGAAGGTGATTTTCAGCCTGCCTGGAGTTCCACCTTCGAGATCAGCAGACGGATTTCAGGGAGGCCAGAGGGTGTCTACTTTGGAGCAGTTGCAGAAGACCAGGAGTTGCCGCACCCGTTGATTACGAAGTTTCTCGACGTTTTTCCCGAGGAGTTGCCAGGATTGCCGCCAGATCGAGATATGGAGTTCAGCATCGACCTAGTGCCCGGATCAGCGCCGAAGTCCCAGCATTGTTACAAGATCAACCCGAAGGAAGCTACAGAGTTGAAGGCCCAGATTGATGAGTTGGAAGGCAAGGTTTTATTCGGTCCAGTGCTTCACCCTGGGGAGCACCGGTACTCTTCGTGCCTAAGAAGGATTGGACAGTGAGGATGTGTATCGATTACCGTGCACTCAATAACATCACCATCAAGAATAAATACCTATTATCGTGGATAGATGAGTTGTTTGATCAGCTTAGCGGAGCTAAGGTCTTTTCCAAGATTGACCTTCGGTCGAGATATCATCAGATGAAGGTTCGGGAGCAGGATATTTCGATAATAACTTTCAATACTCGCTATGGCCAGTATGAATTCTTGGTGCTGCCATTCGAACTCACCAATGCTCCAGCAGTGTTCATAAACTTGATGAATAAGGTTTTTCACAAGTATTTGGACAAGTTTGTCGTAGTCTTCATTGACGACATTCTGATCTATTCGAAGACCGAGGAGGAGCATGTGGAGCACCTGCAAATTGTGTTGGAGATTCTACGGAAGGAGAAGCTATACGGGAAGATCTCGAAGTGCGAGTTCTTCCTGCTGTCACGACCCGCACCCACTGTGAGGGTACGAGAACGTAACAACGCCCAGCCTACGCCGCAGTGTCGGCGGTAGAACGCTGTCCTAGGTCAACATTCATCTAGCAATATATCTCTAAACAGTTTATACTCCCCGAATGGGGGTGACATAGCAGTAAAACTCAATCACAACTAAGGAAGAGATAGCATGATATGAAATAGAACTCAAGGAAATAAATAGATGAAAAGTAGTCTAAGATAATCCCAGCAATATCCAGAAGTACATGGGCTCAGATACAGAATGAAAGAATATATACAACTCTGAACTCCAAATAAAGTCTAGCTAAACATGTCTCATGACTACATAAAAGATAGATAAGCCTAACTAATCTAGTCTAGGCAATCGGGGTGATATCCTCAGCTAGAGTTGGGTCCTCCTGAGGGTCCAGCTCGCAGGTGTCATCTAAGGCTGTCCCGTAGTAGGTATCCAGGCAAGCCTCCTCCTCGTCCTCTGTAATATTTTTAACAGGTCCAGTCAGGACATGAGCGAGTACAGTACATCTCAACAGTTCATAGCGGGTTAGAAGATATAATCATGCAGTAAAGTAAGATACAGGTACTGAAAGAAGTGCAGTATGTAAACAGAGAGAGAAAGCTGTAATAGAAATATCTACTATAAATAGAGAGCTAACATGTGACTAGTGAGTCAGAGTACAATATAGACATGTAAATGGCATAGGAGATTCTGATGCTACACTATGGAAAAGATTCTGATACTACACTACTTGGATAGTATTCACATGTCTATTTCTACTCCCCCGTACCCCCAATCAGTACACAAGGATCCAACCAGGTTATGTTATGATACTATGTAAGGCCCCCGAAGGGTGATAAGCCTCCGAAAGGTGATAAGCCCCCAAAGGGTGGTAAGCCTCCGAAAGGTGATAAGCCCCCGAAGGGTGATACATAGTAGACCCATAAATGGGATAAGGATTCCAAGAAGACTCTGTGATCATAAGAGTATATGTCACAAGTGATCGAAGAATCAACGAAGCATAGTGATACGCTATGTAAGTGAAACGCACAGAACATAGAGTACCCGATGCTCCCTAAGGATAACATCTCAAGAAGGGATCCATATAGTACCAATCCGTGTGACCAACGTGACAGTACAAGTAAAGTAATCTACTGCAGAAAATAGTTATAAGCAGGATATAAAATGATCAGAGAATGTACTCGCCTGGTATCTGAGTGTCCAATATGAAAGTACTGTCCGAGGAGTGGTGTCTGGCTCCTAATCAGAACAGCACAAGTCATAACAAGTCCAGAATAGTAAAATGAAGTCCTACTATGCATTCTACATGATTCTAGGTCAAACTAAGCCAAAGTCAACTCTTGGTCAACTCTGGTCAACCCTAGAAGTCAAACTAGGTCAACCAAGTCTAGACTAGGTCAAACTAGTCTATACTAGTCCACATTAGTCTATACTAGGTCACTATGGTCTAAACAAGGCTATACTAGCTAACTAGACCCATATCAAGTACCCAACTATATCAAGCCAATATACACTATCACACACAATATACCATAGGCTATATAGCCACAATTCATAATGCATTTAGAAAGAGAGAGACAAAAGACTAGGAAAAATATATATATTCAATTAGAACCCCTATATTCAATTACACTGTACATCTACATTATATATAACATATACATTACATACATATGTATATATCCTATACATAAACTATATCTAGAAGACTAGGAAAAAATATACATATAGAGAGAGAGAGACAAGACTGTGTGAGTGATCATGAAACAATGTGTGTGTGTGAGCAATATTGGTGTGTGTGTGTTACAGTTGAACACTAGATAGCAATGTGTGTGAACATGGATGTATACATGGAGAGGGAAACTCAATTTCAGAAATCTGTGTGTGTGTGCATGAGTGGCTGATGTAGGGGTGTTAGGACTAACCTGTGTGCTAGAGTGTGTGTATGGTGTCATACATGTGTGTACAGGAAAGAGAGAGGAGAGGACTGTGTGTGTGTGTATGTGAGAGAGGAATTGACATGGTTTAGATTGTGTAGGTGAATGTGTGTAGTGTAATCCTCAGGTTCAGATAAAACTGAATATAAAATCCTAATCTCAGGTTTAAGAGTATAAAAACACACTCAATCAATACACAAATACTAAACTGTGATGGAAATAAGGAAACAGTGTTACCAACTGAACCAATGTTCAGTCCCCACAATTCCAACCCCCCTATTCGAATGCATTACAACACCAAATCAACCAAAAACTTAACCACAGATAGTACACATATAGGAGAAATAGTTTAGGGACTTAAACCTACATGTTAACAATACTAAAGGGTCTAAAATGATGGCCAAGTGCAACATTTGAAATCTGGAAAATAACTGGGAATGGGAAAACTGAATACCCAGTTTTCCAGTTTTTTATAAATCCTCATTTGAATCGCACACACCACCAAACAAACCAAAAACTGAGCCACAGTTGGAAAACATATAGCAGATTAGACTAGAGCTTATAAAACATGCATTAATCAGTGATTAATAGGTTAAACTAATCAGGCAAACTCAAGTTTGAAAACTGGAAAGGTAAATCAGAAATGCAAGTATCAGTAACTTGGGTTAATGAGAAATTGAATAGGAAAATTAAGCTAATCATGAACCTAAAGGTTGGTAAATGAAACAACCCATGTGCACAAGCCCCATACCCCATTTCGTGTCACCCCAAGGCCTGACATGGCGTGTCCAATATAAGAAACTTAAAAAAACAACACACAGTGCACTGTCTCGTGCACACGTGCACTTGTGTCGTGTGCACGACACAAGACACTTTATGTCTCGTGCTCGTGTCAGAAGATAGACCTAGTGTCCAGCTAAGTGTGTGTCAGCCTGCAATAGGTCCTAGCGTGTCGTGTCCAAAGTAATGAGGCCGTATCAGTGGCAATTAAACACAGTGCACAGAACAGTGCAATTCACGTGCACGGTTGATTCCTCCTTCGACACGACACGAAACCTAATAAAACTTAGGGAATGTCATGACAGACATTGCCCCTAGGTCTCCCTTTAATTTTGTGTCCAGAAACCCCGTGTCGTGTCCGCTACAGGCCCCGAGCAGCAGGGGATCACTGTAGCACGCGCGCGAGCGTGTGCACGCGCGTGTCCACTCCACGAATCCGACACAAAGCGACACGAACACTACCGCATACAAACAGAAATCAATAAGTAAGATTAAAACTAATATTCCTATTCAAAAATATCCTGGAAACTAGGTCGAAGGGTTCACTGGGGCATTTCGACAAACAGTCATGCACTGGGTCTGATACGTGTTCAGAACGGACACGAAACCCAATGAAACTCGACACGAAGCCTATACAGACACTTAGGGGACCCTTAGGGCTTCCTAATCATGAAGACAAATTGGAAATCCATAGAGAAATGACAAAGTTACCTATTGATGAACTTCCAATGAAAAATCACCTTTGTGAGCTCTTTTCTTGGTATCCCAATCCAATCAAAACAACCTCAAACTGAAACAAATTTCCAAAAACAGCAAGAACAACAATATTAGGATCTAATGCAACTAGTTTGGGGGAAAAAGGACCTACAATGGATTTTTTATAATTTTTTAAACATGGAGGCTCACCTCTTTCTTTTCTTGTAATAATTTCCTAGGGAAGGAGGCTAGCCCTAGATTTTAGGAGGGGTTTTATAGTGGAGGAATACCAATGAAGATAGGGGTGGCCGGCCACATCTTCTTGGGATTAGGGTTAGGTTGATTTTTGGGCTTTGGGCCAAGTTACATAGGCTATGGTTGATTTGATTAATAAGGACTCTAAATCATAAGCCATGACTTATGACTTTCTAATTTCTATTACTAATTAGGTTCTAATGACCAAACCAAAGATTAGGCTAGGTTAGACTAGAGTCATATATCCTAACCAAGTCCATACTAACTAGGGTTAGCTCCTAGGTTGGTCTACATGGGTCCAAACTAGCCAAAATCAATCTAGTCCAAACAATTCCAAAATAATTCCTAAAAATTCCCAAAAATTCAAATAAATTCTAATAAATTTAAATTACCCCAAAAATGACAAAAATATCCTCACTCTAGAAATGTGGTAGTGATAAATCTACCCTCCTTAAAATAATTTCGTCCGCGAAATTGAAAGGCGAAATACCACTGATGAGAAGGATAGAAAGCATACCTCACGGTCCAAAAAGATAAGGGTAGCGCTCGCGCATCTCATCCTCCCGCTCCTAGGTAGACTTTCCTGGAGAATGATGCCTCTATGCAATGCGCACCAAGGGTATCACCTGGTTCCTCAGAACCTTCTTCCGTCGATCCAGAATCTCCACTGGCTGCTCTGGATAGCTGAGAGAAGGCCCAACCTCTATCTCTAAATGATCGAGCACATGGCTAGGGTCAGCCACGTACCGTCTCAACTGTGATACATGAAATACGTTGTGGACCCCCACTAGTACAGGTGGCAAGTCTAGCCTGTAAGCAACGTCACCGACTCTCCCGCTGATAATGAAAGGGCCGATGAAGCACGGGCTAAGCTTCCCGCCTCCACTAAAACGTATCGTACCACGAGTTGGAGATATCCTCAAGAAAACCTGGTCTCCGACCTAATCACAAGCAAGGTCTCAATTAAATTAATAAACAAACATGGTCAAAAACACAAACAAACAAACCTAAATCTAATCCTACTCTAATTTGTACCTCAAACTCCAAGGGCCTCCGGTGGCTATCGGCCCTGTGTCGATGTCTGTCCTGCACCACACGAAGTCTGTCCCTGATGAGCTTCACCTTCTCGGTCGCATCAACAACCATCTCTGGCCCCAGTAAAGCTCGCTCACCAACATCATCCCAGGATAACGGTGTACGGCACCTACGCCCGTACAGAGCCTCGAAAGGTGACATCTCAATGCTGGCCTGGAAACTATTGTTGTAGGCAAACTCCACCAAATAAAGATGATCCTCCCAGGAACCTCCAAAGTCCAGGACGCACGTCCGCAGCATATCCTCAAGTGTCTGAATAGTCCGCTCTGACTGTCCGTCCGTCTAGGGGTGGTATGTAGTACTAAACTTGAGCTGAGTGCCCAAGCTGGTCTGCAAACTCCTCCAAAAATGGGAAATAAAACGGCTATCCTGATCTGAGACGATGCTGACTGGAACTCCGTGAATCCTGACTATCTGCCGCATATACAACTCCGCCAACCTCTCTGTAGACGTACCCACCTTGAATGGCAAGAAGTGGGCCAATTTGGTCAACCTGTCAACGATGACCCAAATCGCGTCTTTCCCTCCTGGTGTGCGCGGCAATCATGATACGAAGTCCATAGTGATATACTCTCATTTTCACTCGGGAATGGGCAGCGGCTGCAACAATCCACTGGGCCTCTGTCTCTCTGCCTTGACCTGCTGACAGACCAAACACCTAGCCACGAAGCGAGCCACCTCCCGCTTTATTCCTGACCACCATACATGCTCCCGCAGATCTCGGTACATCTTGTTGGCACCCGGGTGTATAGAGTACTGAGATCTGTGGGCCTCCTGCATAACCTGCTCTCTGAGATCTCCGTTGGGCACACATAACCTGGAACCGTGCCTCAAGGCACCATCCTCTGTAAGAGAAAACTCGCCCTCCAGCAATCCTGCTCGAACCTACTCCTGGAGACACCGTAGAGCAACGTCCTCAAACTGTGCCAACTTGATCCTCTCTACCAAGTCTGACTGAATCTGCATCCCCCATAGCTGCATCTGCACTCCGGGCATGATCACCTCAATCCCAAGGCTCTCCAAGTCGGCAAGCAAATGTCGATCTATGGTCAAATACATGGCTGTCGGATACCTACTCAAGGCATCGGCAACCATGTTGGCCTTCCCTGGATGATACTGCAGTGCAATGTCAAAGTCCTTTATCAACTCCAACCATCTGTGCTGCCTCATGTTCAACTCCTTCTGAGTGAACACATACTTTAAGCTCTTGTGATCTGTGAAGATCTCCACCCTCTCACCATACAGATAATGCTTCCACAGCTTCAGAGCAAATATCACTGCTGCCAGCTCCAGGTCGTGGGTAGGGTAGTTCTTCTCATGGGGACGTAATTGCCTGAAAGCATAGGCAATTACCTTCCCATGCTACTGCAAGATGCAACCCAGCCCCTTTCCTGAAGCATCACTATAAATAGTGAAACCACCTGATCCTGAAGGCAATGTCAGAATCGGAGATGTCGTAAGCCGCTTCTTCAACTCATCAAAAGCTGTCTGACACTCCTCTGACCAAACATACTCAGCATCCTTCCGGGTCAACCGAGTCAACGGCTCTGCAACCTGGGAAAAATCCTGCACAAATCTCCGATAATACCCTGCCAGCCCCAGGAAACTCCGAATCTCTGCAACTGAAGTCGGCGCTGTCTATGCCTCAACTGCTACAATCTTCTTAGGGTCAACTGAGATACCATCTCCAGTCACCACATGCCCCAAGAAATCCACCCGATCCAAGAAGAACTCACACTTGGAGAGCTTCCCGTAAAGCTGCTCCTTCCTGAGAGTCTCCAGCACGATCCTCAAATGCTCCTCGTGCTCCTCCTCAGTCTTGGAATATACCAAGATGTCGTCAATAAACACCACCACAAACTGATCCAGATACTGGTGGAACACCTTGTTCATAAGGTTCATAAACACTACTGGTGCATTGGTTAGCCCAAACGGCATAACCAAAAACTCGAACTGCCCGTACCGCATCCTGAAAGCGGTCTTGGGAATATCCTCCCTCTTCACCTTCACCTGGTGATATCCCGACCTCAGATCAATCTTAGAAAATACCCGAGCTCCGCTCAACTGGTCAAATAGATCGTCGATCCGCGGCAGTGGGTATTTGTTCTTGATCGTGAGGTTGTTGAGTGCCCTATAGTCAATACACATGCGTACTGACCCATCCTTCTTTGGCACGAACAACACTGGTGCTCCCCATGGCGACGAACTCGAACGGATGAAGCCTTTGTCCTGTAGCTCATCCACTTGCTTCTTCAGCTCCACCAGCTCGCTGTTGTTCACCCGATAGACATGCTGAGAGATGGGCTCCGCTCCTGGAACCAAGTCTATCGAGAACTCTATGTCTCTGTCTGGTGATAATCCCGGCAACTCATCTGGGAAAACATCTATATACTCTGCTATCAAGGGGTATGGAATCGTCTGCTCCTCGACCGAGACTCCACAGAAGACTCCACTGCTCTGCTCTGCCTGACGTCTGGAGTACTCGAACTCTGGCTCCTCCGGTGCTCTGAAGAGAACTCTACCCCCTCTGCCATCAATGCTGGCATGGTGCCTGCTCAACCAATCCATGCCTAGTACTATATTGTAGTTCGGCAATGGCATTACGAGCAGGCTCACCTCCAACTCACGGCCTCCCAAAACTACTCTCCGACCCTTACAAACATCACTCACGAGGATAATGCCACCCCCAGTCGTGATCTTGTAAGTCCTAGGCAACGATTCAGCTATGATACCGTGTCTAATCGCAAAAGATACTGCTATGAAGCTATGCGAAGCACCGGAATCAAATAATACAAATGCTGGACTGGAGTCGAGAAGAATCGAACCTGCAATCAGCTCTCCTATCACCTCTGCATCTCCAGCTGCCATGGCGAAAGCTCGCCCCTGCTGGCCTCCTCTGGCCTGCTGCTGGTGCTGGACGAACCTCTGCTGCTGCATCGGCAGGGCTGGTCCCCTCTGCTGGCCTGCTGGAGCCCTGGCTCCACCTCCCGGAGCTGCTCGTCCCATGCGGCACTCCCTCATCTGGTGGTCTGCTGAACCACACACTAGGCACTGGCCCAGCCTCTTCCGGCACTCATTGAAGACGTGTCCAGGCTTCTTGTAGTAGGCACAAGTACCACCATGTCTCTGACCCTGCTGGTGCTGCCTCGGCTGTTGCTGCTAGTGAACTGGCCTCTGCTGGATCGGCTGCGGCTGAAACTGCCTCAGCTGCTGCTGCTGAAAATAGGGCCTCTTGGCCTGGCCCCCGCTGCTGCTGCTGTCCCCAACTGGGTCTCTCCCCCTCTTGAGCCTAAGCTCAAGATCATCCTCTGCTAGCAAGGCTCCTGTCAAGATCTCCTCGAACGTAGCATCCCGGTTGCCCTTGGTCAAGGACTTGACCTCCTTGACTAGACCCTTCCGGAACCTCTGGGCCTTCGCCGTCTCGCTCAAGCCCTCCACAAACCTGCCGAAGCGGCCAAATTCCCCGGCGTACTCCTCCACTGAGAGACTCCCTTGGACTAGGCTCTCAAACTGCGACTCCAAGGCTCTGAGTGCTGAATCTGGGAAGAACTTCTTCTTGAAGAATCCCTTGAACTGCTCCCAAGTCTGTCCAGCTACCCCCACCCTGGGGTCTGACTGATACCATGTGCGAGCAAGATCTCGCATCCGGCTAGCTGCGGCCTCGATCTGAAGGTCTGCTGGAATCCTGGCCAAGCGGAAGATCTCCTCTATATGCTCGATCCACTCATCGGCATATAGGATCCCCTCGGTCCCCAGAAAGTCTCTGGGGCTCATCTTCTGAAACTGCTCGATCCCCGGTGTCCTCGGCTGCTGCACCACTGGTCGAGCTGCGGCTGTCGTGACGGCCAACTCCATGCCTCTGTCCTGTCGAGCCTACTGCCTGTCCATGAACTACTAGAAATATGCGAACATCTGAGCTGCATCCATGTATCCTGGAGACGGCTGCTGGAAGGGATCCTCTGGAATGACCGGGTCCTGCCTCCGAGTCGGTGGATGCATACCCCCTGCTGCGGCTGCCGAGGTCTCAATACGAGCTGAGGTAGCAGGAGCTGCAGTCCCCTGGCCTCGCCGTACTGGCTGAGAGGTAGCAGTCCCCTCTATAGCATCCTCATGAATGGCACGCTACGATCTAGTCTCTACCATCCTGAAGATAGACAAACAAGAGTATCAATTTCTGAGAAAGAAGCAAAATAACAAAGACGGACAATTATAATTCAAAGGATCAGCTGACAAAAGGATTTAGATGGCAATAAAAGAAATTTTCCTAAAGTGATTGAGTACCTTAAAATTAATGTCCTATATCCTACTGCAGGCTGTAGTGATACTCTAATTCGAATACCACTACACTTCTAGTCTAGACCTGCATGGGCCACCACTAAAAACGTGTTACGACCCGCACCCACTGTGAGGGTACGAGAACGTAACAACGCCCAGCCTACGCTGCAGTGTCGGCGGTAGAACGCTGTCCTAGGTCAACATTCATCTAGTAATATATCTCTAAACATTCTATACTCTCCGAATGGGGGTGATATAGCAGTAAAACTCAATCACAACTAAGGAAGAGATAGCACGATATAAAATAGAACTCAAGAAAATAAATAGATAAAAAGTAGTCTAAGATAATCCCAGCAATATCCAGAAGTACATGGTCTCAGATACAGAATGAAAGAATATATAACTCTGAACTCCAAATAAAGTCTAACTAAACATGTCTCATGACTACATAAAAGATAGATAAGCCTAACTAATCTAGTCTAGGCAATCGGGGTGATATCTTCAGCTAGAGCTGGGTCCTCCTGAGGGTCCAGCTCGCAGGTGTCATCTAAGGCTGCCCCATAGTAGGTATCCAGGCAAGCCTCCTCCTCGTCCTCTGTAATATTTTCAACAGGTCCAGTCAGGACAGGAGCGAGTACAGTACATCTCAACAGTTCATAGCGGGTTAGAAGATATAATCATGCAGTAAAGTAAGATACAGGTACTGAAAGAAGTGCAGTATGTAAACAGAGAGAGAAAGCTGTAATAGAAATATCTACTATAAATAGAGAGCTAACATGTGACTAGTGAGTCAGAGTACAATATAGACATGTAAATGGCATAAGAGATTCTGATGCTACACTATGGAAGAGATTCTGATACTACACTACTTGGATAGTATTCACATGTCTATTTCTACTCCCCCGTACCCCCAATCAGTACACAAGGATCCAACCAGGTTATGTTATGATACTATGTAAGGCCCCCGAAGGGTGATAAGCCTCCGATAGGTGATAAGCCCCCGAAGGGTGGTAAGCCTCCGAAAGGTGATAAGCCCCCGAAGGGTGATACATAGTAGACCCATAAATGGGATAAGGATTCCAGGAAGACTCTGTGATCATAAGAGTATATGTCACAAGTGATCGAAGAATCAATGAAGCATAGTGATACGCTATATAAGTGAAACGTACAGAACATAGAGTACCCGATGCTCCCTAAGGATAACATCTCAAGAAGGGATCCATATAGTACCAATCGTGTGACCAACGTGACAGTACAAGTAAAGTAATCTACTGCAGAAAATAGTTCTAAACAGGATATGAAATGATCAGAGAATGTACTCGCCTGGTATCTGAGTATCCAATATGAAAGTACTATCCGAGGAGTGGTGTCTGGCTCCTAATCAGAACAGCACAAGTCCCAACAAGTCCAGAATAGTAAAATGAAGTCCTACTATGCATTCTACATGATTCTAGGTCAAACTAGGCCAAAGTCAACTCTTGGTCAACTCTGGTCAACCCTAGAAGTAAAACCAGGTCAACCAAGTCTAGACTAGGTCAAACTAGTCTATACTAGTCCACATTAGTCTATACTAGGTCACTATGGTCTAAACAAGGCTATACTAGCTAACTAGACCCTTATCAAGTACCCAACTATATCAAGCCAATATACACTATCACACTCAATATACCATAGGCTATATAGCCACAATTCATAATGCATTTAGAAAGAGAGAGACAAAAGACTAGGAAAAATATCTATATTCAATTAGAACCCCTATATTCAATTACACTGTACATCTACATTATATATAACATATACATTACATACATATGTATATATCCTATACATAAACTATATCTAGAAGACTAGGAAAAAAATATACATATATAGAGAGAGAGACAAGACTGTGTGTGAGTGATCATGAAATAATGTGTGTGTGTGTGAGCAACATTGGTGTGTGTGTGTGACAGGTGAACACTAGATAGCAATGTGTGTGAACATGGATGTATACATGGAGAGGGAAACTCAATTTCAGAAATCTGTGTGTGTGTGCATGAGTGGCTGATGTAGGGGTGTTAGGACTAACCTGTGTGCTAGAGTGTGTGTATAGTGTCATACATGTGTGTACAGGAAAGAGAGAGGGGAGGACTGTGTGTGTGTGTGTGAGAGAGAGGAATTGACATGGTTTAGATTGTGTAGGTGAATGTGTGTAGTGTAATCCTCAGGTTCAGACAAAATTGAATATAAAATCCTAATCTCAGGTTTAAGAATATAAGAACACACTCAATCAATACACAAATACTAAACTGTGAAGGAAATAAGGAAACAGTGTTACCAACTGAACCAATGTTCAGTCCCCACAATTCCAACCCCCCCATTCGAATGCATTACACCACCAAATCAACCAAAAACTTAACCACAGATAGTACACATATAGGAGAAATGGTTTAGGGACTTAAACCTACATGTTAACAATATTAAAGGGTCTAAAATGATGGCCAAGTGCAACATTTGAAATCTGGAAAATAACTGGGAATGGGAAAACTGAATACCCAGTTTTCCAGTTTTTTATAAATCCTCATTTGAATCCCACACACCACCAAACAAACCAAAAACTGAGCCACAGTTGGAAAACATATAGGAGATTAGACTAGAGCTTATAAAACGTGCATTAATCAGTGATTAATAGGTTAAACTAATCAGGCAAACTCAAGTTTGAAAACTGGAAAGGTAAATCAGAAATGCAAGTATTAGTAACTTGGGTTAATGAGAAATTGAATAGGAAAATTAAGCTAATCCTGAACCTAAAGGTTGGTAAATGAAACAACCCATGTGCACAAGCCTCACACCCCATTTCGTGTCACCCCAAGGCCTGATACGGCGTGTCCAATACAAGAAACTCAAAAAAAACAACACACAGTGCACTGTCAGTGCACTGTCTCGTGCACACGTGCACTTGTGTCGTGTGCACGACACAAGACACTTCGTGTCTCGTGCTCATGTCAAAAGATAGACCTAGTGTCCAGCTAAGTGTGTGTCAGCCTGCAATAGGTCCTAGCGTGTCGTGTCCAAAGTAATGAGGCTGTATCAGTGGCAATTAAATACAGTACACAGAACAGTATAATTCACGTGCATGGTTGATTCCTCCTTCGACACGACACAAAACCCAATGAAACTTGGGGAATGTCATGACAGACATTGCCCCTAGGTCTCCCTTGAATTTTGTGTCCAGAAACCCTATGTCGTGTCTGCTACAGGCCCCGAGTAGCAGGGGATCACTGTAGCACGCGTGCGAGCGTGTGCACGCGCGTGTCCACTCTACGAATCCGACACAAAGCGACATGAACACTTCCACATACAAACAGAAATCAATAAGCAAGATTAAAACTAATATTCCTATTCAAAAATATCCTGGAAACTAGGTTGAAGGGTTCACTGGGGCATTTCGACAAACAGTCCTGCACTGGGTCTGATACGTGTCCAGAACGGACACGAAACCCAATAAAACTCGACATGAAGCCTATATAGACACTTAGGGGACCCTTAGGGCTTTCTAATCATGAAGACAAATTGAAAATCCATGGAGAAATGACAAAGTTACCTATTGATGAACTTCCAATAAAAAATCCCCTTTGTGAGCTCTTTTTTTGGTATCCCAATCCAATCAAAACAACCTCAAACTGAAACAAATTTCCGAAAACAGCAAGAACAATAATATTAGGATCTAATGCAACTAGTTTGGGGGAAAAAGGACCTACAATGGATTTTTTATAGTTTTTTAAACATGGAGACTCACCTCTTTCTTTTCTTGAAATAATTTCCTAGGGAAGGAGGCTAGCCCTAGATTTTATGAGGGGTTTTATAGTGGGGGAATACCAATAAAGATAGGGGTGGCCGGCCACATCTTCTTGGGATTAGGGTTAGGTTGATTTTTGGGCTTTGGGCCAAGTTACATAGGCTATGGTTGATTTGATTAATAAGGACTCTAAATCATAAGATATGACTTATGACTTTCTAATTTCTATTACTAATTAGGTTCTAATGACCAAACCAAAGATTAGGCTAGGTTAGACTAGAGTCATATATCCTAACCAAGTCCATACTAACTAGGGTTAGCTCCTAGGTTGGTCTACATGGGTCCAAACTAGCCAAAATCAATCTAGTCCAAACAATTCCAAAATAATTCCTAAAAATTCCCAAAAATTCAAATAAATTCTAATAAATTTAAATTACCACAAAAATGACAAAAATACCCTCACTCTAGAAATGTGGTAGTGACACCTGGACAGGGTGGAGTTCATGGGGCATGTGGTGACTGCAGAGGGGATTTCTGTAGATCCCAAGAAGATTGAAGCTGTGGAAGCATGGGCACCTCCCAAGTCAGTAGCTGAGATTCATAGTTTCCTGGGTCTAGCAGGATACTACCGGAAGTTCATGAAATATTTTGCCAAGATAGCAGAACCAATGACCAAGCTTACGAGGAAGGACGAGGAGTTCATCTGGAGCGACGCCTGCCAATCAGCATTTAAAGAATTGAAGAGAAGACTTACTATAGCGCCAGTTCTGGCTTTGCCATCTGGATCGAGAGGATTCGTCATCTACAATGATGCATCAGGGAAGGGCTTCGGATGTGTGCTTGAGCAGAACAAGAGGGTCGTTGCTTTTGCTTCTAGACAGTTGAGGCCTCATAAGAAGAATTACCCTACATATGACTTAAAACTTGCAGCAGTCATTTTTGCCTTAAAACTGTGGAAGCACTATTTGTATAGAGAGCGAGTAGACATCTTCACGGATCATAAAAGCCTGAAGTATGTCTTTACTCAGAAGGAGCTGAATATGAGGCATTAAAGGTGGCTAGAACTCATGAAGGATTTTGACATCAATCTGCAATACCATCCTGAGAAAGAGAATGTGGTAGCAGATGCTCTCAGTTGATATCCTGTTTCTATGTTTCTCACTATGGATCGGCATCTTTTGAAGGATCTTGAGAGTCTGGGAATCGAAATTATTTTTCCAGGAGTTGGAGGGCAGCTGATGCACATGCAGATACAGTCAGGACTAATAGAGAAGATCAAGGAGGCCCAGTTTCTAGATGAGGGACTCCGATGTCTCAGAGGCCATGCAGAGGCAGGATTGCTCGACGACTTCACCATTGCAGATGATGGATCACTGAGGCACAAAAACCAGTTATGTGTGCCCAAGTATTTGCGGGAGGAGGTGATGCAGGAAGCCCACCAGTCGCAGTATTCTATTCATCCTGGATCTACCAAGATGTATAAGGATCTGCGGGAGTATGTTTGGTGGTATGGGATGAAACGAGAAGTTGCCAGATTCGTTTCCAGATGCCTTGTGTGCCAGTAAGTCAAGGCGGAGCGCCAGAGACCAGCAGGATTACTCCAGCCTTTACATATTCCGGAATGGAAGTGGGAACATGTCACCATGGACTTCGTCTCTGATTTACCGCGTACGCCCGGTGGCAAGGATGCTATTTGGATTATCGTGGACAGACTGACAAAATCCGCTCACTTCATTCCGTTCAAGGTACGGCTGTCGACCGAGAAGCTTGCAGACCTCTACATACGACAGATCATACGGATTCATGGAGTGCCGGTGAGCATCGTCTCAGACAGGGACAGCCGCTTCATATCACACTTCTGGAGGAGTCTACAACTGAGCTTGGGTTCACAGTTGAAGTTCAGCACCGCATATCATCCACAGACGGACTGGCAGTCCGAGAGGACCATTCAGATACTGGAGGATATGCTGCTGGTTTGCGCACTTGACTTCGGCAGTTCGTGGGAGGATCACTTGCATCTAGTGGAGTTTGCCTATAACAATAGTTATCAGGCTAGCATCGAGATGACCCTGTTCGAGGCACTGTATGGGCGGAGATGTCGCACACTTTTATCTTAGGACGACGTTGGCGAGAGGGCTTTGCTTGGGCCAGAGATAGTGGTAGATTCGGCCGAGAAGATCAGATTGATCAGAGATTGTCTTAGAGTTGCACAGGATCGGCAGAAGTACTGGGCGAACAGCAGCAGACGGCCACTGGAGTTTGCAGTTGGAGATAGAGTGTTCCTGAAGATCTTGCCGACTAGAGGCGTCATTCGATTTGGCAGAGGCGGGAAACTCAGTCCGAGGTACATCGGGCCTTTCGATGTGACTGCGCAGATTGGCGAGGTGGCATATCGATTAGCGCTTCCAGCCAGCTTGGAGAGAGTGCACGATGTTTTTCATATGTCCCAACTTCGATGCTACATTCCAGATCCGAGCCATGTAGTGGACTACTCAGAGCTAGAGGTGGGTCCGAGCTTGACCTACGAGGAGCAGCCAGTGGAGATCCTTGATCGGAGGGAGAAGCAACTACGGAATCAGACTATACCGCTTGTTCGAGTCATGTGGAGACACCACTCTTCGGGAGAGTCCACATGGGAGCGCGAGGATGAGATGCGGGAGCGCTACCCTACTTTGTTTGCTTGATTGTATTCTGGTTTTCAAAATTTTAAATTCAATAAATGACTTGTGTTTAAATAATTAATTGTGATTTTGGAATTGATTTTGTTGTCTCTCGAATTTCGAGGACGAAATTTTCTAGGGGGGAGATTTATAACTCCACTTTCCCGATTATTAAGAATTTTGTAAGTTTTCAATAATATATTTTGTTTAAACCAATAATTTGAATTATCATCCTCATTACTAGTTTTGGAGGGAAATTGAATTATTGATTTTGGAGGGAATTCCTAGTTTGTTACAACAAATTTAGTGGTCCCCATTTTTCAAATCTCATAACCAATTTCCAATTGATTTTGGATATACTGCAATATAAGAAAAGGGGAAGGACCTATCTGCTAAAAGGCCATTAGTGGAGGAGGGTTTTTCGAATAAGGCACAGCCTTATTTATTCTCTATTCCAGAGAGAGAGAGAAGCTCAGTAGCAACTCTCGATTTTCCTTTCTTCCCCAATTTGTTCTCTCAGCAACCTAAACCTAGCTTCCGGCGACCAAGGCGGCGACGAAGACGGCAACCATGGCGGCGACGAAGATAGCGACCACGGTGGCGAGCCTTGTTTCCACCGACGGCTGAGCTGGTTTCATCAGGAGACTTCGTCGTTGCGGCGACAACGACATCAGGATCGATCTTCATTTCTCGGATCAGTTTGATTCGGTTCTTCTGTAAGTTTGATCGATCCTTCTAGTTGATTCAAGTTCTTTTGATCATCTTTTGATCGAAATCTATCATTCTTCATATCGATGGAATCTCAGAGTAGTGAACCACCGCCATGCGGATCGACAGCAATGGACGACTCTTCTTCTTCAGCATGATAATTTTCCTGTCTCTGTTGATTTAGGTCAGTCGATCAATTCCTTGAGGAATTTGTTCTTTGTTCTATAGAGATTGGATTGGTTTCTTTTAAATCTGTGATTTATTGAGCTTGTTTGTTCAGCATAATTAATTTCTTAGATCCGAACCAAGTTCTCCTACATTGATTCGATTCGACCAGATCTTGAATTGAGGATCGACGATCGGCCATTTGATTGGAAATCAGAGGAAGATCGATCCAGATCCCGGTAAGTAATTTCACTTTGCTGTTGAATGTCTAATTGGAAGCTCGAGGAAACAAGAGGAATGGATTTGCATTTCAGACCTAAATTGATGAGCACATTGATTGTTGAATTACTGCAGAGGAGCCTTGAAGATTCGTGTCAAATCCTGTTGCAGATCAAATTCTTCAGGTAATTCTCCTCTACATTCTGATTATTTCTTTTGTGGTTAGTTGATTGGTTGTGATTCATTTGGTTGTCATTTTGTTTTATGATTTGAGCGTGTGTTCGAGTCACTCATGGGGATGTTGGATCGTGTCCGAGACTCCGATACCAGTACGGTTCGTGGTGTATGTACCGTAGCTGTGTCGAAATTTGTGGTTGTGTCTGTGCGTGCTTGCCCGATTTCATACAAGCTTCGTAGCAGCGTCCAGTTGACCAGAGCGGTGTCCGGGTGTAGTATTTGTGTCTGGTGTAGTAGAAATTGCAGTATGCGTGCGATGGGGGAAAATTGGCTTAGCAAATGCAATTTTATTTATGTTACTATTTGAATTTCCAAATCTGATTCTTCCTCGATTGTATATTCTTTCATTCAATATGGTTGTATTAAGTTCAGTATTGAGTCGATTGAAATGTTATGTTTTGGAATGTTTTCTTTAAATCAAATAGCAGAGCAGTGCAATCTTGTGTTGAATCTTCCTGGGATTATTATGAGTTGTGTATAGATGAAGAAGGCTAGTGGTTGGATTTTGTTTTTTGAGAAATGCAGGTGGTTAGTTCTGGGATGGTTTAGATCAGTGCATGATTGGGCTAATATTTCTATTTCAAATATGATTAAAATATTTTTTAAATTAGTTACTTAACAACTGATATTGGGTATAGAACTTTATGAATTTATATAGTTCTATTTATAAGATTTTGGACCTGCTCGGATTATTACTAGTTAAAGGGATTCCTGTAAATTTTAGCAAGTGAATTGTTAGATAAAATTGTTAATCTCTTGTTAATGTAAGCATTATTTAGAATTAGTTAAAGTAATAATATACTTTTCGTTCTATGGCTAGTTACAAAGGGTGTAGGGCTAAGCATAGCATTATATATAAATTGTAGTTAGTTTATGGTTAAGAGAAGAGATAGTCAATTGATATTGTTTAGAACTTAATCAACTTGTACTTAAAATGAACAGGAGGACATCCAGCTCCATTCATTACCCGTATTTTCCTGGAGCAAGACAAGTACTTTTCTATGGTCTTGTGCATTTACATATCTTGTACTTTTCTTGTGACATGTCATGGCACGATATCTTGTACACCCTTGTATTTCCTGATCTTGTACTTACTTATGTCGGGTAGGGAAATACACTAGCTATGTGACCAAACCCTGGTTACCATATTCATGTAGATAACTTAGGCCTCGCATTGTGCACGCGGGTCCTAAGCCGTACCGATATTCATGTACTCCTGTACATGTTCCTGTACTCACCTTAGCCGGTCACATAGGCTAGTTGTATTTCAAACATGGTGCACTTGTCATGTCTTGTACCTCAGGTTTATAGTTACATTCCTGTACTTTATTTTCTGTACTTACATTCCTGTACTTTCTTGTTTATTTCATGTATTTCATATTTCATGTTCTCCTGTACTCATTTTCATATCATGATGTTCTTGTTCATTACCTAGAACTGTACTTTGCTCTGCTCCTGACTAGGATATGTTGCAGGTGAGATGGAGGCTATGTATGACACATATTATGGCAGAGAGCCTGTAGATGCAGTAGAGCCAGCTGGAGTTGCTCTAGACTTAGAGGCTGAGGAAGCCTAGCACTTTACCCATTAGTAGTCTATATTTCTTTGTATTTGAGACTATCAGACTTTACTTTCATTTACTGGAAATGTAATAATTCTTAGACTTGTACTTGATTCTGGGATTCGTTTATAGATGTTGTGATTTGTACTCATTCATGTTATCTGGTTAGATTTTCCCTAACTTGGTACAGCTTACTTCGTCGTGTCTAACGATGAAGGCTGGGCGTGTCTGACTCGTGTCCGATTATTCGAGAGTGGGTCGTGACATTAATCTAATTATAATCTAAAATAAAATTTAAATATAAATTCTTGACTCTAAAAAGTTACGGTTCTAAATTCAGGACCCGTGACACGTAAATCGAGGCATAGCATTGACTAAATAGTCAAATGTTATGAACTCAATGATTTGAGTGTGTAGTCTACTAGATTTTAGCACTACGAGTGTACTGGAATCGACGGTGCCACAAAATCACGATTTGGTCAAAAGTTATCACCATTATGGTTAACCGTGACTAAATCGGTGAATTACTAGCCAATTCTGAGTTCTACGCATTAAAAAAATACTGGATGAATTTATGGAAAAAATTATATATTGTAGATCTTCATGTCAGCCTTCTAAACCTTTAAACGGATCGCAAAAATGGAGTTCATGATCTTTCGAAAACCATGCGACATGTCAATTTTTGGACAACTGGCACTCAAATAAATCTCCAAAAATTCACATGCTAAATTATAGAAAACAAATTAAATATTCTAAAAACTAACCCTCGATACGGTTCTAACAAAAAATAGCAAGTGAAAAGGACATCGAAGTTGATCGCAATCACTCCGCGAAGTTGAAGGTTCCCCAAGATCAACTCTCCAAAAATCGGCTGGATAAAGATAAGGTTCTCTGGATTTTAACTAATATATATAGGGAGGGAGAGAGAGAGAGAGAGGCGGTAAGTCGGTGGCTTAAGCTGCGGGATAGGAAGACGTGTCGCCATCTGGGTGCTCCTGCCCAGATAGGAAGATCCAACACTGTCCCAGCTCGGCTAGGATCGGCTCAGCGCGACTCAGCTTGGTTTCCTATTAAAGAATGTTGAGTCGGCCCTCCGCTGACTGGCAACTGGGGCTGCCTCCGCGGCCTAAGTGGCTGACATGTGGATCCGGGTAGATGCCGACTGGGTATTTTCTTTTTTTTTTTCTTTTTCTTTTTCTGATTAAAAATTTATTTAACCTCCAAATAAATCTAAATAAATCCAAATAAATTCCAGAAATCCAGAAAAATCCCAAAAAAATTCTAGCAAATATTTTGAGGTGTCTAGAGCCTAACTAAATGTTTAGTCTCAAAATACCACTGTATGACCCTACAATAATTCTCAAAAGCTTATAAAAATAGTAAACCTATATATATATATATATACATATATATATATATATATATATATATATATATATATATATATATATATTCTTTTCTTTTTCTGATTAAAAATTTATTTAACCTCCAAATAAATCTAAATAAATCCAAATAAATTCCAGAAATCCAGAAAAATCCCAAAAAAATTCTAGCAAATATTTTGAGGTGTCTAGAGCCTAACCAAATGTTTAGTCTCAAAATACCACTGTATGACCCTACAATAATTCTCAAAAGCTTATAAAAATAGTAAACCTATATATATATATATATATATATATATATATATATATATATATATATATATATATATATATTAATTCTCTAAAAATTTCCAAAAAATCCAAAAAATATAAAATAATAAAATAAAGTATCTAGGGCTACTTGGAGACCATAATGACCATAAATTACCTAATGTTACCACATTGCACCATTAGACTTGGGTACGACCCATAGTGATTCCAAATCTAATCCTTAAATAAATAAATAATCTGGGGGTTTACATTACTTGACATGCCATGATAGTCGTGTTTACATGTTTCTTTCTAGTGGACATGCCATGATTATTGTGTTTACCTGTTTTTCTCTACTTGTCATACCATGATTTCAATTTTACAAGTTACCATGTATTTCATATGTTATTTATTGTTCTATAGTTACTATTATGTCTTGAATAGTTTACCATGTATGTATGTACTTGTTCCCTTTTTGATTAGAAACCTAATTTTTCAGCTTAGTCGATGCTACTCTATGCACTTGGACCATTCGGATAGATATGCATATATTTTGAAGGCCGATACTAGAGACTATTTAGATAGATTATTTGATCATAAATTTTAATGAGTTATTTCCAATTTGCTGTTATATGAGATCTTGTATTTTTAATCAAATGTAAACTTTGAACGTTGTAAAATGATTTAGTTATTGTGATTGAGCATATACCTTATTTGTGATCAAAGTTTAAATATATGGATTTGAGATTATAATTGAGGTCTAGACAGCGTACTACCGTCGATGCCGTAGCGTAGGTTGGACTTGGCCACGTACTCGCATTTTAAAAAGTGGGTGCGGGTCATGACACTATGGACGATATTCTACAACATTATATTTGGTTCCAATAAATCCAGTACTCGGTCCTGTTTGTCAAACAAGACATCAAATTTGCTTGACAAGATCTCAACGTTGTCAGACATGACATCAAACTTCTCGTGCATTGTAACCTCCGTTAACCAAAATATGGATTGTTTTGAATATTTTAAAAATCTTTATTTCTTTTGAATTTTCCTAAATCTTTGAAAATCGTGCAATTCTAATATTGAGAAATATTTTCGACCGTAATTGCTATCGGTGCTTGTTGGTCAGTGGTTTGTAAAAAACTATTTTTTATATGAGATGTTTACGCTAATTGAATTTTCTGTCCACTTCGAGAAAATATATAATTTATAGATATTTATTTTCATATAAGGAAATATTAGAGAGATTATGTTGTGAAAATAGAATACTTTAATTATTAATTATTCTAGCCTTAAAGGTTTTCGATCATTGTAGGCTATTCGTTTTCTCCATCGTAACGGCCTAAGACCATTTTTGTCCTAATCCCAGCCTACCAAGTTAGACTTGGATCGTGGGCTAGCTTCTTGAGTTTACGTAGGGATTTAAAGTGCTAGCTAAATTGTGATTAGCTAGAGATTATTACTAGTAATTAATTAATTAATTATTAGCTAGTATTTATTTTAGTGCTAATTAAATCAACAGATGGTAATAATGTTAGCGGTTAACGTTAGTGTTAGTAGTTAGCAGTTTTTCACTAATTTTTCTTATTTTCTAGAAAATTTTTGAGTCGCACCCCACTCAATGTACACATATGAGTGGTGCACCCCACTCGATTCACCATATGCATAAGTAATCCCTCTTATGACGGGAATCGTTAGAAAAAACGATTCGTGTCGTTTGTCATATATTTATGACCGAAATACCCTTCTGTTTATTTCCTAACGGTCGACAATCCACCCTCTTTATAATCCTCACCTACTCTTTCTTCTAAAACAACCCCCGCCCCTCTTTCTTCTCCTCAGATCTTCATTATGCCCTAAAACCCAAACATGACCACTCGAAGCTCCGCTCCCATGGCCGACCACTCGAAGAACTTCAAGGTTTGCACTCTCTCTTCCTCTCTTTCCTCCTTTCTCTCAACTAGTGTGAACAATCTGTTTTTGGCTCCACCATTTTTAGGTTTTACATGAAATTTTTGGTTTTTGTAGGAAAAATGTCAAATATGCTCGAAGCACACTCACCTTGCAGATGAGTGTTCGTTCTTGAGCTCACCTTGCAAGACTGTGAACTGCAATGGAATTCGTTACCTGTCGAAGTCTAATACGAAGGCAAATCCCGGGAGAAAATTTCTGAAGTGTCCTCTTTGCTCGAATTTTCAGTGGCTGGATGAAGCAATTTGTGAAGGCATACGCGAAAGTTCATCTTCCTCAATGCGAAGAGAAGGGTGTTTCGCGTGTGGTGACTTAAGTCACTGGAAGCAACAATGCCCTTGGGAGAAAGCCCCTTGTCCTAATCCTA